>VWZW01005671.1:1027065-1246905 GCA_013397115.1 Edolisoma coerulescens
CCCCCCCCCCCCATTTATCTGGTGAAGACTCTTGGAATATTTTAATAGGAAACAAAGCTCCTATTAAAATGTAGTAAGAATGATGATCCCTCTTAATCAGAAGGAAATTTTGTCTTCAGAAATGAGTTTGCTGCATAAGATTGTTGGGATATGTTTTGGCTAGTATTCAGGTTTCACAGATGACATGTAAAGGAGCAGAGGGAAATAAAAAAAACCAAACCAAAACAAAAACCCCCCTCAACATAGTTTTCTCTGCCTTCCTCATCTATTTGTCTTGCAGACTTCTGGTGGCTGAAAAATCCTTGTGATGAGAAAGGGAGAAAATTGTTTTTCTGCACTCAAATAGATCAGTCACCACTGAAGTCTGGAGAACACCCAGGCGCTACTCCCACATCAGAATCTGATTTGCTCTGCAAATTAATTTAGTACTTAGCCATATGACAAGCAGTACAAGCTAGGATATACCAAGCCAGAGCCTAATCCCAGAAGTGGCTGAGCAATCCCAAATTCCACTTTTAGAAGCAGTCAGAACTCAAAGTATCCTGCTAATTGCAGGTCTCTTTAGGGGTCTGTAAATAAGCTGTCAGCTATAACAGCCCTCATGGAGCTCTGGGTTCCTGTGTCTAGGCAGGATTTGATATCAAAGGTGGCTCTAAATTAAATTACATACACTGCTGTAGATAAAATAGACTTGTAGGGTTTTTCAGTTGGTCAGTACAGACCAATTATAAATACTGTGTTCTTCCCCTACTAGATCCTTCTTTGTTTACTCTGCTAGGACACACATACCTGGATGAAGGAGCAGTCCTCACCACGTTAATATGGTGAGGATGTTACTGCTCTATTTAAGGTAGAATCCACATGTTCTACTGCCCTGTTGAAATTTCTATCACGACAAGCAGCTTTGGTGATGCTTCCATTGATGGAAACAGTGAATTCCTACATCTGTGCAGCTCCTCCTCTTGCCTCCAGAAATGCCAGCATAATTTATTCTATGAGTATTCACAATTGAATGAAATATCCCTGGTACAGACTTGAGAGTCATTCAGCACTGGTCACACTGCCTTCCCCTGCAGGCACGATACTAACAGGTTTGAAGCATGATCAAAAAGGGTGAAGCAGACTAAGGGAGGAGGATGTATTTCTCCTACAGCAAAGAAAATTGAGGGAAAATTAAATTACTAAAAAAAAAAAAAAACACCTCAGTCTTAAGGTGTTTTCATTTGAGTTTCATAGGTATATCTGCAGGTTTAATGATCATATTGAGAAGTGTTATGAAATAATGTTATACTTGGGGCAAAGAAGCACTTCTAGGAGGCTCATAACTTTTAGAGGTAAGGTGAGAATTAATAAAGGAGGTGTTTTTAGTGTGATCATAATGAGAAGATGCCACATAGTAAGCAGAAAACTAAACAAAATGCTAAAGTCTGGAAAAGGAGAAGAAAGGAAGAAGATGCAATAATAAACAAATAAGTACATTTAGTAACAAAGGATAAGAAGACTGATGAACAACCTTTCTTTCTTCTTTGAGACACATTTTTCACCTGGAAAGACAAATTCATGCCTGATTGTGAGCCATTATGCAGCAGCAATACACAAATCTAGGTGTTTCTACAAGAAGAGATACATACATTTCATGTAAGAGGCCTTGTCATTAATAGATGTTAATAGAGCAAAAATATTGCACATTTCCTCAGTTTTCAGTACTGCTGGGAAGAATGGATACTAGATTATTCCAGTAAGAACAGTACAGTTAGGAAAGCTTATATTTTCAAGTGTCATGAACTCTATTGACTTACTATTCTATCTATATAGGGGTATGTATTTGTGTATATACATACATATGCACCCAAAAGTTTTTACTCAGGCCTTGATTTTTTTCCAAGAGAGACTTAAGAAAACATTAGATTCGTCCAAAAGGCAAAAGTCAGTCAATATTTAGAAAAAATAAGTTTCCAACAAAAAGACAGTACTGTGTTGCCAAACTGGCCTGTGAAATGGGCGTGGACTGTAACTCACTAAGATATTAAATAGCTGACAGTTTCCTTGAGAAAAAGTTCAGGTTATATTACAAGCAAAGCAGTAGATTCAGTAATTACTGCCACTTGTATTAATCACAGTTACATCTGATGATTTATGGATGACTGAAACACTCAGGCAATTTAAAAGAAAAAAAGTTTTGAAGAACAGACCATAATTTACAGTGAAAGGTACTATTTAAATTCAGTCAGAAAAACACTTTCATTGACAAGGTGTAGCCCACGTCCTTCCTCCTCTCCCACTGCAAAACAATTCTTTTAATTCATAACTTAATGTTTATAATCTTCCCTTATGCTTGTGATGCTTGACCTCTGAACTGGATAGCTGACATCCACTCTCAAGTTTTTCATTTCCAGAAAGGTTGCTCAGCTGCATGATTCATGTCAGAAGCAGGATAAACTCTGCCTCTCTTGTCCTTTCCCATATTTACATGTCCTGTGCACGTGTTCAGTAATAGGTGCCTCAGTAGCTGTAGGGGAAATAATACTCCAAAGCTCAAGATTTCCAAAATGTCTTTGAGTTTCAGCATTATCAGAGCCATATTACCCACAGCTGGTCTGACAATCCATCAAGATCCTACAGTCTCAGATGAGTCTTCTTTGAATGGAAGGAGAGGTCATTTCTCCACTCACATCACTCCCTGTCATGCAGGGAGCAGTTGGCCCTGCCTGATGGAAGGAGGGCTGCTGTAGCACTGGGTGCTGCCCTTCGGAAATACCAAAGAAAACAAGAGCAAAAGAACACAGGGAAATGGACTGCAATGAGGACAAGAAGCCTGGCACTGTGGCCATCTAGACAAGAGTTATAATTTATCTCTAGTGATACCCTGGCACAAGGTGAACTTTTCACTCGTGTAAAAGCTCTCAGCATGAGCTTTTTTCCAGTGTATCTTCAGTTCTCCCTATTGTTTTGTTCCCTTGGCAACATATTTGTTCTTTCTCATGTTCAAAAAGGTGTTTCTTCAATTCCAGTAGGCATGTGTTAATATTTCAAAACTCTTGAGAAAATATTACTGATTAAAAAATCAATTAAGCTTTTCTAATATTGCGAAGAGTTCAGTTCAGGGGTTTTGCATACTTCAGTGGTTTCTTCTTTCCCCTATTTATTTTTCATTTTGCTGAAATTGTAGTGAATTGCTATAAATAAGCAATTCTTTCATTATACTTCTAACTTTGAATCATGTTTCAGACTACTTCATCTGCACTAGCAGTCTGGTTTGTAGATGTGGTAAAGAGAACACGGAAAACATAGCAGAAGTGACTTTTGGAAGTATTATTGCTCTGCACTGAATAAAAATGAAGGGAAATGTCCCCATTATTTCAGGTCAAAGATACAGATCTGCTTACAGATCATAGCACAGTTCTGTCATTAAATGTGAGGCTAGACCTGAGCACCTCAGAGCTCCCACGAGGCAGAGCTGGTTTTAGTCTGAAAAAAGCCATGGAAAGGTCACCAAAGACAGAATTTTGGGTTCAGTGGTTCTGTTCTTATACCCACGTTGAATGTAACCCTTTTACATACACAGTAGGAAGAGCGGCAGCTGTTGCTGGGCTTTGAGGGTATCCACAAAAGTAAAGCAGAACAGCTTCCAAATGGGCAATTCTTCCCAAATGAGAAAGCTCCATTAAAAAATTGCAGAAGTACGCCCAAAAAACCTGTGTGTGCATATTTGAAGCTTATTTGGAAAAATGACATTTAATTTGACTGAGTAAAGACCCTGCTACGTCTGAAATGAACCTTTCTATATTGTGTGATTAACAGATGCTTGACATTGAGCCCTCCAAAAAGTTATTCCAAGGGTAAAACCAGCACAATGGAATTCCACCAGGTCGACAGGATAGCTCTATATGCAGTTACAGACCTCTTGGATAGCTTGTTAATTGTTAGTAAGATAATAAAAATAATACCCATTCTGTAACATTTTTAAAAGCAACAGGTGTTAGAAGCCTGTTGTTGTTAAAAAAAAATCTGCAAATACTTGCAATTGCATATTGAATGTATTTATACATGTATTCTTTATATAGAGAATATAAAATACAGAATGTTTTGAAGTAACTGCCTTAATGTTATTTTCTTATTTCTTCAGCTTTTTTACCAGGTTCAAGGAGATATGTGTTTGAAGATAATTGAAAATGGGAAACAAAAAGATGTTGTCATCCGAGAAGGGGAGGTAAAACAGGATTGTTTTTCTGTTATAGTTGTACATAAGTATGTTAAATGAAAGTTTTATGTATTATGTAGAAATCAATTTATCCCTGCTGTGCAGGAGATAGCATCAGGACTTAAGGAAAAAAAAAACAAAACAAAAAAAACCCACAAAACAACCTTGAATGGAGTATAGAAAATTTCATGTAAATAATAGGAACCTACAATACACAGTGTTCAGCATTTGACTATTTCAATAACAGATAAAAATCCCTCTGAGCATCTGGGGTGCCTATTCACATAAACAAGAACATACTGAGAGAAGTTCTTATTCCCCTGCGTTGCATGGGATCTGCCATGTGAATTCAGTTGAATCAGTCTTTTATTGACACATTGCCAGGTACACACCTCTTATCCACCCACACACACCATTAAGCAAACTGCCTAAACTTAGGAATTTAAATGATTCATGTATTTTCAGCCTTCTTTAGTCCTCACAGCTAGCCTTTACAACCATCACAGTAGGACAACTTTAAAAGAGCCATTTATGAATAAAATGTATCCCATTTTTCGTTATAGTAGTAGTCTTGCTAAAGCATAGATTGCAGTGCTTTTACTAAGAACATGAATAGATACTGGATGTTTCTGCAAGTTAGATGTGCCACTCATTGTTATTGGCACAAGCTTGGACTGCACTCAAGTCTTTGAAAGGATTATTAGGTCTAGTGGGGATAGCCTTTAAAATGGAAGACGTGTTAAACCCAATAGCTTAATGTCATTAAAAGTAATACAACTTTTTCGGTGATGAAACAGAACTACATTTTCCAACTATGAGGTTCTGGTATTACACTTCACACTGAAGGAGCACACCAAACTGAGATCTCAGCATGAAAGAGAAGCACTAATGAAAAGGAGCACACAATACTTGGTGCAAAGACTGACACTAGTACTGCTGAGGCACTGTCATTAGCTCTGTTTCGTAGACAGAGGAACTGCAGTGACTGCCCAGCCTCGGCAAAGACATCTATAGTGGTGAAGAATGCAGGCTTAGCAACTTCCTGTACAGGGAGCTGCAAGGAAAGGGTTTATTGTCAAGCTTCAGTAATAGACTTCTCTTAACCACATGTGTCCTCTTCGCTTTGTCACTTGCGTGAGTAAATAGCCCCTCTTATTTGTTAATTGTTTCCGGAGAGAATAGCACTCCTCATCGTGAAATCAAAGGTGCTCACTGTGTTGGAAGGATACATGTGGATGATTAGTTTAGGCATTTTATTGAGCAGATAAAAAAACTTGCTTTTTTATTTCCATTTCAATTACTCAGAAATTGCACTAAGTTTATAAATTTCAGATGAGTAATTGGTTGGATTTTCATTTCAATTGTGTCTAGCAATGATGATCAAACCAGGAGGAGAGACCTTGACTGCCATAAAGGCAGTGCTGATTGCAGTCACTGTGTCATCATTCACAGAGAAAGCAAGAAACAGTGTTTGCAGGGCTGTGGGTACCACAATGGGTGCAGCTGCAAAGGAGCAACACAGGATCAATAAGTAGGGGAGAAGTGGGGCAAGGAGCAGAAGATTTTGCAGGTTGAGGGGCAGGGAAAGGACAATGCAAAAAACAAAGACTTCTTGACACTGATGCTTTCTGATCTCTTTTAACAGATGTTCCTCCTACCTGCCAGGATACCTCATTCTCCTCAGAGATATGAAAACACTGTGGGTCTTGTGGTTGAGAGGGAAAGATTAAAAACAGAAATTGATGGGCTAAGGTGAAGTATGAACTATTGACTAATCTGTTAGAATTCATCGTATAAACTAATTTCTCATATCAGTACAATACTGTGTTTTACTTCCCTAGCAATTTATCAGATTCACCCTGGAAATTCTGTACTAATTCTATCCACACATCTATTTATCTATACACACATAAACAGAGATATCATTTAGCATTTGATTTAGTTAAACAAGGAACATCTTGAAGTGTCTTAAATGCATGTTGTGGTTATAGCAAGCTACTTATGTACTACCTACTGCTATTGCCTTAAGTTTTCAAAAATATCTCAGAGCTCTCTAACAACCCAAATAAAAAAGATTTTTCTATCACTTCTGGCAAGCAGAATGTTAATTCCTTTGTAAGCACTGAAAGCAAAAAGATGAAGAGCAGCTTTCTTGTCAAGTGTGTGGGAAGCTAGAAACAAAAGTCAATTTTCTCACCACTAGACCTATGAGAACAACATCTTCATGTAAGTGAGTGGTTTGCTTTGTATTCTAGTGGGAGCAGGACTAAGCTTTGCTTTGCATCCACACAGAATTCATACAGAAGTCTGAGAAGGCAAATCACAACAGTAACATTAGCCAGTCTAGAAAAGCTGTCTTGGTATTAACCATGAATGACTGACCAAACAGACTTTACAGCTGTTCATATCATTTGCAAAGATTTAAAACTGAAGTGATATCTGTAAAGTTCTGTTCCCATCCTTTCCCCTGCAGTTTGGATTGTTGCATGGGCACTGTCACAGCAGGAAGACTGCAAATAGAGCTAGAAAGACATACTTTTTCATTCAAACAAAAAATGCTACAGAAAGAAACTTAAGAAAGGGACAATTCAAGAAAAGAAACCCACATGAATAAATTCCAAGCTAAAAACAAGTCCAGTCCATTTAAAGCATTGTTTACCTATGCCTTACCTTTACCTTGTCTCTTTTTTTTTCCTTTCATTGCAGATCTGCAGATTATGTGGACTTACATTATTTAAAACATATTTTGAGCTAGAAAAAATTGGCCAGTGATTTAGATAAAAATGTTTATAATTAATGTAAAAAAGGAATTTAGACAGTAAAGTAAACTTTACTGAAAGTAAAACAACCTACCATGTGAAATCTGTGAATGGTATGAGAGAGAGAAATGCTGAATGCCTTTTTAGGGATCCAGGCTGATCTAGAAATTCGGACTCCAATATAGGCATTCTCATGTGGAGAAACTAAACGAAAAGCTACCTTATGGCTTGCAGAGGGAAATTAACACATCCTCAATTCAAAATATCTAATCAGGTGTCTGAAAATAAATCACTCAGAGGTTTTTAGTGCCCTTGTTTTCACAGTGATATGGTCAATAAAGACACTCGAAGTTTTGGAAGTGAACAATCTTGTCATTCTTTTGAACCTACATTCCCTCTGTGTGCTCCTGGGAGAGAGGGGAATTTACAACCAGAACCTCCAATGTTCTCATACCTTTTTCAATACCAGCCACCTGCAGCAAAGACTGTACAAGAGGAAATCATAAGGCACTTTGAAGTATGCTGACTCAAGGTCTAATACTGTGTAACTGTTCCATTATTTATCATGTCTACAAGCCTTAGTCATAAATCAGAGCCCCCAGCATGCTGATTACTGTACAAGTGAAGAATAAGTAGCCTACCCCAGTGTTCCAGCCTAAGTAATGATTACATGTCTTGTGCTATGAGAAAAATGATCGAGCTAATCTTAATTCTATGGCAAATAAGTACAAAACCAACAAAGTTTGATGTTAGTCATGTTGTGGGATACTTTGTTTTTACCAAACAAGACATTTTTAGCATCTCCCTTCTCTGTAAATTGTCTGTGTTCAGAATTCGTGCTGGTAGTACAGCTTTTTCCATATTGGAGGTATAGATGTTGTTATTCTCTTCAGTGTATCCTCTTTTTGCAAAACTTGAGGAGCCAAGGAGCTCTTAGAAAATTTCTGAACAATATGTGTGTAGATACCTAAGACAGACAAGAACATACAGATATGCACAGGATAATTACTTAAGTCTTGTTTTCCTCTTCAGACACACATTCCAATAACTTTAACCTAAAAGACACACGGGACCTTTTTAAAACCAGTGACAGTATTAGTGACAGTACTGGATCATCATTCCTTGCCAGTCTATGCAGTCTTTTAAAAATCTGAATGTGAATTCTGTATTTGCCATTCCATAGATTGATTCCATACAGCAACCTCAACCTGTTGACCTCACCAAAGTTTATTTATTTGTTAAGACAAAAAATAATACAAGTGAAGCACTAAATTCCTTTTCAGAGGGGTGACCTAAACACTTCCCAAATCTGTGTAGCTGAAAACCATCTATTTTTCCCAAACAAGTCCATAAGCTGCCTTGTTTTCTTACTAGCCCATGCATGGGCATTAAGCAAGCTTACTCTCTCAAATATGAGTATTTATCTCATAGCTGCGTGGAAGCAGTTACTGGAAATGGTAGTTGGGTCCAGTTTTTTTTGCAGTAACTACATCCGAGGTGAAAGTTATTGGTCCCAAGAGATTATGGCAGCAGTCGTTTCCAGGATGAAATCTGGAAAGGTTGCTGAAGGAATTTGGTGACTTATCTGTGATTGATCAACAGAACTACAGGGCACTCCACAAAAGTTTGAGCACCTCACCCACCAAGTCACCTAACCAGGGAAACAGAAAGCTTTCCGAGATAACCATTCCTCAGAATAAACTACACCAGGCTTGAGAATAAATTGCTCTTACAGAACATCAAGTAGCTATTTTCTTCAAAAGACTGAAACTGCCTGATCAGTTAGTTAATAAAAGGATTGACTAATGTTTTTGCTTCATCAGATACTATGTTGGAGAATCAACTAATGTCCTCTTTGAAAAATGGTTTCACTGTGAAGATCTCGGCACTCAACTTATACCAATAATTCAAGAGTAAGTTTTTTCCTTTGTAAATTAAAAAAAAATTGAAATTATATTGTAGATCTTTGTCAGTCTGTGGCTTATGTCGTTAATTTGCTATTTATGCTGCATTTTAAATAGACTTGTTAAAAGTTAATTGCTGCTCTGTAAATTTTTAATCATGTCTTGTATGCCCCAAACTCATCAAATCAGATTAAGAAGAAGAGAAAACAAGTGTTTTGCACATCCATCTGGAACACACTTTTTGAACCAGTAAAAGCACTGCTACTAAGCGCAGAAAGAATTGGGGGAAAAATTGACACTGATGTATGCTAGGTTTTCTAGGTAAAGCGCTGAATTGCTTTAGGGCTTCTTTCACTCTTGCTTTAATCTAAATACTTTTAATTGATATTATTTATAATAATCAGGACTGTGGCAAATTTGGTAGAGATCTACTTTCTAGGAAACAAGTGAATGTCATTAACTAATCAGTTTGTTAAGTGGTTGCTAAAGGTGAGCAAGGGGAGTGTTTAGTGACATCAATCTTGTAGGTCTTTCAGATAAATCCTCTGTCAGTAAAATAGGTATAGTCTTGCATACATGTGATAGTAGCTGATGATTTGGCACATCCATTCTCAGCACAAAACTTACTGGCCAGTATTACTGCCTAGTCTTTGTTAACCTAAAGAACATGACTTTTTGACTTGTGTTTAAATGTTCATTATTCCAGGTTTTTCAATTCAAGGCAGTATAAAACTGGAAAACCAAACCCAGGTAATGCAAATTCATTTCAGAATTAGAACAATTGCTGATTGAATAGCAATGATTCTCACCAGATAAAATAAGTATCTGTTTTTCTTTCTGATTGTGTAAATTTAAGTTACTTTGGGAAGTAATTCCTTTCATTGCCCCAACCACAAGGAAATTCCATATACATGATTACCAACAGCATCTTGGTTGTCTGTGTGATGCCATCACAACCACCTATCAGGTAACTATACTAGTGTGAAATGCTAATATCTCTATCCTACTGTGCCTTTCAAGTCTTATACTAACAAAATTTCACTTCTTACTGCCCATAATGAGATTTTTGCTAGTAGAATTAATATACTTTATACCTACTTGTACTCCTTTACCTATAAGTATACACTGTGATCTACTCTTAGGAAACCTAGAGAAAGCCAGATGATCTTAGTTCCTGTAGGGTCTGATCTGCTTAACATTTTATTTCCATGCTGTCTTGCCCCATTTTTTATTTTGCCTCTGTTGTGAGTAGTGATTGCAAATTCCACACTGGAACAGATACACCAGTTGTAACTCCACTTAAGTCTGTTGGAAGGAGACATAGAACAGAGAAAGTGACTGCTCTAGAAAACCAATCTATTAGTTTTGGCTTTAGGAATCAGATCTCTCAAACATGATGGTTTGCTTTCTGCATGGCAACAAAAGCCTCAATTGCAAGGATATTGCAACAGCACCTTCAGTGGGAAACTCGTTTTGCTGAAATCTTACTGTCCTGCTGGCCCACAGCTTCACATGAGCACCCAGCAGGTGCATGATCCATTGCTCTTGATTAACATAACCTGCACCCAAAATACCACCCTCGTGTCTTAACTATGTACAGAAGACCACAGCATACAACCATTTCTGCACCTGCACAAACAGGCTCTGTGGACTGTTTGGAAATTAGGTGCAACCTGGTCACTTCTACTGCAAGAACTACCTGGAAAGTCTCCAGGTTCTTAATTGACAGGTGGAAAATCATCATAAGAACAGCAGAAGCTGCCTGTGTAATCTCCAGGAGAGCCTGAGATTCCTTCCTGGAGAGTTCCTACACCAGTTAGCCAAATGCTAACCAGTTCAGTCAATCCCATTGCTCAGCTGTTAATAGCTCATTGCTCTTTCAAATCTCTCTGCTGTCTCATCCGTGCTGACAACTGAGGGACATCCTGCCCCAAGAAATGCATGTATGGCTTAGGTGCACTGCACCCAGCTATGCTACTCTTGACCAACTTGACTGTCATCCTCCAGTCAAAACTTAAATTCCACAGCTCATGTCACAAGAGAAATTTTAGTTTCTCCTCTCTAAAACGTTTTTGCAACCCGTTGTCCTTAATCTCCACATTAATTCCTGAGTATCTTAAAATGATTGTTGTGAATTACTCTAAGAGAGACAGAAGTTCCAGTGAAACACTATTTCCACATCTATCCCATTTCTCAGCTTGATAGTCACCATTAAAAAAGTCACTATCTGCCATATCTCAATCAACAACAGAACAAAGCTCTTACTCAAACCCTAAAATGGGGTTAAGCTGTTTTTCTCATGAACATCAAAGTTCTTAAAAATAGTTAACTAAAATATTGTCACCAAAATGAAAAGTTAAGGCGTCTTCTGTTTGGGGCAGCAACCTTAAAGCCGTTGCAATTAGGAAATGGTAAAGCAGTCAAAAACCCTGCCTCAAAACTTTTCTGCTGAACCAGCTTTCAGCATTGGTTCTTTGACTGACTGGGGAATGCAATTCTCAGAAAAAGGCTCCGTGATTCTTGTAAACAAAATAGGGTTGTCGCCAAGATCTTACTTTTATTTCTGTGCACCATCAGAATGTGTTTTAGTCTGGGCATGTCGCCTATGTTTGGGTGTTGGTGGTTTGGTTTGTTTGGGGTTTTTTTGCACGGAGGGTGTGAGGGCTAGGTAGGGCAGGTACTGCCTCACTGTGTGTTCATACAGTGCTTAGCAGAGGAAATATAATTTCAGATGAAGCCTCTAGATGCTGCTGTAATAAAAAAAATACCACATCACACATCCTTGTTCAATATAGTGGTTTCCAATAAGCATCCCTCACCAGGCTAAGAGTTTATATGTCAGTAACAAATTAATTATATCAGGGCAGAAACAAAGTAGCATTAAAGATTTATATTGTTAATATTTTTGCAGAAGATTAGAGCTAAAGAACAAACCTGACAATCGATCAGAAGCTGTAATATATCCTGGCACCTTTTTTTTTAAACAAATAATTCTGAGAAACTGTTATTGATAAATCCAGTACAAAAGCTCTTTTCTTGTAATTTGCCTGGCAGGTTTTCAGCCTGGGGAACAGTTCCCTTTTTCTAATTTTCAGGTTTTGTGGACAATGATTAGCTCAACATCTCAATGATATCTTATGCATGAGGAAAATATCCCACATTTTTAGCTACAAAAGTTTTAGCTTATAGCTCCTGTAACTGTCAGTGAGACTGACAGGGTTAAAAAAGAAAAAAACAAACAGAGTTTGACTGAGATAGAAGTAAGCTGGTAATATGTTCAGTCTGAAGGCATACACAGCTGACAGAAAAATAATGCTTTGGATTTATTCCCTCAGCAGTTCTCTTTTCTTTTTTTTTCTTTCAAGAAGTAGAGTTCAGGACCCAGTGTGACACTTGTAACGTATTACAAGCTACCACCAGTTGCTCATGATGTTTAACTCAATACATATCTTAACGTTGTTTGAGCTGGCCTTTGCAGAGAATGGAGTTTCAGCCTTTTTTTTTTCAGTTTCTCTTCTGAAAATCCCGAATCCCCTCAGTTTAAAAGTGCCAGCTGAAGCACTCTCGGGTTCCTCTCTACATAAGCCTGAACTAGTGCCTCACCTTCTTTGAGAGAAATGGAATAAAATTGAAGAAAAACATCTTCAAAGAAACCCTTGATTGCAGCTCACTCATAGAGGAAAGCTGTAAATGGAATCAATCAAGCTCCAATGGCTTTTAAAAAAACACAACATAAAAAAACCCTAAAAAACCCAAACCAAAAAAACCCCCGCAAAGTCCAGAGCTTTTCTTGATTTGTTTATGGTTTCTGGCTTAGTCAATAGCAGGGAAAGTCCCTCTGAAAGCAGGGTGGTCAGAATATATGGAGAGACAAGCAGAAGAGGTCTCAAGTCCCATCAGGAAAAATATAATCAGAAATATATATGGCATGTAATCCTTACTTGAGGCATCCTCTCTGGAACTGTTTTGTATTTTATTACTAGACTCTTTTGTTTCCATGTGGAGAAATAAAGTTTGGGAATACTGTCCTCTTTTTTTATCAAAAAGAGTGAATATATTTAGGATATAGGCTATACATGGAACTCACAAGATGTGTTGGTTTGGGTTACTTTGCATATTTTTTGACATGAGGAATCATAGTTATCAAAACAACTCTTGCTACTTTCAGTTGAATCAGCCTGAGAGCAAGATTCTCCCAATGTATCTATTTCATCCCACTTTTCTAGTCAAGAGGACAAGAGGCAGTTCAGACAGAGAAACCTCAGTTCTAGTAAATAGTGATGGCTGAATATTATTTGCAGAAGTAACCAGAAGCTCAAAAGCTTTTCCTACCATGCCTGAAATAATCCAGACTTTTTTTAGGCGTGATTTGATGGGGAAAAAAACTGCAAGAAAAAATGTTTCCTAGGTTAAGTGTGTTTGAAAAATCAACTTCATAAACATTAATGGTATATGTAGAATGTCGGGTTTTAGTTTATCTAAATTAATCTACTTTTAATTATCAATTAAATCTTATTTCCCAGAAAAGCTTTATTTTCAGTGAACATACAGATATGTAATGGAAAAAATATTCCTGTAGTGACTTTGCTAGCAAAACTTTCATTGATTTTTGGGGTATCTAGGTTGATTTACGGTCTAGATTAAGAGTCTGGTTAGCATGGTTAGAACACAGCACAGTTTTATGTTTGTGATTCAGAGCAAACAAAACCTAAGGAGTTGAATGAGCACGAAAAAAAAGGTACTTTCTTCAGTCAGTGGAGCAGGGATACCATAGAGCCTAGGGCATGCTCTGTGGTCTCAGCAGTGCTCTTAAACAGGTTATAAGGGTAAGCTCAGCACTCTGAACATCGGCCTCTGTACTGTCATCCTCTGTAGCTAATCCAGTGAACCTCTGTAGACAGTATTTGCTACTCAGTCTTGTTTCGCTGATTTATAAAAACAAGCAGATCTTTATTCTTCTACTTTTTCTTATTTTCAGTTAATGGCTGGTGGGCAATGTTAATTCAATTTAAACTATCTCAGAAAACTAAAAACAGGCAGGAAGAAATTCTGTCTTCATTTGCACTAGAGCAAACACAGGGCCATGCTTTTGAACTTAAAATAACTGTATAAGTATTTGTGCCTTTCTGTTTTAAGTACATTGAGATAATTCTAAAGATACTGTCTCTGTAGATTTGGGGTTTTTTTAATAAGAATACTAATTTTGAACATAAGTTTTATTTGCTATGTATCTGTTTAGGAAATGGACTGTTTGAGTCTCTTTTCTCTCATCTTTAAGGACTTCCAGCATACCCAGATAGATCACTCCTCTTCTATAATTTGATACTTCTTTCTGCCCTGAGTACTTGTGTTAAAAAGCCCAGCATATGAGCATTCATATGAGATATTAAAGACTAATCCTTTGTGGCATTTATTTTTCAAACAGCCACCAGGAGGTCCCCAGGACAGAACGGTATTCAAACCAATACAGAGACTTAATCATTTTAAACTTTCTAGACCCATCAAAACTATGCAGCTCTCCAAAACACCATCTCTGTAACTTCTATCAACAACATGAATGTTCTCCTTTTCTGTATCACCCTCATTACTCTCTTCTGGCAAAGATCACTACATAAAGACACTATTCATCTTTAGCCTGTAATATGTAGATCCTTTAAGTAATTTCCAAGTCATGTTTATATCTCTCCTGAAGCTATACCTAAACTGCAAAGGGTATGTAGGTGGAGGAAGGGAATAGAGCCATATAATATAACCCTTATAATTCTTATAAGCATGTTACCTCTCACTGGCTTAATCTATTTCCCCTCCCATCATATTTAAATACTTTCAATTTTACACCGGTCCCTAATGAGTACAGAGCTCATAATGAAAATGAACTACTCAGACAGACCAACCTAAGTCAGCAATATTAAATGCAGAAATAAAGTAGGATTACAATGTCTGGAGTATGGCTGCTATAATTTTCCATATGAAAACTTCTACTGAGCTTTTTAATTCCAAACTACAGTGTATCGTCCAAGACCCAGGACTGCAGGCTGTGCATACTCTGGAGCCAAAAAGTTCATTAGGCTCCCAGAGCCCAGAACTGCTACAGACAACACCAAAAAAACCCCCTAAGAAAGTCAGGAAGAAATCTGCTTCTCCCACAATATTGTCAAGTGAGCCTCCTCACAGAGGGGTAAAACATAACCTGTAGGCTCTGGGAGCTCTCCTAATGCTTCACCATGTGAACCAAGCCACCACTGACCTTTAGTGCATAATGTACGTAATAAACCTATCAGAGAAATAGGAAGAAATGCCCTATGAAGTTGTTTTCCTTTCTGTTCAGACTTCTGTGAAAAAAATAAGAAATATTTAAGAGCAATAAAGCTCAGCAGTTTCACAGCAGGTACATCCTCTCTAATAAAGTAGCTTCTTTCTTCCTTACGCTCTTAAATGCTCCCCAGACAGCAACATCTGAAAGGGAAAACTCACTAATGGAGTTCATCTGACATTTTCACTAGTGTTTCTAAGGCTATTTAGTGGTAATAGCTCACACATGCTGTACAAATCATTGTCTCACCAATAGAGTGAGGTCTCAACTCATGTTATAATGAAATATCCTATTCCTTAACTATGGAAACTGAAGTTACATACAAAGAGGATTAATGAAATGCCCACAATTATAAAAGGCAGATTCAGAAACAAAATTAAGATTCTTTATTTCAGGATTGGAAAAGTGGTGGATAGCATTTCTCAGTACGATTTGTCATTCTTAATTACAATAACCTAGCTAGATTATGAAAAACCTTTAAAAAGAATTATGGCCTAAATAGTGACTTTTTTTGGTTTAATTTATTCCTTTCCTTCTGGCTGATGATATCTCCTTTTGAAAAAGCTATATTTCTCTATCACAAAAAGTATTTTTCAAAGCTTTCTTCATCAAACTTCTTCGTTTCAGTTAGGAAAGAAAAAAAGAAGTTGTTCACTTTCCAGCATAGATTTAATGACACAAAGAAAAATGTGCCTAAAAACAATTATTCGGACAAGTCATAAATTAGCAGTCATGCCAATTCTCAGGGCATGCTACAAAAACACATACAGTTACACAGGGAGATGTATGATTGCACCAAGTGAGTGCTGTATTTTCAACTAAATGTTTCTGCATCTATATTCAACAGGTAAATGAACCAACAACCCTCAAAGTAATCACTCACTGTCAGTGCTTTCACTCTGGATTTTTATATGGACTGGGCTAACTACTTGTTTTTTCAAGCCCAGATGTCTGAAGTTACATCCCTCAGTTCATAGGCTTTATTTGCAGAGGTATTAAAATCCTACTAGTCTCATTGACATTTCTGTTAACTTGGAGAATAAAACAGGGTTTTTTTGTAGAAATTAAGTAGGCACATATGGGAAAAACATCCCAGGGAATGTATTACTGCTGGCATTGGCAATTAAATGTGAAATGCTGCAAAACCCTATCACTGGAATTATTCATTATGATATAGTATTGAAGAGATAGAAATTATGATTAGAAAGCATACAGAAATAAATTAATACATAATTTTAAAACAATTCATGATCTCTTTATCGCTAGTCTGGACCATTTTACGCTCAGTTAAAGGATGGAAAAACAGAGGATTCAATTACTCCGCTTTGAATAATGATGTCTTCTGCTGTTACAGAGGCAGACACCATTTGTAATGGGCTGTGTCAGATCCTTGCATGGAGATGGGGCCACAGCACGTAGGGACAGACTTTCTGAGGCAGCACAGCACCTTAGGATGGTGGGACAATTAGTAAGACTATAAGGGGGTTTAAAGATTTGGACATAGTTCCATCTAGAATGTGCTGTCTAGAAGTGAATCTTTCATCACTGAAAGATACAGTTTTTCGTAAAGCCAACATGTAATCAAGTCACCTTATTTAAATGTATTTCAAGTGCTTTATTGCTCTTTTCCTTTAAACAAGTCTTGAAGAAACAAGAGCTATGGGAAGAGCTTGGTGATAGTAGGGCTCAAGAAAGACTCAGAGAATGAGATGGTCTGATTTCTTGACAAGAAAGCTTAGGAACATCACCAGGGAAGGGAAGGGGGGCCTTCCATGTAACATGTGAGTTTTGGGTAAGCAAATACAGCCACATATACCTGGGTAGGTCAGTGTCAATCTTCTTTACCTGTTCTCTTTATTGCTATCAGAAGCACAGTACTCCCAGCAAGCTCAAACTCTTCTTTAAATGATCTCTGTTGAGGATGTAATTACCTGTACATTCAACATGCTCTTTTCTTGCAAGCTGGTTTTTTTTGCCCAGTTTAATATTCTCAGTCTCAATACAGTCTTGGTATTGTTTAACTGAAGTCTAATTCCTCTAAAACCTGTAATTTCCTTTTTTAAATATTTACAAACTCATTCAATAAGCACGACATGTTTTTCAGCTTAACGTGATATCATCACGTTGTAATTAAAACCTGAAAAAAGCTGTAATCCCCATAAAGAACACATCGCTGTGACATAAATTTTTAATAGTAATGATCTAAAGAAATGGACTTTAGTATTGAACTTTTAAATGGATTTCTGAAAATGTAAGAAAATTCTAGATTTGATGTTCCACTTAGTGTTATATTACTTGGAAAAACCTACACAAGACTATTAGCTGGCTAGCTTAGAAGTGCCATTTTCTTGCATTTTGCTGGCATATTTTTACCTTTACCATCATTAAACATGTTGTCTCCTTGTCTCACAGTACTGCTAGAGCAGAACTCCAGAAACACAGGCACTTCCTCAGATACTGTTGAAACCAAATATACAGGCTAGACAGAAATATATGCAACAATATCTAAATATAAGCCATTAGCCTGATTAGAAATACTCAGTTCCTTTAGAAGCATCAGGCTTCAACTCCAATATGTGTGGAACTGCAAGATATTGGATCCTCTTCCTTGTAGCTTGTTAGCTCAAGTTCACAAGCATTAGGACACCTACAGCTTTTAGCATCATGTAAGGGGTCAGCATCAGGGTTAAATAAGGGCTCAGTCAAGTAAGTCTATTGATAATGTCACACATGTGTCATTTACCTCATCACCACAGTGCTCTCTCATTTGTTCTGCAGTAACAGATAATCAAATCCTCATACTGGGTCTCACTGAAAGGTTAATTCCATGCAGGCACAGTTTTCAAAGGCCTTTATGCTGTCACTGGGCAAGTGTCATTAACATCAAAAGTAATATTAAGCCAAAACCCCATCACAGGCCAGGGCCTGCTGATAAGACAAGTGTCTAAAAAAAAGCTCTTAAACTGAGGAACTTAGAGTCTAAATAAAGAAAAGTCTACCTTTACGTGAAAGTAAATGAAACTGCTAGACAGTGGCTGTTTATCACGAGCAAGAAAGGACAGTGCAGGATGTATTACACTTCACACTGCCCTGAGTAGGCACAGGCCACTCTGTGCTGTGGTCCCAAGTGTGTTGTCCCAGTTGATCAGGGAACCTGGGGTCAGAGATCAGCAGAAAGAGCAAAAATACCAAAATTATGTCTATGGAGAATAAGAGACAGAAGTTAAGCTACAATTTTTGATTTCTGTTGCTTCTTGGTCAAGATATAAACAAGTACATTGGCTTTTGTTTTTGCCCCAAATTCCTCGCAGCTCATAGGGAACATTCATAGATCTGCTTGCCTAAAACACCACAGTGCCCATCCCTGAGACTCAGCTTTTTGCTATTCATTCTCCACCATATAAAGTCTGAACTTACTTGTCAACTTGATGCTGGAATTCTTAACCTGTGGAGAAGAAATATTCGCCATGTTGAGCAGGATACTCGTGGTATCTCAGTATTTTCTGATATCTCAGTATTTGTCTCTTGTCCTACCACGTTTTTGTTTTTTTAAAAGCAAAGAAACAAACAAAAAACTCGCCACCAAAACCCCACATACCTCTCTCAGCTAGGACATGCATTTTAGTGGAAAGCTCTACCAGTATGCAACTTTCTTGTACTCCAAAACTACAGGAAACTTTTCTAAATTAAAATGATGAGTTTTATTCTGATAACAAAATAAAACAAACAAAAATAACTGGTAAACATTTCAACTATTAATAGAACAAAAAATATTTTGATGTGTTTTGGAACATCAGTTGTACCGAGCACCTTCTCTTAAAATTTCTGATAAATTTTCTTTTCTTTTCCTCCTCTCCTGTGTGTGAAAATATATCATAACATTTTAGACCTTTGTTTTATATCAGTCCCTAGTCAAAAAAGCAATTTTCCAATGCAGCCTCATTTGCACATATACATAATTTAAGGACAAAGTGTGCATGTGTTCCTAATTACCTCCAAAGGATGTTTGATAAAACTGTGAAAATTAAGGAGAAAACCCCCAGTCATATTGCAGTGAGAAAAATAAAGTACCAAAAATAAATCACCAAATACTTAAACACTGCATTTTAATTATCAGACAATAAGATATAGAACATTGAAGACTAGATCTTGTTAATGCTTACAAGTCCAGATTAAAATAAATCTAATGTAAAGACTTTCTTTTTTCTTTTGGTGCTGCTTAGTTTCTCTGGAGGAGTTTACTTTTCAGTAAAAGTTGTTTTAAATATTTGAGTTAAATAATGTAAGAGTAGTAAGCTTTTTTTAAAAAAAAAAGCCTGAAAAAAAAGCTTTCAAACAAAAAATTTCTTCATTTGCTGCAAATTTCTTAAGATTACTTTCAGAATTTCCTGAAAGAGGTATTGCCAAGGGAAATTATTTTAAACAGTGTAATTATTTTAATATCACAGTATCAGAGCATGGGTGAGGCTGGAAGGGACCATAATGGGTTTCCAGGTCAAACCTCCCAATATAATGAAGAAGAAATTTGAGTAGCAAAAGCTGTTTCTTACAACAAAAAAGGTAGGATCCCACCCAGATTATCTGGAGATGGGTGTGGTCAGTTCTTACTGGGACCCCATGAACAGCAACAGCATCTTCAGTACGCTGCTATCCCTTGGATGCATTGACCCTCTCACGCACTGTTCAAAGACCCTGTACGAAATGGTCTTTAATGAACAACTGAAATAATACGTTCAAAACACTGCAGAGCAGTGAAATTCAGTATTAGAACAGAACCAAAAGAATATTGCACAATGAATACACTAATACTTTAAAAAGAGCTGTTCTATTGCTAGCACCAACACTAAGATTTGGCTGTGAGTTTATTGCCACAAAGCCTTTGGGAGCAAACCATCCGGGGAGTTTTTCCAGCAGCTAGTTGGCATTACTGCTTGAAATTACTCGATGGGTGTTCCCCCATGGCATCTCAGAACAAACTGCTTAGAATCACCAAGGCAATTGCTCTGTCTCTGCACTTCACTGTGAGCTGGTAAATAACTAAAGCTCATTTCATATACCAGCAACATGCAGCACGAATCTTGAATTTTGCCAGCCATACTGATACCGCAATTAGTCCTCCAGCTATTTTAAATCAAATCATTTATGAAGGAGAATTACCAGAAATTAAATCTAGATACAAATCCAAGAATACCACAAAAAATACATTGTATTAAATTTTAGATTGTACTAATCTGTTTGCTTCACTGTGGTCAATGTATCTAAAAACACACAGGGGAGAAGAAACATAAAAGCCAGTACTATGTGAGAGATGTTAAATAAGCTGCTTTTATAGGCCCAAGTCTACTTTTAGAGGGATATGATATGAGCAAAGGCTCAGAGATGATACATCATATTTTACCAGTGCAAAAGCTGGTCTGAAAGAGAATGAGGAATATGCCAGGAAGAACTAGGTAGTGTATTGCATACTGTTTGAATACATAGTTCTGACAACATCTTTGAAGAAGTCACTCCATAAAGACACACAAATAACATATGATTTTACAATCTCAAAAAGTGCTGATAATGACCATATCACTGCTCTTACAACTGACTTTCGGCTAGATAGTGTCTGTAAATTGATCCCTCAAGTAAAACGTCCACAAAGACCAAGGGAAGCAAGTATCACTGATAGCTCTCTGCCTTGCTTACAGATGAACTCCTGAAAGAAACACCTTTCCCACTGAATTCCACCTCTGTTATGGAGCCGTTTGCCTTCTCAACCTGGTTAAATGATCATCGCGGTGAAATAAAACAGAAGCCCTTGAGCATGTTTGGAGATAACTTTGAAACAGAGGTAGGGGGATCTAATTTCTCTAAAAAGAGAGGGATATTTTTAAAGATACAGATAATAGGTGCCTACTGTTCAGACTGAGTGAATCCAGCCCTGGGAACAATATATAGTCAGCAGAGAAAGTTCTGCACCCCGACAGAAGTACCTGGTTTTGGTCCATTGATTTCACTAGCTTAGGGCAGGGGCTTTCTTCTCATTACTTCCATTTAGAGAATCAACCTGAACTTTATTTCTGTTCATTTCCTTTGGGATTAAAAGAGCTCCTTCCCTCCATTCCCCTGTCCCTCTCCCCACATTTCCCAAATCAGAAGTACCAGCAAGATGCAAATACTACTCAAGTATGTTCAGCTTCTCTATGTGTTTGAGTAGCATTTCATGGTCCAAGTCTAATCTGAGTGTGTAAATACTCTTTTTTTCCTCCCCCACAATCTATATAAAGTGGAAACAAGAAAACTGGACAGCGCCAGAGAGCCTGAGCTGCCCTAAAACATTGCACTTCACAGTTTAGTCAAACACAGCCGAGTTTGGGTGTAAATGAAGCTGTCAACATTTGATATCTGTGCTGTATGCGTGATGTTTACAAAACATATTCTTCCCCAGAATTACTTGGAGTCACACTCCATAGAATCCAATACAGATGACAGCAAAGTGACAGAGTGTGGGAATGTCAGGAAGAACACAGAGGGGGCAGAAAATGAGAAAGATGAAGTCCTGTCTGCAGCGTTTTTAACGTTAATGGAAGAAACTTTTCTACTTCAACAGGCTCTTGACAGGGCCCAGAGTTCATGAGGAGGAAGTGCCTGTTCCAAGAAGAGAAGCAGGAAGCATATAGATGCAAAACTGAGAGTGGGAGGAGGCAGAAGGAATAGATAAGCGAGGATGCAGAGGAGCATAAGGAGTGGCAGGTGTGATCAGTTCCCTTTTTATCAGTAGGAATCAATATGAGAATACCAAACATAGTGTGAATTTTAATGTCTGTAAAAATAACGTCATCTTCTATGAATATTCTCCTGTAAAAATAGAATGGTTTAAATGCTGTTGGAAGATGAATATGGACACTTTGGTCACTTGGATGAAACCATTGCTTCTCTTACCTTTTTTTATTCTTTTTTTTTATTAAGGTTATAGCTTATGGACCAGGAACAACTGAGAAAAGCAAAAGGAATTCAGATATCTGGATATGGCAGCTGGTATGCGTCAATTCACACTTGCTAACTGATGAGTTCATGTTTCAGTTCAAACTGAGCAGTAGTAAAGCCTTCTAGCAACAGAAACAGGAATGACTACCTTCCTTTGCATAGAAAAGATCACCAATAGGCACCACCTTTCAACTTTAAACTGTAATGAAAAATAACTGTAAACTACTGCCACAATAAAAATAGCCTCTTTTTCCTCATTGTGTGTGTTGATGACAGACATGCTGGCATCCATCCTTGCTGGGGATTTTAATACTAAGCTATATCTTTTAAATATATCAGAATGCCTCCAAACAAAAAAGCAACATTACCAAACATTTGTCCTCATACTGAAGTCAAACTCCAGTCAAGTAGAATAAGCTAATAAAAAAGTCTGAAAACTTGTTTATGCTGAATCACAGTCACATGTGATCCAGATGTCCTTCATTCAACTTGTTTCTAGAATACATTTCCAACCCAAAGGAAAAAAAAAAACTCCTCTTTTTCGCTTACACAAAAAGTCAGGCTAGCTTGGGAGGCAGATATTTGTGTTAGTTCCTGTTCTGTTGAAATTCGCAGGGACTATCAAATACTAATTAAAAACATAATAATCTTGAAAGGCATTTGTTTACACTGCAGCTTACATCAGCCTGTGGAATCAAGACCTTGTGGCTGGAAATAACCTGGCTCCCCTGCTTGACAAGATGATAACTGGTCCATTTCAACATATATGGACTTGGACTCTTAGCAATTTCAATCAGCTCCCTGCTGAGTTGTGAACTGCTTTTGAAGACTTTTCTGCTTCCTGATTTTCAGGAATCAGAAAAGCAGAAGAGGACCTTGAACTACTCCAGGAGATTCTCTCTCTAATTTCTGGAGCTGTACCAATTTGCAGGCTGCTAGGTTAGACTGGTGGCAGTGTACCCCAAGAACCAGGCAAAGGACTGCTGCTTTACGATGGGGAACAATGAAACAGATTTTTACTGATGCAAATAATATTAGGCAAGATCGCCTGAATATTTAGCTAGACCTCATGAAACAGAGCAGATTTGAGGTGTTCTTTCAGTGGGAAAGACTTCCATACTTGCAGTGCTTGCTTTCTGCTGGAGACGGCATGGAAAATTAAAAGCCTTCTTTCTCTTCAGGAGGGCACATCAACTGTTGCCATGGATGGTAAAACCCTAACTCTGTCTGCTGGTGACAGCCTGCTGGTCCGTGCCCAGTCTACGTGAGTAGAGATGAACAGTGGCTCAGTGCGTGATTTCCCAGCTCCCAGCAACAGAAGTTCTGTGTATTTGATCCACACCATGTTGGGCATCACTGGTGCAGAAACACAGCATCTATGAATGCAGGATTTGCAATAGCTTCTGTTATTTCTCAGGGCAAAAGTGTTTTCAGGAGGAAAAGCCAGACGTTCATTCTAGTTAACCTCTTATGATAGAAGCTGGAGAAAATGAAAATAAATAAATAAAAAAGGATAAGCACTACCAAGAAAATGCAGCATGCAAAAGACCACGCATAAAGATAGATGGCATGAATCCACCCACTGGCACTCACAGCAGACGCTCAAAGCATCAGACCAGGCTTAATCAACACCAGTGCATGAAGGCTTGGGTTCAGGCTGAGAACACAGCTCTGTTCCTGGAGTAGGATGCATACAGCTGTTTCACAGCCTTGACACATGTGATATACACAAAGGAAAATAGCTTCCAGAGAGAATGGAAAGGAGAATATGGAGCATGGCAAAAGCTGATAAAGTGCCCACCCCTCCTCTTCAATAGCATCAATGTTTCATTTGTTGGTTTGAGTGTGTGATTCCCTTCCATAACCATTGCATCTTCTCTCTTTCCATTCTTCCAGGTACTGCTGGAAAAGAGCAGAAGAATGTGTTGCTCTCTGCATCGCTCAGGATCCAAAACGCAAGCAGCCTTATACATAAGTCCTGTTTCAGTTGGCTTTGATGATAACCAAGTTTTAACCTACTCATCTTAATTGTCTTTTGCTCATAGTGTATTCAAATTTCCAGGCATTAACACAATGATTACACTGAATTAAGTGGAGTCAACTGCTGTGCGCAGTTAAATCTTTTTCCCCAAGTAGTTAAAGTTTTAGCAAAATTTACCACCAGGAATTTTTTTAAGATCTAGTATTCTGTTTGATTTTATCTGAAAGGAAATGACAACATATCCAAGTAGCAGGATTACTTATCTAATAATACATTATGATGTCTAGAAGAAACTAGAGGCTTTTCAAACCCAAGTCTCTGCCACAAGATGTAGAAAAGGAGATGAGACAGATATTGTTATACTACTTAGGTAACAGTTTTTATTTCTTTGTATCAAATTTGTTATTTGTAATAAATTGGTACCATTCTAGCTACCCAGACCAGTTCCAGTTGGGAAGCTCTAATTGGCAGTGGTTCACTGATCCTCTGAGATCTTTGGCTGAAAGTTTGTTTGGTTTTTTAAAGGCCCTATCTGCTGCACTGCTTGAGAATCTCAGTGCTTTGTGAAAGAGAGGAACGTGCACTGGTAAAGTGGGTGCTCCTGTGCAGCAGAATTCTCAAGTCAAAATAGTTTTAAGAGGTATGTTAGGAGATAAGAGAGCAGAAAAATTATTATAATCAGTTTCTATTAACTGCTACTTCTTTTTGAACAATGAGGTTTCTTGCAGAAATAGTAAATATTTAATTGTCTTTTGCTTTTATTCCAGGAACTCTGCAGAGGGGTTTTTGTTTGGTTTGGGTTTTGGTGTTATTTAATTGTCCTTCACATTGTTAACATCAGAAAACAGGTTGCTTAAGATACCTGCAGGTATTATCAATTAAATATTTGAGAAAGCAAAAGTTTCCATTTCCTGATTTTTTTTTAATTCTAATTAAGTTCAGAAAAATATTTGTTTAATCTATCACCTACAAAGCTCATTAAACTGAGATGTCATATGCGTTTTATTCAAGTGTTCATTCTTCTCATGAGAAAGACACAGATGGCTTGGCTTTAATCTATAACTTATATTTACCATCAGCAGCTTTTCTAGCAAAGCACAGAGCAAAACTCTGCTACATCCTCCTAATAGCAGGGGGCCTAATTCAAAAAACTGAACCCAGTCCTTAAAGATGTTATAGGTGTGAGCTGTCACACACATGAAAAGGAGCTGTAACATTCCCTTCGAACAAGGGAGTCATTTTTGCTGATTACCATTGGTACTGGTATGTTTGTGTGTTTGCAGAATTGACTACTCGAGTGAACATCTCTGTTTGAGGGATCTAGGGTACCAAAGTGTTGTATATTGTTGTATTTTTAGTCCAGCAGTTACAGGGTAATCACAGAAATATTTCCATATTTCACACTGAATGTTAAGTGAGTAAAACACAGCAACATGTAGAACAACATCCAGAATTATCAGCAGCTCCTCATCCACCCAGAGGCACTGAAAACCATGGAACTTTCAGAACAAAAATTAAGGCACCTCCAGATTAGATACCTCCCATGAAATAATGTTAAGGCTCCACTCAAACTGTACTTGTGATGCCTTTTATAACAACTTGTGCCTGAACACCTAAATTCTATCCAAGTCACATACGGGTGCCAGACCAGGAGCACTAAACCAGAGCTCCATCATCATCAGTTTTGCCACAGCCCATGATCAGAAACCAGGACGTAGTAGGTCATCAATTAATTTCTGCTGAGGAGCTGCTGTCTTCTAACAACTAGGTAAGAGGTGTTAAGGCCCATAGGTATGGCAAAGAATCAGGAGCCAACCAGCAGGAGAAGACTTATAAAAACAGTTAAATACTAGATAACAAGACAAAATAATTTTGTTTTCTAGGGTGTCTTTTGAGAATTACTTCTGTTGTTTTGGTGCCCAGTTCCCTTCCCCTCCCACCCCCTCTCCTTCAGTTCAATAGTTATTTGTAGCCAGAGCACAAATGAGAGCACAGAGAGTACTTGTCATTTACTCCTTCCAAGGTGCTTAACCACTGTGATTCAGAAACCTGCAACTTCTCTTTTCCCATGTTTTCAAATAGTTCCAGAGGGCTTCTGGGCAGTCAGTGAATCTTTTTCGGAGCTTTACTCTTTCTCCGTATTGTGTCTGTTCTAAACTGCCCCAGCAATGGTACATTTGTAATTAGATACACCCATGCTGCTCTGCTCACGAGGAAATTGGCCACATGCAAGTCTGGAGTCCTCTTAGGTGTTCTTTCTGTGTATGTGTAGTCAGCTCAGCAGATACTTCAGCACTGAAGTTGCTGGGGTCTAGGTCTGGAGACTCCAGTGCTAATCTTGCCTCATAAAGAAGGATTTCAGGCTAAGGTCGGTGGCAAAGGCTTAGTTAGGGCTATGATGTTTGCAGAGTGCCCTAATGTGCTCCCCTTGACATTGTGCTTGTTCATGCATGTCCGTGAAACACGCCTGACAAAACTGTGTCCTACAGAATCACTGAGGTTCAGAAAGACCCCCAAGATCATCAGATCCAACCTTTGATGGAACATCAGCTTGTCAACTAGACCATGGCACTAAATGCCACATCCAGTCATTTCTTGAACACCCCTAGGGATGGTGACTTCCCCATCTCACTGGGCAGCCCATTCTAATGTTTAACAAAGCCTTCTGTAAAGGAATTCTTCCTGATGTCCAACCTGATTCTCCCTACAACAACTTTCCTCTCACACTGGTTGCCTGGGAGAAGAGGCTGACCCCACCTCAGTACAACCTCCTTTCAGGCAGTTGTGGAGCACAATAAGATCTCCCTGAGACCTTCTTTTCTCCAGGCTAAACACCCCCAGGCACTCCTCATATGCCTTACACACGACGCACTTCATGTGATTTACACATTTACACTACTGCTTTTCTTTACAGGTCTTTCTGTACAAGGTACTCCTGCACCCTGATTTGGATAGTACTCATTTGCTATCTGAATCATGTGGATATTGGGACACCTGGTACTTAATCAACTTGGTATATTTTGGCAGGATTGTGCTAACCTTATTAGCACAGTATTGCACAGACAGGCCATCTGCTGCTCAATGCTTCTGCAAGACTCAAAAGTAAAACCTTCATACAAATAAATGTTCTAAGCAGTATTACAATCAAACCTACGCAGATACAAAGCTATAACTGCAACTTTTTTTGTAAATTATTACCTTTAAACACATGCAGCGTTGTCCAGAATCACAGGTGTGAGGTGACTTGAGAGCTTAGAAATGCACATAAAGGAGTTTGAGTCCATCTACAAGCATCTACAGAGTTATTGCAAGGAGAAATCTCACCTATCCTAGAAATCAGCAGGAGTTTTCCCTTTCATTTCAAATGAGAAAAGGTGATGCAGCCCAATCCTGCCAGCTGTTGATTAAAGCAGCAGAGTACCTCTAGAATGTTTAATCCCAATGAGATCACTGGTAATCTTTGTAAAGAGAAAGCTAAACTACTCTTTTTTAGCTATAGATAAATATTTTGATTTCTATTTATACCATTTAAGTTAAAGAGTAATATAAGTATTGTTATAGCACTTCACATTGAGCAAGCAATCATGTAAATTGGAAGTATAGATCAAAATATTTAAAGTAATTAGTGTCTCCTATTGCCACTAGGCCAGGCAGGCTTGACCCCATGGGGTACTTATGTTCTCATTTTGAGCTATGCTGGCTTACATGAATGAGGGAAATAAATTGGTATGTCTCTCTGTATTCCACCTTGTTATGGTTTCGTATTCAAAAACTTAACAAAAATAGTTGATTACCAAGGTTACATAATTAATGATACAGGATTAGCATCAGCACCCATTTAAAACAAATAGTATTGCTTGAAGTAACATAAAAATTAAATAATCCAGGTACAGCAAATAAAGTTTCAGCCTGCACCAGCCCTTTCTATAATCTTGAAAGAAGACCTAAAAAAAAAAGTTCATGCAAAACATGTATGTTTATGGTTATGAGAGAACTACAAGAGAAAAAGTGGCCCACACAGATCATGTAGGAAACACATCTGAGACAGAAGAGCACAAGATGGTCCGATTAAAAAAACACAAAACCAAAAAAAACCCACGGAAGAGTTAAGATAATGATCTAATGCTAACTACATTTGAGCTCGCAATGCATAAACTGACAGCTTGTAAAAGTCAATAGAGGAACCCTTCTTCCTCTGTGCTTGCTCCACTTTTAGATCTTGCTTGTTTATTTGAAGTAGCAAACCCTACCGGAGGCACGAAACTGACTAGGTGGATCAGGAAAATGGTAAAATCAGGAGTGTTGTAGTAAAGTTTTTCCTCAGACCCACTCAGTATTTACTTACACCTGTAAACCAAACTTATCTTACTACATGAAGATAAAAAATTCTTTCATTCTGTTGCAAAAAACATTAATTGCACTGATTTCAGCTCTCCAGTCACATCTAATAGAACAGATGCAGAGAAAGCAACCCTCCCACCATCATTGCATATAAGTAAAGGAAAAAAATGACTTAAGCTATTCAACAAATTCCTACATAATCAGCTTGTGTTCGTAATGGAGACATTTCAAGGCTTTGGAGTGTTTTTATTTATTTTCTTTTCAGTTACTAATCCAGATGCACCTAAATGAACACTTCAGACTCATGAAGGTCATCACCTCCCGGTCTGTTTCTGATTCAATACACAAGTTCTTGTGGAGCTACTCTTCAGTATCAAGGGATGCAGAATAATACCTGATTGGACCCAAAGTAAAAGTGTTGATTTTTAAAGTAATAATGAAGAAGACAAATTTAATATCCGCCCCCCAGCTCTAAGTTATTACCTGACCTACAGGTCTTAGCACTGTCTGGTACAGAAAGATCTTATGCTGGATCCAGTCAGTAATATTTTCAGTGATTGTCCAAAAATTTTGGAAGTGAATAAAAACTCTTCCTTTTAATGTCACTGGAATTGTGATGGAAGCTTGACAGCTAGAGTGATGTTTACACACAGAGTCAGACAGTTTGTATTCCAAAAATAAGCCCTTAAATTGTGAAATCATTAGGGAAATCATTCCCAATGCACACATGAAATTCCCTTCTGCAGACATCTCCCCTTTTTGAGGTCTACAAATGATAGAACAATTCTTTCTAAATTGCTGTTGCTCTAGGTTAAATATATCTCCAAGATCTTTGGCCTGGTAATTCAGTAGAATTTGCATGAGAACCACATACTGCGAGATTTGAACACTGCTTTGTATAGTTAGAGTTGCTAAATAGGCACATGTACATGGCCATTACAGTGCTAAATAAAAAATTCTGTTCCTGGTTTTGGAGATAAATTACACTGAAATTGAAGCAAAACTGTTTGGGTTCTGAAAACATTTCATTATACCATCTTATAAGCCTGAGAGAAAGACATCATGACTATGACAAAGTAAACTAAGCATAAGCACATTTGGAGATTCACTGAGGAATTTGGGTGCATCTTTATTACATCAGAGAAAGATAGGACTTTTGAAGAGCTGGAAAACTATATCAAAAATATTGTTTAAACATGTTTTAATGTTTTTCCTCTTGAAGAAAAAAAACTCCTGGCTTTGCTTAGAACACAAAACCAAAGCACGGAGATTATGGATTTTGTGAAGTTTGTACGTTACTAACTGTCAGCGCAGACAAACTTTTCTAGACAATGAGTTGCCCGTAAGTTCAAGCCATACACTTTATAGTTTGAAAATAAATTTCACAACTCAATTGTGTAAAGCAAATAATACCTGCCAATTTGTAGAATTGAAGCTTGAAACCTTCTGCACGCAATTCCCAACTGCTGCAGGGGTTTGATGCGGAAATGCAGTCATTGCATCTTACCTAGCTTTTGGTTAAACTGTCTCTTCCTCCAAGGAGACCCCAGGGCAGCATCTGGAGTCCATGCAGAAGGGAAACTTAGGCACCTCCAAATAGGCTCCACAAGAACTGCTGGGCTGAGCAGAGAACTGTTCTCACAACGCAGCTGCCCACAGCTGGACCACAAGGAAATTCCTGGAGGGATATTTATATGCCACTCTGACACACACTCTGCCCTCAGGATGCTCAAAAAGCTGCCTTCACTGAGGAACCACAGGGCTCTTTTTCCAAGAGCCAAGCAAAGCTCATTCTATTCATGCAAATCACTGCTGGAGATCTATAACCCCTCGACCCAAAAGCAGTTCCACAAGCAGCAGAAGCCCCAGAAACAGCTCCCACCTCTGCACAGGAGAAGGAAGTCACCCTCAAATATTTGCTGTCCTGCAGGAACATCCCAGTCACAAGATCTGCTCTTAGAAGCATTTCCATCCCCACTTGATACAGCTCAACTGAGCCATGCAGGAAGCACCACAGTGTTGCTGGTGAGCCAGAGGATAACTCCTACTCCCCAAATGGAGTTACAGATGATATTACTCTGTAAAACAGGAGTACTGACAGAAAGAACGTGTCATCACAAAGCCATTGTTCCAGTGGCAATTTTGTGAACATATTTGTGACCTGAGCTGGCTATAGCATCTTGGCATACATTACAGAAAAAAATGTAAACACCACATTTTAACTAGAGAAAAAATCATCACCAAACTGTTGAAACACAAATAGATCAGCTTTATTAATGACAACCTGAGAAAAATGTTGTCAGTTCCTGATTGTTTCCTGATACTGGTGACTAACAAGCTACATGGTTCAGACCTTGTGTGCTTTATTGTTGAGTGGCAAATCAACATTCAGTGGGCAGACCCACTCATCAGACAAGAGCTCATTATTCTCTCCAAGAGGGAAATGGCAAATACTGAATGAAATCAAGTAAAACCTTCACAAAAAAAAGGACAAGAATTCTTTTAATTATTTATCTACCAAAACATACTAGTTTAGCTTACTTTTAAACCAAGATAGAAAAACCTATTTGAGCACTGGAATCAGGAATCAGATTGCCATATGCCGTCGTAATTTGAGTTTAAAATGAAAATGAACCAACTCTGGCTTCTCTTTCCAATATGGATGACAATGTTCAGCTGTCTAAAGCCATTTCTTCCATTTTTTGGATATAAACAAGGCAATTTACACCCAATTCTTCACTGCAAGCAATTTTTCAGTACTTCCATCTTTGCCATTTTAGATGCAGCTGCCCTGATTTATGCCAGTGTGTTAACAGAATCAGGCTGCCACACTACAATAATGCAAATGTTGCCTTGCTCTGTACTGCATCGCCCCAGTGCCATTGCATAGTTGGGTAATTTGTATACTGCATATACACACACATTATACACACACACACAGAGATATATATATATAATCTGTCTTGTGAGTATTTTTATGCCCTAATTAGTTGTATCTTGCCCATACTGGTGAAGTTTGTGCCAAGCGTACCGTGTGTGCTTGGAGGTTTGTAACACGACTAGCCCATTACTGGCTGTCAGAGAGAGAGATACTAAAGGTCATTTTTGTTTGTGTCAGACACGGGATGTTTCAGAAGCTTTTGTGGAGCAGCTACATCTGTGCTCTCTGTGGGTTGGATCCACTCCATACATACTGCTGGAGGACAGAAAAAGCAGATCAGACAAGAGGGAAGCGCTATCCTGGGCTTCACTGGAAGCCAACCTCACTAAATGCTCCACATAACCCAGGCTCTTCACAGCATCCCAGGCAATGGGGCTGTGCAGCTCACAGATGTTCTTCATGGAGGGACAAAGGCTGTTCTTTATTATCAGTTTTAATCTAATAGAAAGGTTTCATGGCATTTATTTCCTCTATAGCAAAATTAACTTTGCTTGCAAAGCTTCCTCCCCCTCAGAGGGAAATAAGATGTAGGCTCAGAAGCCCAAATCCGCAATGATATTTAAGTGCCTGAGGAACTGTGCCAGAGTGTCTGGCAGGGGAAGCTAAACAGACTCAATTTTAAAAGGGAACATAGTGAATGGAGAGACAGACTGAAAGCTCAGGAGAACAAAGTACTCCTTTTATCTACCATGGGGGGAGCTGTTAAGTGGCAAAGAAAACTTTCCTGTTCTTGCTCATCTGTGTGCTTTAACCCACCATGAGTGCCATCTCCACCCGTATTTGAGATGGGCTTTTGCTGCACCTGGCACCAAAGTAGTCACAGATGCTACTTCCAGGGCATCAACATCAGTGTGATGGGAACTGGACAGAGATAAATACAGTTTCTATGAACACATGAACAGTTGCCTAGAAGTTCCTTGTCCTGCCGGATTAATAAAAATACTCTCTATGAAAGGTACTAATATTCATCTTGCTTAAAAACAAGGCAAAAAAGCAGTAGAAAGAGTAGAAAACATTTTTTAAACCCCATGTTACTAATTATACTATACAGCCTATGCATTTTGTCATTAAAATGCTATTTTCCATTTTTATTTCTTAACATTTTGCAGTGAACCCATTTTATTAATTTTCTTATATGTCTATGGTGGGACAAATGTTATTCTCAGCAGTACTTGGGTAAATATGTAGCTGATGGAATTACCCTGATCTCACAGCACTGCAACAGAGGACACTTTGGCTCTCTGTGTACACAGGAATTATGGCTAAAGCGCGACGTGGTAGGACTGCATCAGAACCTGAAGGTTGCTTAACACATGCTGCATTCCAATATGATATTTCCTATCTGCAGGTCATAACTTCACTCTAGTAATGTGCTTTATTCAAGATAATAGAACAAAATTTGGGGGAGCTTTAAATACCCTTATTAAAACTGAGTTTGTCTTTACAGAAATACTAAAACCCCAAAAAGTATTAGCCATGTTCGAATATACAGGAACAGCTTTCCAATGTTGATATTAACATGTAGATACATGGAGAAGACATCAGTGGAAAACAACAAGAGCATCTCAAATAAAACAAAGTCAGTGAACTAACTTCTTTTTCATTCCATTATTTTCAAATTCCACTTAAAATTAGCTTTTTAATCATCAAAAAGCCAAAAAACACAAACCACAAAAGTTATTCATTCATATTTTCTATTATTTCACCCTGTTCTTACAAAGATCACACCTTTTGGAAACAGACTCTACAGCAGACAAAAGGAAAGCATGCGAATGCCAGGAATATCTCCTATATTGGTATTCCTAAAAGCCTTATACACAAAAGTCTTTGTATTAAAAAAAATAAAAAAATTGAAAATCTTTAGGGGGACTAGGAGCTGAAAAGAGATTTCTTCAATTCACTGTATTGCTTTCTCAAACAACAGAATAACACTATTAGAATCTGACATTGATTTATCTGTTTGAAGTGGGGTTAGGAAAGATATGCTAGAATAAACAAGTATCAGTTCTTGTGTCTGTGCTTCGAAGACACACAAACCCCCTTTCACTCCAGTTTCTGATGTGTTTACGGAAACAAAAGACATAATTTATCTGCCATAAGGTGTTCACTGAAGAGATTCATGCTGTGAGGATTTCCATGGCAACTACTTAAAGAGACATAAGTGTTCCTTTTTGAAATTGAAAGCCCAGGGACATGATTAGTTCCAGTAATAATGCCATATAAACCACCTAAACAGAGATCTTTTGTTCAGGGCCAAGTAAAGTAACTTCTCTTTTCCTGTGTGGAAACCAGCTTTCCTGAATTAAAAAACAAATAAACAAAACAACCCAAAACAAAATACTTATGTTTTCTATCAAATTTTTTACAAGCAACAATAATGCACTTACATATGCACACATAGCTGAAATAATTACTTCCTTATATTACCTAATGGGCAATACATCAGGTAGTCAATAAAAAGTGTACATGAAGATTATACAGTGTCAACCCAAGGAGGCACAAAATCAGATTTTATAGAACTTTTCCAAATCTATTGAGATTCATTTGCAAAGAAATTCCAAAGAGACAACAAGCACTCAACAGCCATTAAAAGATTGAAAAGTACCCACCACTAGAACAAAGCTGCAACAACAAATTGGAGCTTTGTTGTGATACAGCAGAAAAAAGGAGAACCTGAATTAGTAAGCATTGCTCCAAAGCAAAGAAGAAAAAAAACAAGTGACACCTACCTTAGCAAACAGAGAACTGGAGCAGCCAGATCCTGTGTACCTGTTTCCCTACCCTCCAGCTGCAGCCTTCATTTTACCAGGCACAAATCAGGAACAGGAATTAAGCACCTGCATCCAATCCCAACCTACAGACCCGTTAGAGATCACACCCAGAAAGCACAGATGCAATCCAAGCTTAATTTATAATGGGATAGGGCTAATAGGGAGCAAGTCCTAAAACCACTTGGTCCCAACTAAGTCTTCTCAGCTGTGGTCTTTACGGTGATTGCTTGATCCAGCTGAATGTATACATCTCACAGAGGGGATGGTAGATACCTTTATTCATCATTTCAGGTCATAATTTAAAAGCTCTTCTTCTTCAATACAATGAAGTTGACATAGAGCATTAAAGACAGCTTGAACACCACACTTCCTGTGATCATCTGAAAGAGAGGATTTTATATCAACTCAAATAGAACTCCACAGAACACCTAGTTTTTATGTTCTCTTTAATTCTCATCGATTTCAGATCTCTGTTAGAACTACATAACATTAATTTATTCAGGAAAGCTTAATAGTCTCCTGTTGGAAGTTTTCTCCATTAAGGTGATATTACTGTCACTTTGTGCAAGGCCTGAACAGATGTCCTTTTTTTCCTATAAGGGCTATTATTTGAAGCTATGCTCACAGAGTCAGTTTCCTACAATAAAAATGCCTGGAAATAAATGTTCCCTCGTCTTCTTATCTTCTGACTGGCCAAACAATGACAAAACCGTATTGTTCATTTTAAAGGACATTTAAGGACTCAGTCATGAAAGGCATAATAGTGGTGGAGAAACGTGCCAAGGAAGAGCAGTGAGTCAGACTCTCAGCAGCTACATCAGCTGGAAGAAGCCCTCAGAGCCAGGCTCCACATGAACTCCCTTTCCAATTCCACTCTGCCTATTTTTAGCACTGAAAAATACTTTAACTCTTACTCTCTTGGGCTAAAGGCAGATGGTAAACTTTAAAGGCATTTAAAACCTTAAACTAAACTGTCTCAGGATTACAGCAATAGGCAGGAAACCTTTGCTACGGGGGCCCTTCAAATGGGATGAAGAAAAGGATGAGCTGAGCTAGAGAAGAACAAAAGCAGAGTTAATGCACAAATTCCTGTACCTGCTGATCAGCCAATGTCCTGCAAGCAGGGACTGGGCATGAAAACCACTCCACTGCCAGAGCTGAGTGGGGAGGGGATATTTATTCTCACTGTCCCCTTCATCTATTGCTGCCTCTCAACCTGGCCACTGAAGAGTGACACATTCTCCTTGTCTTTGTTCCACCTGAGTTCAATGAGTGCTTTTCTTGAGCAGGGGTGAAAATATTGAGTTCCTTAAAATGCTCTGCGTAGGGTTTCTTTACTCCATTCACTGCCACATGGCACATGGATAAGACATAGCAGGATCCCTTGTGGCTTGGATAGACAGTGCTACTGCTGCATGCTCAAAGGAGTTTTTCTTTAGGATTTCCTGTTCTCTGGGAAAAAGCTAACCGTCTCTCTCTTCTTAGTCCTAGGCTGCTGCTGGAGACCAGGAGGGAAAAGCTGCACAGAAGGCAAATCCCACTATACCTGAGTCATCAGTAAAGCAAATACTCTGCAATGTAAGGCTCCCATGATCAGCAAGGCACTGTAAAAACTTAGATTGTGACAATCTGTTTCCCTGAGGCTTGTAGGCTAAACAACAAGCTAGAGAAAGGGAGCTACACAACAAGCAGGGAAAGGCATCTGACAAAAGCCTCATTAGCCCTCCATTGCCTTCACCCACAGCATATGTTTGTTTTCCTCCTAGCAGCATTTCTGCAGGTCTGTATGCTCAGTACTTATCCTAAGTATCCAGCAGTGAGAAACAAAGGCTGCGTAGTCCTCTGCGTTAAAGAGTTATTGCGTTAAAACTTGGCTTTTCTAATCATTTTGCTGTGAAAATTCAGGTGCCTGACTGAGAAAAAGACATCTAGAGCAGAACAGAGATGACTAAGAGAAAGATTCCTGCCACTTAATTGCTTTTGTACCAAAATATTGCCTCTTGATGTGTAAACATCAAATTAGCAATATTCTCGGGGCAAGCAGTAGTATGACAATCAAGCAACTCCTTCCAGCTATATGGCAACAGCTGTGTGCTTTCCTGTCCTACTACATTTTCCTCAATATTTGTCACACTGCACATTGAGTATACGTAAAACTACCCCTACGCTGTAGACTATTAAATTCCAATTATTCTATCCCTTTGTGCTAACATCATAACTTTGAAGCTTATCAGCGCTTCTGTTTCCATTTTGTAGAGAGAACTCTATGCCAGGGCTGGCACCAGCAGCATGGGAAGTCAGTAAGCCAAAATGGTACTTGAAGGCCTGTGTTAATACACTGATGGCTCCCCCATATTCCACTGGAATCTGCAATTGAAATCTAGCATTATTCAAACCGTTTTCAAAATAATCCTAGTGTTTCTTAGCATTAAAAAAAAAAACACTTTTAGATGAAGCAATTTTCTTTTTATACCCGTATTTCTACTTTAATCAGATCAGTTTCTGCAATATTACTGTCCTGTCACTACTTGGCACATTACTATTCTTCATAATCTGAGTAAGTACTTTGTCAGCAGTTTAGACATTGTCTGGGGATCTTAATTCCCTCTGCAAAGAGGAAACTACTCACACTTCAGAACTGTGAGCATGGCACAAGTTCATTCAGTAAATTGTCTTGGATGACTCTGTGATTCAGGATGTGTCCCTGCTGCTGAACAGGCAGGTGCTGAAAGTGACATTCAGAGCAGTTTCCATCCCACAGCTCTCTCCTTAGGTGCTCCAGCTATTGCACTTCAAAATTAGGGAGTACTCTGAGGGAAGATCACTCCCAAAGACCACTTCCTGCAGGATGAATGAGGTTTCGTCTCCCTCCAGCCTTTGCCATCCTCTGGCATTACCCCACCATGGATTACATTCTCCATCACTCCTGGCATACCCTCACACCACATTCCAGACCATAAAACATGTGGTACAAGCTCCTCAAGTGCACTGTGTCCTCTCTGGGCAAACACTCTCTTTTTGGCACTTCACATTTAGACCATCTTGTTTTCAATTCAAAACAAGCTTGCACTATTATCCACAGCTCATTTCCTACTTCCCCCAGAACCACAGGCCTATACGTTTATCCACTTTCTGTGGTGTATAAATTTGCCTCACTGTGCAAATATTCACAGCAATGTTTGAATGCATATTTACAAAGGAAGTATTGCTTCGGGGAATGCAAGGGATGTGTTATTCTATGTTCTCTGAGTTCAGTCAGCAAAATCTCCTCAATGGATGTCAACAGTCAGTCACAATTTTCATCTGTAAAAATAGGAGCAGGATCTGACAGCCATACAAATTACATCTGTTCCACTGCAACCATCTGTAATTCAATCTGCAAAATATTAATCAAGTTTATCTGACATGATTTTTCCTCCATCATCAGCTCGTGATGCTTATTGCTTCTTGGTCTGTTACCATTATCCACCAGATTTTTACTCTCCTTAATATTTATTCCTTTACTTTAGGAGAGATTGAGCTAGATTTATTGGACAATGGTTCTAGAGATCAATACCACATTACCTTCTCTTTAATCATTCTATACATACCATCTGTTCGCTATATGGCTCTCCATGGTCTGGCCTTTATTTACACTGCTAACCTAGCATGATATGATTAGGTTTCACAGTACATTTCGGTGTTATAACTCCCTACACACCCAGAGATTAGCAGGTCAAGCACCATCTTGCGTTTTATGCCAATTTCTTTGTTTCATTTTATTCTCCTGAGTTTTCAGGCCTGACTCTGAAGTCAGGACTCATTTCATTTTTCCCAACAATGACAAGGGCAAGAGTACTTCTCTCCCCTTGCCTCCCTTCCTTGAGAAAAGCTAAACATGCACAGTCCCAAATATTCCAGTATCCTAGAAGTCAGGCTTAGAATTCGATACTTTATTAATCCATTTGTAGAAAGCTCTAAAAGCAGTAGAGTGAAGTTCAGTGGGGACAACTGGACGACCAGGAACCCACGTAAGCATGAACGAATCCACTGCATAAAAACATGGACAACAACTTGCTCTGCAAATGTTCTCCTGGAAAACACTTGGAGGTTATTGTAGATCACAAGATGAAAATGGATCACCAGCACAACGTTAGAAAGGAAAGAACAGACTGTACAAGGATGCACAAACAAATCCTGAAGGGATTCCTTTCAGTCCATGGGAGACTCACATGGCTGCAGGTAAATACTTGCTTCGAGCTGTGTGTACTACATCTGAGTAGGGAGGGGGGCAATACACCTCCCTACCTCTGCCAAACAACCAGCCACTCAGTCTAGGTTCTTTTATTAAAATGCAACATTTGAATACTTTTTCCACAAAGATGGAAGAGATTCTGGTTCAGAATCTATGAGTCTTCATATTACGGAAAGCACCTCCCAAAGATTCCCACTATGTCTTATGCTTCTTTTTTTAAACTTAAAATTTTGATTTTAGAATTTAAAAACTTGTCAATGTCAGTTTTGGGAGAAAATAAATAATTGAACATGGGTTAAGTATCCACGTGAATGTTTATCTTGAGTACAGCTGTCAAAATCTGAAAGACTGTGGTTAACAAAGCAGTCTCTGTATCAGGTGCTTATTCTTTTTGTCATTCTTCAAATGAGACTTCAAATTAGAAAGGCTTGACCTACTCATCCCCTGATGCAGTTAACAAAGAAGTCATAACAGACAAGAAGAGAGCTGTTTCTACCCAACATTTCCAAGCAAAAATCAAGAATCATAAATTAAGATTACCTCAAAATGTCCAAAGCACCACCAGTGCTAATGCTGAATTCTAATAAAATCTCTGTAAAAGTCTTGTACTTCTGGTACTGCAGCACAAAAGGACATAAATCACTGTTTCATTCCCAGAGGGATATTTAGTCTTCTTTTTAAATGAATTCTAAAACCTTAAAAAATCTAGGCAAGACTCTCCACATTTGGCCACAGCTCTGCAAATATTAAGGGTGCCTAGATTCTAAAATACTTTTAGGCATGTCAGTTTAACATACAGCAAGATGTAAATTGTCTAATTTAGGCCTATTTGGTCCAGCTTCTTGTTAATTAAATCTAAAGTAATATCAGATAAAGTTAGGGAAATTGAACTAATTTCAATAGCAGGAAGTTGTATCAGAATACATTTCCTAAACAAAGGACACATTTACAAGATTTTGTTTTGTGTGATACAGTGGCTATAATCTCAGATGGAACCAGTTGCCTTCTGCAAAAATTTGAGAGTTTGACTCTTAACAGATAATATTGCTAATTTTCGGATACTAAAAATCCTAATGACAAAACTGATTCAAAAATCCTGCTTTGAAAAAATTAAAATTGAGTTCCATTTTTACTCAGCTACTTTGAGGTTTAACCTATTCCATTTACAAAATTTACGGAGTTATCACAAGAGCTAGAGACATCTAGGAAGCAGGAAATATGCTGGAATTTATTCCTCCCTTCCTTCCTCCCTGTCTGGCTGCCAAGTACTATACGACTGAAGAGGAGCTGGCAATCCTAACAATCAGAATTAAAACGACAAACTGAGTTCTAGGGCTCAAAACCATGATTGAGCTAAACTGTTGCTCCTTCCCTTTTCCCATGTTTATAACAGCATTTATTCCCTCATATTGAGTAGCAAAGGTGAAGAAATGAGGCAATTTTCCTTTCTACTCATCTGTGTGGCCTCTTGCTGAACTGCCTGCCTGCTGCTCAGTGCACGAAGCATGTGAATCCCATTTTCGCACGACATGAGCTGCTACTTTGGCTTTTTTGATGGAAAGAAGAAATTTTTAAATTGCACTGAGGAAGGATGATTACAGAAGGCACTCTTTCTAACAGCTGCCAGCTTTGCGGGAATTGGCTTAGTAAAAGAAAGAGAAGTGCCTGAAACATTTCATCGTTGAGCCCTCCTTCCTTTTCCTTATCAGTAATTAGCATGGGTAGCAGAATGTGTGCACTTCCTCAATGGAAGTAATTACTATGTAGAGCCCCAGAAGTTTTCAAACCAAAGCTTAAAAGACATCTAAATGACATATGCCTTCTGCAGGATTTCTAGAGGGACATTTTTTTCCTCTCCCCTTAAAAAAAAAAAAAAAAATTGTAGCCATATTTTTCTTACCACAGAGATAAAAGACAGCATAATAATGACTAGGCATGCTTCAAGGCTGGATCAAAATTTTCCTGTACTGTCATGATGAACTATCAGAGAAACAACAGATACCCAGCCCTGCTGTCCAGATCTTAAAGCTATTTTTCTGCCATTGATGAGTTGGGCTTTCCAAGCCAAATTTACTCCTGTCTTTCACAGATTAGCTTTGGTCTTCAGGCAGGAAAAGACTGCAGTCTCTGGAAGGAAGAAAATAAGAAATTTGTAACGAGGAAAGAAATTGAAAACACCTCTAAATTTAGGTAAAACTCTCCTATTTCTGCCCTCCACACTGTGCCTCCTCCCAGTTAAATACAATAACTCTGCCTTCTCTTGACAAGACCTGCTTCTTCAAGACACACACACACTTTTCAGTCTCAGACAGAGGAGACCACTGAGGTAATTGTGAGGCCAGTGTTGCCTTTCAGGGGACTGTTGAAGACAGTGAAATGCATCCAACAGTCCTGTCTTCATGCTTGTCACTTATCCGTGAGAGGAGACCAGAAGTATTTTCAGTGGAATTAGTTCGTGGTATTCAAGGTTGGACAGAAGAAAAAGAACAAGCACAGACTGAAAATAGCGTGTGAAGGAGGGAATTAAAAAAGACAAAAGTGATGAAGAAAGAGGGACAAAAAAACCACCCTGCAAATGATTACATCTACAGAAAAAAGAGGCTTTTCTACTGGTTCCTACAGGGGCAAAAGGCATAACATTGAAGAGAGCAATTATTACTGGTAAATATGGAAGGGTGTCATACTGCCATAGCTATGAATAGATGTTCCCTCTCCAGGAACTGGAAAAGTGCAGCTAGATGTTTAAGAGAGATGCAAGTTCCAAGCCCCAGACAGCAGCGTGGGAGGCCCCAGTGCCATCCCAGCAGGTAAGTGACAGTGCTATTCTGGAAACCATGTTCAGCATGTACCCAAATTAACAGCACCGTGGAGAACACATTTCCTCTACAGTCTTCTAGGGACGTTTCAGAGACAGATGACAACATGATACCAAAATGAAGCCAAATATATCTTATTTTAAATAAGATAGACTATTTTAAAATAGTTGAAGACTAAAGAATCTCCTTAAAGCCACAGAAACAGTTCAAGACCATGTGCCAGAGAAACATGCTAATAAATTCAGAATTCCACCTGTGATTCAGGATCACAGATTTAGTTGATGGAGAACTTTGTGTTTTGTGTTCATCAAGGAATGGTAAAGCAAGAGAGCTTGTGACTCAGCCTTGAGGGCACTGGGATATGTTCTGCCCCCAGAGTATGTGTGCTACATGCTGAAAGAGAGCCTCAGATACAAGGTCTATCAATATTGTTGTTGGACACAACTCACTGATTTCATCTTGCTGGTGGTCTCCATCACAATAAACAAAATAAAACAGTTTTTGAAAAGGGTCAGAAAAAGCTAGGTACTTCATTCCCATTGAGGTCTTTGGGGAAGGCATCTAAGTATCACTGAAAAGAGATCAGATTAAAACGATTGAGAATGTTCCTGTATTTGTAAGTGGGAGCAGTTTTTAGGGTAAGCTGTTATTGAATAGTCATGGCAGGTGTGTGGGTCTTCTGGATTCAGGGTACAATTAATTTGTAAATATAATTTGAGACATAGGCCAGTTGCTAAATTACTCATCTGCCTCCTCATGGATGACCAGGCAAATTGTGGTTTTATTTTACTCTCTATAATTGAATTGGTTAACTGAAAACTGAGTGACTCACACTTTCTACAGAAAATTTTATCATACTGTTTGCTGCTAGTATTTTTCCCTCCCATCCCTCTTTAAAAAGTTTGATGTGGCTGGATTTGGTGGATTCTTTGCCTTTTAGTTCAGTTCATGGAAGAAGGTACATGGATCAGATCTCCTGTTCAATCACCCAGCACTTTGTATTGACATTTCCCAGGTAACATCAACAGCTACATGAATTCTTAGCCTTCCTGTACCTCTGCGTAATGCTAAACTGAGCACAAAGTCTGGAAATGTCTCCTTGCCTCCAATCATTTTCTGGAAGGGGCTCATTCCATCAATCACACAGACAGATGGGCTCACATTTTGTGCTATTATCCTACATGACACTGCTTTCTTTTGGCTTTCATAGCAAGACATTCATTATTGCTAATGTTCGGGGCATAGCAGGTATGCTGGACTTGTGCGGCATCCAAGTGTCTCCTTGAAATACAGCATGGTCCTGAAAGAATCTCTCTCTGCTCTGCGAGTGCCTTCCCTGAGATCCTTCCAGCCTTTTACTTCCTGCTTATGCCTGGAAAGAAATTGAATTAAGGTTGTGAGTATCTGGCCACATTATTTGTGAAAATTCTTCTGCCTGAAAGCGCTGTATGTTTGCAGCACTTTTTAGCATGTGCTGCAAAAATGTGTGTGTGTAGCCTCGACCCTGTGTCTCAGTCAACCCACCTGACTCAGGTTTTGCTGCCTCAGAAGGTGATATTTAACTTCCACTGGAGAATCTGGGGAATCCAAAGGTGTAATATGCAGGTACAATTAGGGCAGGTCAGACAGAAGCTTGATTAGCTATGAACACTGAGACAGCATATTTCTCTGCTCCCCAGCTCTCAGTGTTAGCAAAGCCAGGTATCCATCCCTGGGAGGGATGAACTCTGTGAGTCATTTGCTAACTGCCATGCTTCTGAGGACTCAAACATTAAATAACATGAGCATGTGGAGGGATGTTTCTTGGTGGAGCCTACAGGCATGGCACACCCAGCAGTAGCCTAGCTCAGAAGTGAGGAGCTGCGAACAACTACAAACTGTTAGGTTTTAGTTGAAATGAATATTTTTTAAGTCGAAGTTGCTTCTTAGCCAGCCCTCTCAATCTTAAATATTAATACTTTTACCACCACATTCCTTCCACTCCCAGAATCATAGACTACAAATTGCCTCAGTTTGGGGGGCATATTTGTAGGTGTTGGAAGTGACTGTTCTGGATTCCAAGCACACAGAAGCCATTCCTTCAGCAAGAACTACTACTGAGGGGCTTTATCTTCCCATACAACATGCTGCAGGGGATTTCTTATACTGCTTTTCAAAGACACACTGTCCTTCCTGAATGGGCAGAGTTGCCTCCTAAGTGAGCAAAACCAGCTGAGAGGAGACAAGATTATTCCACAGATAAGATTGCCAAACTTGCAGAAAAATGGCTGTGAAAAGAGAGAGATATCAGAAAAACCCAGGGACCTTGAGAACAGGATATTAAAAATCAACCTTCAGACAACTGAAGTTGCATGAGTTTTACAGTATCCCATAAAAAGATGTTCTTCCTTTCAATGAGAAGTTTATAGGAAGAGAGCATATCTTTTATTAGAGCAACACAGATAAACTCTGTGTACCCTTCAAAGTCTCACATTCAAGGTAGTGATTTCCTGTCCTCAGACTAAATGTAGGGTCCTCCTCTCAGTTCCTTCTGTCCCCATTCTATTTGATTAGTCGTGCACAAAAACTACCAGGTGTGCCAGGCACAGCTCCTACCTGGTGTCCATGCTGTAATCCTGTGACCCAGAACGATTTTTTTGGGAGCCACAGTGCAGGCCATGGCGACATGCCCTTGCTCCTAATGACATATCAGAGCAGAGCAGTAACAGAACCCTGTGCAAGAGGAGACAGAGGCAAGCTTTGCTGTCAGAGGAAATCCCAGCTAGCTGATCACAGCAGGGCAGCAGCCCGTGACACCCTTCACAGCACTGATATCACACAAATGACAGAGAGATGAGGATCCTCAGCGCCATCTGTTTTGACCGACTGTTCCACTCTTGTGCACTGAATTACAAACACAGACAGAGCCCAAGGGAACTAATTAGTCCCCTCCAGAAGAGAGCTGGGGAGTGAATTAACATATCCACAAGCGTGTACAATCAGAGAACCAGCAACCAGGTCAGGAAGCTGTGTTACATGACAGCAGACAGACCCTTCGTCGTCTCTTTTTGCAATGGTATCCACCAATGACATTCCCATAAGGAAAGAGCAACTTACAGGTGTTTGTAACACCAAGGTAGCACCATTTGCTTAAAAGAACAGATGCTATACTATATTCTCTTTTTCTTTCTTACCTGCCCCTCCTACGTCAATAAAAGAGATAAAAAATTATAGTCAGGTCTCTGATTACTATGAGTGCGATAGAAAGGCACAAGTAACAAGCAACAGGACATGGGGATACGACCTCAAGTTATGGCAGGGAAGGTCTAGGTTGGATATTATGAGAAATTTCTTCACTGTAAGGATTGAAAACACTAGAACAGGCTGCCCAGGGAAGTGGTTGAGTCAGCATCTCTGGGGGTATTTAAAAGCTAGGTAGATGTGGCACTTAGAGACATCCTTTAGTGATGGACTTGGCAGTCTTGGATTAATTGTTGAACCCGACATTTTCAAACTTAAATGATTCTGTGACTCTGAGTGACAAGCAGTGAAGGACAGGAAAAGCATTAAAGATGTGGGATTTCTTAGACAAAAAATGTTACAAGTAGGAAAAGCAGTTTTACTTAGTTCCTTCCATGAGAAGAACATTTAAACTCTTCTGTTGATTGATTTTGTAAATTGGAAGCAAAATACCCAGTAAAAATTGTGACTGAACCCAAGCATGGTGGGAGATGAAGAATGAGGAACCATCAAGCAAGCTCCATGGGTCCCCATTGTGTTGCAACTAGAAGTCTGGTGAGCAAGGCTGTGAAGAAGAAATTGTTAATCCCATATGCAATTCACGTCATTTTATTTAATCTGGCAAGACACCAGAGTATAATCAAGACAGTCTGGGCCCCTGTGCATTTTTGTTACCTGTCCCTCTGATGTTCAGGTCCAAGAAGAGAGGTCCAAGAACACCTTCCTTACAAGCTTTGTCTCCTCTGGATCTTCAGATAATCATGTTTACAACAGCAATGCAACTGTCTCTGTCTTACAGCTACTGTTACAACCAAAAAAATGTTGTGTATTAATATTTTTACTGCACAAGAGCGCTGTATTGACCCATATTAACTTCGTCTACATTTTCCCTACTGATTAAAGGGTTTGAAAAGTTTATACTCATGTGGTTGTTGTTTTCACTACTATACCAAAGTTTCATTTACAACACACAGAGAAAGCTAATTTCTAGAGAGTTAACACCACTAATTTGTTTCTTATATTTCTACCATTTAGAGAGCATAAGAGCACTCCTCTATGAAAACACTGTATCTGTCTGCCCAAGTCTCATTTTATTTGGATTACTGTCTGATAAACATGACAGAAATTTACCATACACTTACATTTTTTAAATACTTAGCTTTTTAGAATGAGGAGCCTGCAATCCGCAAGCTGTAAAAGCTTGTTGTGTACTGAATATACTGAATATAAAGACCTTTGGGAGATAAATTACAATAATGAATACCCCTCAATATAAACACATAACCCCCCACTCATAAGAGCTATAAATTATACTGAAGTATGAACTGAATTAGTCATATATAATTATCACACATATGATAGGCAGAGACAATCTTGTCATGCGTTCTTGGAAAAGAGAGATAATTTCTACTCCTTCTTAGGCCAAAGAGGGAACTGGCTTCTGAATCTGATGTGTTTCCAAGGCTAAGGGATTTATTTCTTCCTTACCAGGCACTGAAAGTCTTTTTTAGATTTCGCCCTACTTCTTGATGAAATCCAATCTCACAAACAAAAAATAAGCTTACTGAGAGGGAAGTTAAGAAAACAAGTAGGTACCTGGAAGCCTCTGTTTGATAGATACATCAAGTCATTTTATAATCCTGAATTATTTCATGAAATCTGAGGAGAAGCGAAGGAGTCAGTTTGTCTCCACAGAATGGCAGGCATTCTTGTGAACTATTTACACCAAATTTTGAGCAAAATTAGTGGGAGTTAAAGACTCCCTTCAGCTCCCAGAAAAGCTCAGCATCTTGCAGTAAACCGTAAATGAGCAAGAGGATAAAATATCTTCCTTACACTGTATTTCAGTGCTTTTAGAACAGTTAAATATGAGCATACTGGCTCGATAGAATAAGAAATGCATGTCACCTCTGCCAGTGGTATGAAGACTGTCAGTTTGGCAGCTTCCAAGGGTATAATTTTGCACATGAACTTTTATCAAGAAAGTTTCCTATTCTAGATCAACAGTGGAAACAGTACACAGAAATACATGTAGTCGCCAGCATCTCTGTACTTTCTTCTCTGTGTGACTCATCTCTCAAAATAGAAGATATTTTATGCCTCTGAGATCCTTGGGCTTTCTGCTCTGAATTTTCAGCTTGCATGTCAAATACAATTAGTGTCAAACATATGATGGCTGTTTCTGAGACCATGAAGGTCCAGTCAACTGATCACTGACTTTTAGCCAATTGTTTTCACTGGAATTGTTGGGCATTTTACATCTTTCCTGAGCAGATAAAGCTGTCACCAGTTTGTGTAACACAGGGGTGGTCAGGACCCTCAGTGAGGTAGCATAATTCATAGGGTGCCTGTGTAGAAATAGATGTGAAAGCATGACCATAGCAACCAACAATTTCCAAATCTGAGGCCCTAATTTTCCTCTCTATCTTTGTACGAGTCATAGCTCATCCCACTCTGGAGCTGACGATTTATTTATTCCTGTAAGGTACTACACATAATACACATTACTATGTGAAAATGACAAATCATTTAGGAATAAAATTGTTGCAAGAAAATGCACAGATTTTCCATCCATTTCCTTATTGTCATGGTTTAACCCCAGCCAGCAATTAAGCCCCACTCAGCTGCTTGCTCAATTCCTCCTGGTGGAATGGGGAAGAGAACTGGAAAAGTGAGAAAAATCACAGTCTGAGATAAAGACAATTTAATAGGTAAAGGAGATAAAGACAGTTTGATAGGTAAAGCAAAGCCCCATGTGCAAGCAAAGCAAAACGAGGAATTAATTAATTCACCCCTTCCCCTGGGCAGGCAGCTGTTCAGCCATCTGCACAAAAGCAGGGGTCCATCACGTACAGTGGTTACTTGGGAAGACAAAATGCCACCACCCTAAACACCCCCCCTTTCCTTCTTCTTCTCCCAGCTTTATATGCTGAGCATGATGTCTTGTGGTGTGGGATACCCCTTGGGTCAGTTGGGGTCAGCTGTCCTGGCTGTGTCCCCTCCCAGCTCCTTGTGCCCTCCCAGCCCCCTCACTGGTGGGGTGAGGAGCAGAAAAGACCTTGGCTCCGTGAGTGACGAAACCATCCCTGTGTTATCAACACTGCCTTCGGCACAAATCCAAAACACAGCTCCATGCTGGCCTCTGTGAAGAACATTAACTCTATCCCAGTCAAATCCAGCAGATATATATTTAAATTATCATAAATATCCAGCCATTATTCAGTGTCTTCAGCTCCTCAGACAAATCAGGGTTGGGGGATGTTGGTTTTCAAGAGGTCAAATTCTTAGGATTTTTTCACACACAATTACTCTCAATTAAAATTTCATTTAAAAACCCCACAAGTATTGAACTGTTTATTTTTCATTTCTGTTGATTAAAGTATGATCTCATTTTTTACTCAGCCTCTTTCACACTCTTAATAAACTCATGCCCTGTGGTGCCAGTGACTTTTACAAATCAGCTTCTCAACTATCCATCAATCTTTACACAGAGCATTAATGTTTTATTGTTCTTGCTCTGCTAGTAATGATTTTTCACTTCCTCTGCTGATTTTTTTTATCAAAAGTAATTTACAGCACTCTTCATCAAGATGAGCCTTTGCCAATTCTAAATACATCATATGTGTGTTCCCTGCCACTTGGTCAAATCAGAAATTTGACTTATATGCTTTGTTGGTTTTAAATCAAGCCATATTAGGTAATAAATAAAAAGGTCCTGTAGGAATTTCCTTAACCATTTATATATAAAGAAAAATATTATTTAAGTCCCATAAAATTCTGGAGGGTTTTCTGTGAAATGTTTTTGTAGGTAATTTTTTAATGTACAACTGCATGAAATAGCTTTTTAAAATATCTTATAAGGCTATGATCTGAAGTATTTAAAAAAAACAAGACGAGTTTCCTAGTTCATCCATATGATTTGTCACTATAAAACAGTCACTTTGGAAATTACTAAGTTGATTATGGATAACTGAAAAGCTGTTTAGAACAAATATGGATCAACACAAACACTTACCCGTCGTTTCATTTATTATCTGTTCTACAAGAAGCAGTTCTGAAGTTCTCCAAGACCTCACTTAACAGGTGATCAGCTTTTCCAAGCCTTTACCAAATAACTAGCGTAGATACCACTTTCAATTCCTTACTGTGCAACAGAGGTGAGACTATTTCCTTCCTAACACACTAGTTTGTGTCTGATAAGATCCTTGGATAGCTTTTTATTATAGGTATTGTATAAAATTGTTTGATCAGGAATGACAGTAAAGTTATAAAAGTAATACCTATTAGATCTTTCCAGCAATAATTTATAACTATTTTCTAAATGCTCAGAGAAAAATTTGTCTTTTTTGTTACATTACAGCAACCAACAAATCAGCTGGTTGCATCCATCTGTGCATCTGAATGTGCTTTATAACATTTTTAATGCTTAAACATCCAATCAGTATTTGTTAACTTTTCTAAACTTAATATTTAAATTTGAATATAGTTGAAATATTGTGTAGCTTGGAAGTTTTTCAGAGCTGAAAGCAAGAAATTATCTCGTCTCTTGGCAGAACCATTGTAAAAATGCCTTTTTTTGTCCATCTCCCTGCTGTTTGAGAAATAGGCTGATGAGATCACAGTCAGTTAGTGCTTCTTCCTTCAGACCCTGTAGCCAAAAAGTTTCAGTCTGCAGAAGAGAGAGTTTCTTCTGGCAGTGTGTAATCCTTGAATTTTGAACAAGCTTGACTTTTATAGTATATAATTAGGAGTAGCAGCTATGTTGCTGTGCTGCTTTTCCCATATGCTTCAAAAATCCAGAGTCAGAGACTGAAAGTTCATGACACCATGATATATTCAATAACGCACCTCCACTAAAACATAATATTCCCGGCTCCTTTGTGTTAGTTACCCATTTTTATTACAGGGAACATTGCCAGATGGAGCACTGGAGGAGCTGGAGTGCAATGGTGTGTGGGAGGGGAACTGGTGCAGGGGTGAGTTACCAGCTCACAAGATGCAGCATGAGGACACAGATTAGGTACACGACCAAAAACTGCATTTGAAAAAGAAAAAACAAAGCAATTAAACAAACAAACTAACTAAAAAACTAATAATAATCATTAAAAAAGCTAACCTACACTACAGCTCTTTTTCAGCTGTGCACTCTTTCTCTGAGCCACAGGCCCCTTGAAGTGTTTGATTCAAAAGGAATGGAAAGCAAAGCTGCAGCTTTGACCTACGGAGAGCAAAGACCTACAGATCTACCTACAGATCTACATGCTGCCTCAAGCAGCAGCTGAAACCATACCAGTATCAATCAGAAATGAGAAGCAAAGAAAACACAAGCCCCGTATCATTAAAAATCACCCTAAGGAAACATTTGAGAGAATCTGCATGAAACCATGGGACCTTCCACACAACTTATCCACTTGCTTACTCTGTTGTGTATCAAAATGTATTTCTTTCATTTCAAAACTCTGCTGATCCTCCACATGGACGGTTATACATAACACCAATATTCAAATGTCCAGTATTGCATCCAAACAGGCTAAACCATATGACAGAGACAACATCCCTTGGAAAGAAGGTTCTTATGTGTGGACACTGAAATCTGGGTTGCAGAAAGATTTTCCAGCTTTCTGCCTTTGTCTGTGAGAAAGTCTTTGCTTTCTCACAGACACTGGCTGAAAGACAGAAGTTTCTGTAAGCTATCCTCTTTATCTTGCAGGTTGTTTTGCAGTATGGTTTTGGTTCTAACTAGAAAATATTTAGAAATTAGTGTCTTAGAATTTGGCCAATCCCCTCAAGGGGTGGATGGCCAAAGGACCAATTACCTTATGCCGTTTAACACAATTTTGCGAGCTAAACATATAAAAGCCTTTGGAAAATTATTAAAGTGCTTCCTTTACCCCTGAGCCTTGAATTTCGGGTGTTCTTTCTCTTGCCGTCCCCGACACAACGGTGACACGTATGAGCAAAAATGTGGTGTTCACAGAGATCAGAAGAGCCTGCTTCCTTTCCTACCTTCAGTACAGACATCCTGTGACCAGCTAAACCTCCCCCAGTCTTGTCAGCTCTCACATTTACACTGTGAAGACAATATTGGGTATCTGTTGAGCAAAATCTTTGTGGGGCATAAATTCTGGGAGAAGAGATAGGAATGCAAATTAGCTTGTTCAAAAAGAGTCTCAATTATTCTTTAAAATAGAATAAATTAAGTCCATGGTCAGTTCTGTTAAAAAACTGCTGCTGTCAAAGTGTTACACAGAGGTCACAATTCAGATAACCTCAGCTTTCAAATAGTCCCTGAATGCCAAAAATGTAGTTCAGTCATAACCTTGATGTGCAGAAAATGCATTTCTCATGAGCCCTTCTGTCTGCATACAACCCACCAAGTAAAGACATGACTGAAAAAAAATATTTTTTATCAGAAAATAGAGAGTTTGGGGTACATGAGTAAAATTCAGATTATTTCAGTCACTTTTACCACTGCAATAGTATTTTTTATTTTATAGCACTGAAGAAGCTCAGCTCCTTTAGATTGGCATTAACTGGAATTTGGTTTTGGAGGACCTAAAAGTTTTTCACATATTCAGGACTTAAAGTGAAAAAGAAAAAAACTTAATTTAAAAGCTGAGATAGAAGGATTTTATTAACATCAGCTGGCCTTTTTCATGGAAAGACAGTAGGGCTATGTTAAAGGCAAAATAATTAATCTAGCTTCCTTTAATATTGTCAAAGCACTAACAGGATCTTCAATGACATTAAATATTAGGGGAAATATATGTTTTAGAGCCTGTCTGTGCATAGAAAAATTGCTTTATTCACATCTGAGTATTGATGCAATCACAGCACTGTTGTAGACTAATTACAAGATGAGAAGCAAATTGAATTATACCAGTGCAATTTCATTCAAATAATGCTTCACCAGGAATAACTGAGTTGGAGGAGAAGATTAAAAAATCATACCCAGGAAAATCTTTTGTGCCAGGAGAAAAACTGTGTGCAGACCAAACCTTGGGTACATGGGACTTAGGAGGTCTCATCAGGGCTTATTTCACTTTTTTTTTTTTTCCTTTTAGAAAAATTAATGGAAGTAAATGCACATGAATGAAGATTTTGGTCCTAAAAGTCACCCTCATCTTTGAGAAAGCCATCTTCAGGTCTCACTGCTATGTGAAGATACTATTAAAGGAGGCTAATTATTTTCATTAAGTGGTTATTATTTCATATACTGTCAGTACCAGGGCTGTTACAAGACTGTGCCTGCCTACCATCTCTCAGTATTTGTCAGCTTCAGTCCTGAAGCACATCCTTTGAGTCTGCTGATATCCCCAGGGACAAGGTAGCACAGCTGAATACATGAACAATTAGGGACACTGAAACTGTGACATCGAGACTGATTGTAGGGGTAACTGAAAAGTGACTGGTATCTGATAAGTAATGGGAAGGAAAACTCAGGGACACCCTATAGTTTGCTGCAATATAGGGGCCAGGAAGCTCACATACAGATCCTGATCGTTCAGAGATCCTCAGGGAGCCCTTGTGCAGAGAAAGAAAGAAATGCAGGGCTCAGGTAGGGTGCAAACCTCTGCAGCCAAATGCGAGAAAAGATCTTGAGCTCTAGGGACTCAAGAGCCCTAGGGAACTCCGTATTCTGAGAATTCCAGATACCTGCCCATGCCTCATTCCTGTTTCTTCCTCCCCCCAAAAAGGGGGAAAAAGGAATATGGTACTTTGTCTAATGGCCGTTGCATGATGCTCTGGTAGGAAGGAGCACTTAAAAAGAAAATACCTGTCAAAACTCTTACTGATAAGCGCTCAAAGTCTCACAGGGCAGAGGAAAAAAGGTTTGAGAAGTCTGCATTAGTCAACATATAATTTAGAAAGGGGAGCTGGAAAAATCGATGGAATTATGGGTGGAATGAATAGCAGAAAACAGACTACAACAAGCAATCAGTGAGCCAGCAGTTAGAAAAGCACATTATACTACTTTCACCACAATGGTCTGAGGAGGGACTGACCACGGAAGTGCTGGAATGATCAGAAGGGGGTACAGTCCCTTCACAAACAAAGCAAATGAGAAAGAAAACATACAATTATTTCTCTCCTGAGCACCTGTAGAAAACAAAGTAAAACAGAACAGCAGTGAAAAAATAAAAAACATGCAGCATTGCCTGTGAAAGCCGTGATGACCTCAGATTGTGCCTAGCCTCAGAGAGCATCTGCTGTGTGAATTGCTTGGGCTTTTATTAAAACTTCAATTAATGTGAGCAGTTGTAATAATGGAACAAAAACTGAAAAATTGTTATATACAGCCAAGGCACAGTCCAATAATCCTGTCAACTTTCTCAAGCAAAAGCCTAATAAAAGCAACAGAGTCTGCCTGGACAGGAAGGGCTGAAGGTGTAGCAAAGCAAGACAGGACATGCAGGTGGTCAGTCTGCATTTGGAGCACACGGACTCCAAAGCCATGCACAGTCCAAAACCACACATGTGACCAAAAAGCCACCTCTGGCTCTGAGGCAATTTGCTGTTGAAGTGCAGCTGAACACAGTTGTGTATCCTGTGCTCTCAGTATCTCACTGCCACAAGTATTCGGTGCATTTTGGCACCAGGTACAGATATCCCTAACTGCAGCAAGGGCCCAACCTCTTCTGGCAGGTCCTAAACAGAAGAGGCAGGCAATGCCCTCTATATTCATATGCCTGAATATCTCTCCTTCTCTAGAGATATTCAGCTGAGAAAGATCTTCCTGCAATAACTTCTTCCTTTATGGTCTCCTGCAAATCGAGCTCTGAAGCAGGAGGTCAGAGGAGGCATAAATGTCACAGAAGAAACTACATCACAAGCTAAAGAGCTTGGGATGAAAAGCCCTCCAAGCACTAAAGCTCCAAGAAAACATAGGCCTCTCTTTGCCATCTCCACAAAATACATGCAAACGAATAATTTGAAACATAACTTAACTTTACTCAGGACATGAACACAGGATGACACAACCCAGCTAACCAACTAGACACATCAGACATCTGCCATGTTGTGTTGTCCAGCAGCAGAAAGTGATCAAAAGAAAAATCTGTGATGATTTCAAGCAATCCATAACATGTTTGGGGGTTTTTGTTAGTTGGTTTTTTTCCAAAAATATAAATATTAGCTGTTAGTCACAAAGCCTAGTTGTCCAAAAAAAAGATAACTTTATCTTTCCAATTCATCATCTAAACAAATTAATTCAAGGCAGGGAAGTAATTAAAATGCAAAATTAAAACAGAGACAATATTCTTTGTGTTCACAGCCCCCAATGTGGTTTGGAGTTAAGTTCACATGGGCTTATGCTGGCATGATCAAAGGAAAAAAAATTATAATTAAAAGTGTGATTCAAATCATAAAGCTCACACAACTGGGAACACCATTGCTAAATTTATGTGTTGCCCCAAATAAAATATTCAATAGAAAACATGATCAGAAATCAGCCATGCCATAAAAGTGCAAGACATAAGCATTATTTTTACATCTCACTATGGTTTCTGCCCCAGTTCATTAGGTTCTTTAGTTAAAAAAAAGCCCAAACCAACCAAAAAACCCAGTTTCAGTATCTTTCATGACTGCATAAGTGAAATTGGAGTTTAAAGGCCTTTTGTTGATATAGAGGCCAAACTAGGTCATGAAGCTGTCTCCCCAGTACCTCCACTGGCAATCTTGCAGGCAGTTTTTGGAGCAAATCAGGATGAATTTCACACCGCTTGGCACTGGCAGCTTTTCCCGGGCCCAGAAAGTCAGGACAACTTCCTTAGGGCCTGTGGGAGGCAGCCTTGCAGCAGACCAAGAGTTGTGCTTTTTGCTTCAGAGGGTTCCCAGCGGAGGAAAGAAAAGATCATCTCTCTGTCTTCTCCACATCCAGGCACATACTGAGAAGAAGAAAAGAAAGCCTAAGAAAGAGCCCAAACCCACTGGATTATCATGTGCTTTCTGTGATTTCTGTATTTTTACCATTTAGTCCCTGTATGTATTGCAAGTTCGCAATGCATGTGTTAAAACTTATACCTTAAGAGAAGCCACTTGGGTTAGTGTCACCCCATCTCTCTTTCACAACCGAACACGTTTCAATTAAGAAGACAATTTGACATTCGGAAACTTTCACTGGGATTTATGTGTGCAAAATTAATCTTATTGATTGGTGCCAAGTGGGCTATTTTGTAAGTTCCTGTGTTAATTAGGGTCACTTCTTTACAAAATTAGCTGGTTTTTACATGGCTTAACACTTGCTCTTTTCAACACTCCAGGGCAATATATTTCTTCACCACTCCTTCTAAGTCAGCAATATTGGAAGAAGAAAGAAGAATATTAAAAATATCTTAGGTCAACAGTGCTACAAAATACTCTGAGTGCCATCCTGTAGATGAATTTCAATATATAAACACACATATGCACGCTTCTTTTGTGACTGACCAAAACCATGAAGGATGTAGTTTTGTATCTAAACTTTTCCCAAGATTAACTTTAACTGGTTGAGCGGCAAAAGGAAATATCAGCTGATCCTAATTCGGAAGTTTTTGTTGCATTTTTACATCCAGGATCTTGGCTTGCCGATCACACATTCCAGTTGGATTGTAAACATGTTTCATCTAGCCTGATGTTACCCAAAGAGAGCTGTGAGTAAATTGGAAAAGGTTTGGTTTTTTTTTTACCTGTTTGGGAAATCTTGTGTAAGCTGTAAGTTTCCTACATGCATGGAATTTATAAACTGCTACGATAATTATTGCTGTACCTCTGTACCTAAAATACAATGAGACAAAAACAGTTCAAAGAAAGTCAGAACTGGTGCCGGTGAAACCATCCTCTTAAACTTGATAAACCTTTACAGGATGATCCAAAGCTGCCTATTAACAAATACTTCTGCAGCAGTTCTGAAATGTGCTGTGAAAGGCAAATTCTGCTCTATATTTTAGACACGGATTATGCTAAGAAACCATTCAGTCTAATCCTTCTGTTGCTGTTACGTCGAATATACTACTGTTAGCTCAAACTTACTGCAATTTCCTTCTGCTGAATCTCAAAGTTATCTCAAGAATTAAATCCATACAGAAACACTGAACTCCAAGTAGCTTAAGGGCACAGCACACATAACATTGCACAACAAAGATCACAGAGTGCTCCCCGTGGTGAAGAAGCCCAAGAACCTCTGTCCCTGGCTTTTCACAGCTGTTAAACTACAAAACTAACAGGTTTGGGGGTTCCAAACCTAGAGAACTGTAGAAAAGTTTTTAAAAGGTGAAATCATCATTTTCTTACTCCCTTCTTCAAAATAGAGGTCTTCATTCACACTATATGACAAAAATCAACATGTCAAAATTTTTTTTCTATTCCAAAGTTATTTGTTTCTATTGAAGAATTTCTTCTGGTTTTCCAACTGCTATGATATATAACCATAAAAAACAGAGTTCTTCACATCACAGATGAAATTAAGAGAAATACGATGATAAATACCTTGAAAATAAAGAATATTTTTCTTATTTCCTCTGACAACTGAGGAAAAAGGGGATATTCCAGAAGACAACATACCTGAAATTAATGTGTAAGAACACATTGTTTTACAAGGGACAGACATGACTGTAAAACTAATTTCTCCTAGATAGCTTCAGCCTCTAGACATAGCTAGACTGCCGATAGAACTTAAATTCGTGCCCCAGGCCATAGTTATATTGACCCTTTTGGAGATAAGACCATATCCATGCAAACAGTGTCGGCTACCCAAGAGAAAAAAAAGAATAAAAATGAACAGTTTAGAAAGGTTCCCACGGAAGCAAATATTTAAATGGGGAAACAAAATAGGTTTAATCAGCAAAAATTTAAAAAGGTGTTGCAACACTAAAGGTTTTTTCTCAGGGAACAGCCTGGTGCACCTGGTGAGGGAGTGAAAGGAGTCCTTCTCTCTTACCTGGCTTCTTACCTACGGAGTTCCTTCCTCTGGTGCAGCTGTTGGTGCCACTTGCAGAAAGAACTGAACAGAAACCTGTGGATGTTAGTGTACTCCAAAGGAAGCCAGATGCCTAAATGCTTTGCCAAATGGCTCTCCAAGGACTACCCTGTACTTATTGACAACAAACACTGAGCTACAGATGTAGAACCTCAAATAAAGGGTACCACTTGTTGGTGTTGGGCCAGTTCTCACTGGGTGAGGCTGAATGAAAATAACAAGATTCATTGTTTTACTGCACCTATGGTTTTGTTGGAGACCTAAAAACAGTACAGCCAGGTTTTGCATTCTGTGACAATGCTTTACTGAACTAATTAATCATTAGTCACTTCTCTTAACAGTTTGAAGGGGTCTGTCATACTCACTGTGACTCATAATTTGCATGTAAACATATCACATCTTGAAACTTCACTGCTCTTCCTCTACAGCTCACTTCAAAACTCTTTGCTAGAAAACAGCTGAATTTACCAATGATTGGGACCGACAGCAAGGACTATGATGATGAATCCAGGAAAACTCCAGAATGGCAGGAACAATTGAAAGGACAAGTGGACGTTACACAATTTTGATAATTCTTGACCCTGCGCTTGGCAGTGGGATTGCTTGGAGCATCTTTTGTGCTTTTATAGGATCAGCTAGTGATCAAGCACCCTATACCTATTCAGCAGAATCGTTGCTGATTTCTTACTGATGATTAGTCTGTCATTTCATGTGCAGTACAACCAGGAAAGAGAACTTCTCTGCGGTTTTAATCTGTTGCCATTGCCTCTGAACAGAACCAGGAGTGTTATATTTCCTGCTGTCATCTCATTAGACTGGTTATTTATAGTGGTTCATCTGCACCAGCAGTTGAATAAAATATCAATACTCTGAACCTCCGTGTCATTGCCATGAAAGCTTTTCATTATGACAAATCTTGTCAAAATTACATACCTAACCAATAAGATGTTGTACAGCATAAAATTTTGTTCTTGGTTTCTTTTCTGCTTTTAAGGTGTTTTCTTCAGTATTTTCTGCATTACCTTCAAACTGAAGCAGCTGGCTGAAAGGAACAGAATCCAAAGTGATATAAAGTGCTAATAGGCATTTTTCTTTGTTCATTGTTACACACATTGCCTGCTTCTTTCCTCTTCTTCTTTTCATTCTGATTGACACTGGGGAAAATTACAAAAACTTGGTATTTTAGTCCCTCCTTCCATGCTTCAATTGCCTTTACATACCTAAATAATGTGCCTGAATATTATGCATTGCTTTTAAAGTCCAGGTTCATAAATAGATTTAAAAAAAAAAAAAAAGGAAAATAAAGCTACAACTATTTAGAGAGATCCCTGTAAGACATGAAAATGTGAGTTCAGCAAGAAATGTAGAACAAAGACTGCAGTCTCTCAAAGTATTAATGTTGTGGAGGTGGAACTACTTCAGAATTGTGTTTGCATCCCTCTGTTATTCCTGATTTTTATTTACTAAATTAAAAAGGTGCTTTGGGGTTTTGGATACAATATGGCACCACAGAGACATGTGTAATTTGTGTGCAATAAGGCATCATGGCCCAGCTATTCCAAAAGAAAGGAGGATGAGGGAGTCCTTGGTTAGCATTTGTAGTCCTTTCCCAGCAGATAAAACTTTGGGCCAGTCAAGTGGTATTAGAAGGTTGAATTGGCTCCACTTAATTTGACATGTGTTCAGCTACTGCTTTGTTTGAATTTCTGTGATATTTAGGTTCCAGATGAAATCTGAGGTGCCCAAACTTGGAGTCTAGTCAGGACAAACAGCACTGTAGTTGCTAGAGAGAGCCAGCAGCACATCCAGAGGGTGGTACATACCATAGAGAAGTGGACCTGTCTCCTTAGACTGCTTCTCTCCACCTAATGATTGCAGAGGAGATCGAGCATGACTCAATTCCTGACACAGAGACCTCAGCCAAATTGCTGATGGTAGGTAGGGTGAACAGGAGTGTAAATGTCATTACCTCTGAAGTCCCAATCTCAGAGGGACTCAGATTTCATTTAATAGGAGTGGGAAAATCTTTTTAGAAGAGCTAAGCACTATACAAAATATAAAAATCTGGCCAGTACACCCCTCTAAGTACAGGAAATCTATCCAATTGTGTCTGTCCCAGAAACTATTCAATCTTTCTTTGACAAATCCAGATGCAGAAAATTAAATCTGTCTCTAGGGAAGCCAATAGAAGTGTTGCAATTATCTTCAATTAATTCAGAATTTCATTCAGGAAACCAAGGTATGAGATGAAAACCAAGGTATAATAAATAGGTTTTGAAAAGCACTTTCAATAAAGAGGCAGTGTTGGACAGGGTTTTAAGCAACCTGTTCTAGTGGAAGGTGTCCCTGCCCATGACAGGGAGGTTGGAACTGGATGATCTTTGAAGTCCCTTCCAGCCAAATCATTCTGTGGTTCTATGCTTGACAAACAAAATGAAAGGGTGGTCCAAGCAGAGAACACATATATTAAAAGAGGCACTGAGGTATAAAGCAGAAGACAGAATGATAAAGTGAGAGCATATGTGAACAGATGAGAACTGGCAGAAAAAAGAGGAGCAGGGGTTTGAAGTCAAGGGATCACTCCAGTCTGACACTCAAATACTAAAATCAGAAACTGGCTTCTTATTCTGCCTTGGTTACCAGAAAAGAAAAGAAAAAAAAATCAGGTTTCCATGGCATGATTATCGCAATCTAAAACCAAGTCAAACTTGTTAATCCAAATTTGCCACTCTTTGTATCCAGTGTAGAACGAACAAGGCACAAACCACTTGTTGAATAACAGATTGTGAGAAGGCAGGTCTGACTTCATTGCTTCCATTATTACCTAATCTCTAGAAAACAGCTAAACAGCAAGACCAGTTTCTCTTAGGAAGCATATATCACGTTGTGTGTTCTCATCTTTGAATCATGCAGAAAATAATGTGGGAGTGCAGTTTTACTGGTATCACTAGCAGATCCAGCTCGAGTCCCACAGGATTTTGTTAGAGCAGCATTTCAGTTCCATTAGCATTGATTAACCTGGTATTAACTCGGTATTTACCTGGCATTAAATGAGAATTCTCACATACTTCATTTAAAGATCACAGCATTTAAATTTTGCGTGTGGCTGAACTCTTCTTGCCTTCTTAAGCATTAGAAATCATGTGTCGTCTCTCGCTTTAGTGACAGTCAACATTGCAAAGTCACTGGAGCAAATGTCAAATTATATCAGTTACGAAGCTGGCCAAGGTTCAAGAGTAATTTAAAATTTCTAAGTTGTCATGGAGCAGGCAATAGTTGTGCAGCTGAAAACATTACCACAAAAACCACCAGCAACAGGAGAAAAATAATTAACTTCACCTGCTTATTCTGCATCTAAATAAGTGCACTTAGTGGCTGGGAATGGTAAGAAGAGCTTGAAACTTCAAGATGTTCTTCTTCAAATAGTCACAGAAAAATAATTTAACTCTGATTTCTTATTTCTTTTTTTTTTTTTAATAGGGATTTCTGCCTTAAGGGACTGTTGTAAAATTAGTACCTTGACAGGCTTCTAGAAATTGGTGGCAGATCACCAGTAATTGTTATCAGAGAGCCTTATTGTGGATATATTCAGAATTATCATACAGCTTCAATTTTAATCTAAAAATTCCAGAAGGAAAGGCTATGCCTTATTGCTACAAAAGGCGTCTCTGGTCTTTTTTCAACTGAATGAAATCTGTGTTAGGCTGGTATCATGACATTAGAGTCAGACCCGATGCTTTAAAGGGAGAAGATTTTTAAATGTCATCATTAAAGCACATTGGGTTTTTTATGGTGAATTTCATTCCCTGCACATGTTCAGAGCCACACCTGAGCTCCTTAAGCCCTTTTTATGTGGAATTAGCCCCTTCCTTTCAGGCTAAAGCAGTAGCACTGCAATAGGAAATTTCCTCTCGTGGTATTTTTGGTAGCCAGACAATGAACAGAGAGAATCGAGCACTGTTCTCATTTGCTGTTATTTTCTGTGCCACACAGAGGCCATGAAGCTAACCAAAGTACCACTGATGGCACAGAATCCTCTGATATTTCAAGTGTTTTAAACTGTTAAGAGGGACCACTATTTGCAGCAAAGGCAAACCTCCATAGAGAAACAGCCTCAGCATCTGAGATGGTAGATTTAGAGCCAAATAGCACTTTTCAGCTTCTGTGCCCGACTGCCTGTGAGCCAGTGGCATCTGGACTCCTTGTCATCCTGAGATTAGGATGCATATTTGTGTCGCAGGGAAAAGGAACACCAGGCAATGTGACATTGCTAAGCTCAACTCAATGAGTGAACCGAGCAAGGGATGAGCTTTGGCTGAAAAGGCTTTTCACTCATGCACACACAAACCAAGACCCACCCCAGTTACCACCTAAGCAGGCTGGCTCAGTCTTGCCTGGAGGCAGCACGACACCCCAGTGCGTCCAGACCCAGTGCCAGGCTCTGTTCAGTGGCTCAGAACTGACAGTTTCACTCTGTCTTCCTCCTTCTCATCCATTCCTCATCCAGTGGTGGATGTCTGCATAGCAGTGCTTCCCTTGGCCTCACTTGAGGGTTTTGTAGCCACTATTTGGCATAGGCTGCCAGTCAGTACCCAGCAATATCCTTGTCCATCTTCCCAGCAGTTTCAAATAATGCACTTGCCTAACATGTTGATCCATGGCCTGCACCAAGGCTCGACACACTCTGTTCCTGTTTGCACTTTCTTGTCAGCTATTACTCACTAAACTCAACTGTGAATCAAAGCATGGTCATGAAGGCACTGTGACAACCAGCTTTGCCCCTTTTTCCTCTTGGTCTTCCCTTTAACAGTCCCTCTGCTCAATCATTCATAGAAGCAAACTAGAAAATCCAAGCAAAGATGTTCCTGCAACATGCTCCAGACACATCTCAATTTGTCTTGTCCAGGTATACCTCAAACATTCAGACCTAGAATGCCTGTGCAAACAATCAAAAAGCAGATGATCCACCTGCTCCTAAAGCAAGTTCCTGTGTGAACATCACCAGACAAGGTCTCAAGAAAGTTTTCTAGTTTGTCCCTTCTTTGAGTGCGAGTTGGACCAGATGCCCTCCAGAGGTCCTTTCCATTTTATGAGTCCATTCCAAACTGTTTTCCTGTCGTTCTCTGACATGATCTCCCTTCTACACAAGTTGTTCGCTGTTGACTTTGCTGCTTATATCCTTTCAATAATGAAACCTGGAAGCAGGCCTGAGGCAATTTGCGTGTACCGAGACAGACAAATCCACAGCTGGAACAGTCATCAGGAGAGTTTTCAACATCTCTTCAAAGTACAGGGTAGAAGCAAGCTTTTGGAAAATATGTTTTCAGGGCACCTATTCATTGTAATAATTGAAGGTGTCACTGATAATGAATTACTGTTCTTGCTACCGGCCTAAAAACCCTTTTTATCTTTGTGGTTGCATTCAGCAACTGTAACGTGTTGATTCAATGCTGCAACATACTGAAAATAAAAGCTGTGTTGATGTAATGCAAAAACAATCTATTCATCATCCTGACACCCAACAAATAACTTTTCCTCTTTAATCTGGAAATGATGGCTGTTCCATGTGTTGCTAAATCATGCTATTGCTATTCTACAGAGGGTCCTTGTTGTTCAGCTTTAGGTTTTGGAGTTTTTTTCTTTTCCATTGGTACATATTTCCAGCTTTCTCCTTCCATGTACTATTGTAACATGTCCTTTACAGGGGAAAAGGAGTCAGATGAGCTACTTACAGCATTTAGTTCACACATTTGTTATTATCTACCGTTCTCATGAACTGTACAAGACAGTTCAAAAAAAGTGCTCTCCCCAAGGACTAGCCAGGATAAAACCAGTACGACCTAAAGAGACTATCAAGTCAGAGCTGAAAATCCTGCTGGGATAAGAAACCAGTAGTTAAAGATTTCAATAGACTGCCTTTCATCTGACTGCTGGCCCTCCTCATCAATATCAGTGAGATGTTACATTGATTGAAGCACTTAACAATTTTTCCTTCATGCAAATAATCCATGTGCAGATTTTCTGTTAACTACTAACTTGCTGCTTTTTTGAGATACGAGAAAAATTACTTCTGGGAACATAAATCAGATCACAGTTTCCCTGCTAAGAACTTGCCATATCATTTCACTAAGCGTTCACCGTTTATGCCTATTGCAGCTGTGCAGCTTCCATGTGATCTAATTCACAAACCTTACACAGCAAACCCCAAATATTTTCCATGGGGCACTCATCTTGGTGACCTGAACCACAGCACCTTTCCATCTCTCATTACCAGGTTTCCTTCACCTATGGAAGAAAGGACCAAGGCAAATGTCCAGCATACTCATCTGAACCTGGAGTTCATGTTCACAACTCCAATTCAGAGTCATATCCTTTTTACCAGCAATAAATACAATTTCCAAGTCCATTCCCTGGAACAACCACAGGCTAGTTATCATTAGAAAAAATAAATATTTGCCAAGAGTTGCCAATGCAACAGTGTGAGAAGATTAACATCACCAAAGATATTGAATTGGCTCCTAATTAGAAATGTGGTTTAGTGCTTTACCACCCTTTTTTGTTTCCTTTTTAAAACATCCATATGTTTGGCATTTTGTTCATAGGAATATGAACAAAAATGAACAGAAATGAATTCTGGATCCAAGGCTGAGATACATAAGGAGGTACAATTTTTTTGTTTCAAGTGTAAGGCATTTTTAAAGCTTCATTTGTCAAGTCAAACCCAGTAATGTACATTCATAATATAACCTGACATACAGCTTCATTTTTAATAATGAATACTAAGTATCTGACTAGAGGAGCTGGTAGAAAGGAAAGGACGTTTCCCAGAAAAATGATATAAAAATTTAAAAAAAATGAAAAAGAGCTATCAGCTTTTCTACAAGGAATTATTCCTGTTCCTCACCACCATATCCACACACTCTCCCTTCCCCCAAAGGAAACCTAACTGCAAAAATTATTTCAATAGAAAGCAAAATATTTCACTTCAGAAACATTGCCAAATGGGAGTTCCAGAGGAAGTCTCCTTCTAATATTTCTTATTACTAATCTCCCTGGCAGATTGATCCTTTAAGTTGCACATTTTGTCACTGTTGCAACAGAATCTTTTGCATAATGGAGAAGCCAGGTATATAATGGAATTCTCTGGTCAGAACACACCAAGAAGAATTCAATGGAGCTTGAAATCTCAGTCTTATCATCTAAGAAAAGACAACCATGATTCCCATGATGCACTGTAGCAGAACCTTTTAATTAAGTGTCTTATTATCAACCAAATATTGACCTATTCAACTGTTTCTATTTTTGAAGGAAAATAACAAACCCAAGTGAGATACTTGTGAAAACAACTTTTGTCAAAACCCAATATTTTTTCCACAAAAAAGTAATATTGACTATTAAAAAAAATACACTCGGAATATTCGGAGCAAATGGAGGTAAAAACAAATAGCTGCATTGGTTAGGGAAATTATTTACATGTTTAACTTTGCCTGTGGGGTCCTAAAGTATTTCTATTCCTCTTGTCAAGGCTGGATTTCATGGGAGCATATTGCCCCAGCAGCACAGTGGCAGAGAGAGGCTGTGCTACAGCTTCCTCTGACACTGTGCAGGCAGAGCGAGTGACACAAACGGTGACCAGTAAGGTAAATATTGCTTAGAAGCCTTTGAAATACAGAAGCAAGATAAAGCAGGGAACTTTGTGAAATACAGGTTAACTTCTTGGGAAACATCTTTTAGTCTTACACTCCGGCATGCAATTTCATTGATTTCTGTGGGATTAACAGCATACATCTGGTTTGCAAGTACCTCTGGCAGACAACCTATGAGCTGAAAAAAACCAAAATAGCTGCCTGAGCTGCAGTTTTGCATTCAAAGCAAGTTATGTCTCTGCTTGCCATCTGCCATAATTATTATTGTTTCTTCTGAATGTTCATTGCATTTGAAATGTGTTTGAACAACATTGTTCTTAATAGTTATAAAATGGCTATTATAATGGGTTTACCAGATTATTGATTCAAAGCTTTTTCATAAGTCAGCCACAGAAAACAGCATGTTCCATAAATAATGCATTTTGCAGAGGATTAGGGGGAAAAAAGTAATGAAGAAAAAAGCCTTTTCTTGCTTCTTTTATGTGACCCACCTCATTTCTCTTAACTGTATTGTCCATAGTTGATCCAAAATTATGAAACTCCTGTGCAGGAAGAAAATATCTACATAGTGTTAATTCTCATACCTTGAGTACTACAGTGAGTGAATTTTGGATACCCAGGTTCCCAGAGTTCTGGGATTATATGAAAAATTTAACAAACTTTTTGAGATAAATGGAGAGAGTGGAGAGGCTTGAGAATAAGCCTTGCACATTTCCTCATGTTTCAGAGAGCTGAATGCTTTTTGGAAAAGAATTAATGATTTTTACTGACCCTGGAGGGCTTTTTAGAAGTGTAAGTCCATTCTGACAGTTTTTTTATTACAGGAGTTTGATTAGCAGTTCTTCATACAAAAGCAGTCAGCTATTTAATAGGGTGCAGGGTGGGTCTCTAATGCAGTTCAGAGCCCAGCTCTCATGGCATTATGTCCTGGAAAGGCACTTTGTCCATTCCAGACAAAGGAATGAAATTCTCTGCATTACAGAACATTCTGCTGAAGCAACAGCCTCTCCTTGACTGCTTTGTAATGGACTTTGGAGAGCGATTCGTCCTGGGGCAGGACACAGGGCAGGCATAAAGTGCTGCCCACTTCCATTAGCAGCCCACGGGGTCCATGAGAACCACCTCGGGCAGGAACAGCCGGGACAAAACTCTTCAAGTGATGGAAAGTGCATCAGCTTTTTAAAAGCTTCAGGAAGCGGGAGGCCAGGAAGGGCTACCCGAGTTATTGAAAACCCCACTGTAAATCATGTCTGCCTGCAGTACACCCAGGAATCATCCATCACCGGCTCTGGAGGGCTTGCTGCAGTGCTGGTTCCCTGCTTCTCCCGGAGCAGGAGCCTCAGCAGCCATCCCGGGTGACCCACCTGAGGCACATCTACACCTGGCCTCTGCAGCAGCTCCCCTGGAGGGTGCTCAGGGCTCCCTGCTCTCACAGCTACTCCCAGCTGGAAGCCAGGGGCTGACAGGCTGCTGAGAATCCGTGTTTCCTCCTGCCTTCCCTTTCCAGTTCGGGGAACTGGCACACCCAACATGTTCCAGTGGCCATGGCAGCCTGGACCCGGGCTATCAGCTCTGAGTGCTCCCAGATGCCTCAGCAGATGAAGAGTTCAGTAAGGCCCAGCTCTAACCAAACCCTGCATTTCTTCCAGCAATGCAGATGCTTTCTGCATCAGTTTTTCCATGATCAACACCTTTAGATTGCACACCTGAAGCCATGGTTGGTAATTTCAGGATACAGGAACTGATTTGCGTAAATATCTGGAGATCATAAAAACACTGAATGATTTGGGTTGGAAGGGTCCTTAGAGATCATCTAATTCCAGTCCCCCCCTTCCCTGGGTTGGACACCTTCCACTAGACCAGGCTGTTCAAGGCTCCATCCAGCCTGGCCTTGAACTCTGCCAGGGCAGCAAATACTTCTGAAAATCAACAGCGTTTCACCAATAAAGCAGCTGTAAATTTATCTCAAAATAAAGTAAACTTCGAGTGGAAGGGGGCTTAATTCTACTTTTATATATATGTCTTCAAATACTTTAAAATTAAAGAGATAATTTAGGTTGAAAAGCACCTCAGACAAAAATATAATGACCTGCTCAAGAATTTGAATATTTTTTTTGCAGCTGCAGGGAATATTAAAAAAAGGTTTTATTTCTCCTGGTCTGCTTCTTTAAAATTTTTGTGTACTTGAAATGAGTTAGGGGACAGACATATAGAAGCTTACAGAAAGTAATGCACCATGTTGGGACAGTGGCCTGTGTGTGCAAGCCAGCACTTTGCTAGGACAAGCCATTCCTTGCTTGGCTAATAAACTCTGCTGAACAAAAGCTGTCTTTAAATAAGGCTCCTGTAATTTAGCAAAAAGATAATGCTATGCTGTCCAGTTACAAATGGTCTCCCTCACATTGTCAACAAACACGGCAAACACAAGGCATTAATTTTCGAAGGGAGAAACAGTCCAGCTGTGACAGAGCCATTCCCATGCCTTCACTGTCACTACATGAAATAATTGGTTTGGACAGATGCAAACACATGGCGTGGAGGGAGAGGATCTCCAGCACAGAAGAGAGAAACAGCCTCAGAGTAACAGCAGTTACTCAGGCATCTGCCTCACTGGTGGAAGATTGTTCCCAGCGGTTAAAATGGAAACATTTATTGGTACTTTCTAATAATAAACCCTATCAGCTTGGCTTCAAATATTTTACCTTCAAAGTAATTAATGAATATTTGTTTTCAGAGATTTAAACTTTTTCTTAAAAGTGCTTAACCATTTTACTGTAGCCAATAATAGAGGAAGCAAGAAGTTTTTTACACTAGTACAAAGATACTCACATAATCGTTACTTACTAAAAATTCTGCAACCTAATGTGTGGATTGTTGTTCTTATGCATTTAATACTACCCTGGGTCTTTAAAGAAGGCTTAAAAAAGCAATTTTTGCAAAAAAACTTTGCCTCAAGGACCTTAGAGTCTTAATCAACCAACTTAATTATATTACTTTTATATCTAAAGATGGGGATTAGATATTCAAGCATGACAATCTAAGCACATGAAATTAGGTGCTTCCATCCACTTTGAGATGTGTGGCATTTTCACGGACTAAGTTTATGACCAGATAAGATCACTGGATTAAAAATTTAGAAATGCAGAAAATGTAATGGAATTATTTAATTTAATATTTTTCTCGCATTAGTTTTTTTGTTTCCTTTTATGCTTTGAGGCAAATTGGCAATAAGAGATTATGAGATTCTGGATATTGCGACAAGCAAATTTCTAAGGAACTTCTTGAGATCAAGCTTGTAATCTCCTGAAAAAAAAAAAAATTATGTACCATAAAAATATCTAAAGTTATACTTTTACCAACAGAATCTTAATGTTTGGTGCAAGTTACTTGCATTAAAAAACATTTTTTAGTTTGAATTTTAAAACAAGACTTTTGCCATTTTCCTAAGTTTCAGACAACTCCTTTTTTTCCTCCTTCTAGCTGGGTTTAGTTTTGGAAGCTGATTCTTTCATGTTTGTGATACAGAAGTCTTCTGAAATCAAGAAATAATTGGGGCTGGTTTCACAGAACTGGGAAAATGGCTGAATACCTCTAGGAGAGCTTAGCTTGATCCCTACTCTTTCCTTCCAATTTTTCCCTGCAAGGCGGAGGAAGTGGAGAAGGAGATGCCAAGCAGCTTGACAGTCACCATGTGTTGCACCCTTGAAGTTACACTGTTTGTCCTTATAAATCTGAAACAAAGTTTCTTGCTGAAGGTGATTTCCAGAGTGCCTACTAATTAATTTCCGTACTACCTCAGGTGCTGACAAGGAAAGAGTTTTTTTTATTTTTTTTTTTCTGATGTGGGTTGTACATAGCCTATTAACATCTTTGTTTCTTTCTTCTCAGACTTTTGTTGTAGTATTTTCTAAAAAATTAAATAAACTACAAATTTAATTTTAAAATAGCAATCCAAATCAGTTGCAGCAAATTCAATGGCAGTGACAAATGTAGCACACAGTCTTGAGCATAATTATCCAACTTTGTATACTTACCCTAATGGGGTTTTTTGCTACTGAGATGCCATTGAAAAATGTCCCTTTAAACATTGCATTTAATATATTATATAACAAATTTATTACTGTTCTATAATTTTATTTCATTTCTATCCTCTACTTCTAAACAACAGTAGAGTAAGAATACTTTGGGGGGAGGGGGGGAAAAAAAGCTATGTATCAATTTGTCCAATATCTTTTAATACAGAATTTCTTGATCAGTTTGAGATTCATGTGACCTAAAAGTTAATTCCTGGAAAATACTGAAAGAAGTTCATGGAAGTTTTGCACTTTAATTCACTGTATGCCATGGTACTTACATATCAGTCAGGCTATTATACCTGCATGGAACAGTCTGCAATACACCCAACCCAACTACTACATTTAAAAACCCATTTGAAAGCAAGTGGAAAGCAGATGCTGTTCTCTCTTTACATGACACCAGTGCAATTCCACTGGAATTGAGAATATTCTGATGCAAAGGCACAGCCAAAATTCATGCAGAACTCTTGAGGGGCTGCCAAAGTCAGCTTCAGCTGGAAGGCACAGAGGCTGTGCCAGAGGCAGCTCTCTGGGACTGCACAGATGTGTCACCAGCAGATGGGATATGGGATGAGCTGCTCCAACAGCCCTGGATGGGCAGTCTGAAATTTCCTGGCTGGGCTTCCCTCTGACAGCTGAGGCAGCAGAGTTGCTTTCTAGAACACATACCAGCATTGGCCAGAGTGCAGGTCCTCTCTTCCCTAGTCCTGTGGAAGTCCAAAGAAGCACAGGTACCCCAGCTATGAGGAGCCCATTGTTCTGACCTAAGAGCAACACAGGTTACACACACAAAAGTCATCACTACTCCAAACGTACCGCTCCTGAAATATAAGAAGACATCTGTAAAAAATGAGAAATGTATCTAAATTTTCCACACACTCAAGACTAAATTGTGATATTCTATAACCCAATCTTTGGTGATTATCACATCAAGCTTTCTCTCCACAGCAAGTCTCCATCATGTTCTTCCTAATAGAGCAGGGGGAACAGCATGCTCTGTTCTCACACTGTTTTGGTAAAATCCCTAATAATTTTTGTCATTACACACAGAAGTAATTTCAGGTGGCTGCTTTCCATTTGCTCAGAAATGTCACAAGCACTTGTCCCATGCCCCACCTGCCCTATCAATTCTAATTTACCATATCAACAATCCTTAACTATGGGCCTCTTTAAGGGACTTTGTCCAGGGTAAAATGCACCCATCAGCTTGCACAGCCAGCCAGTGCAGGTCACAGAAGAGCCATGTACTGTGGTACATCCCACAGCAAGGAAGCCAGTGGCCAGCATTTAGTATTTGATTTCACTGTGATGTGGGGTTTTTTTAATGTATTGCCCTGCAAGCAAAGCAGAGTGTGCTGCAGAAATCAGAACCCAAAAGGGAATGCCATTACTGGGTTAGAGCTAATGCTGCAATTACAGCAAGCCAAGACCTGGAAAAAGATTTTTCATTCTTCTTGATCACAGCTAATGACTGAGCAGCTATGAGCTGTCTAAAAGCTAATGAGGTTCTTAAAGGGTGAAGCAGAATAAACAGCATAACTGGGACTGTTTAGCCTGGAGAAGAGAATGCTCAGGGCAGATCTTACCAATGTATATATAAATACCTGAAGAGAGGGTTAAAGAAGATGAAGAGGGGCTGCAGGGAAAATGAAGACAGGTTCTTTTCAGTGGTGCCCAGTTAAGGACAGGAGGCCATGGGCACAAACAAACACAGGAGCCTTCCTGTGAACCTTAAGAAGCACTTTTGTAGTGTGAGGGTGACCAAGCAGGGGCACAGGATGCCCAGAGGGGTTGCAGAGTCTCCCTCCTTGGAGATATTGAAAAGCCATCTGGACAGGAGCAACTGGCTCTGGATGACCTTGCTTTAGGAGAGGACTGGTCAAGATGACCTCCAGAAGTCCCTTTCAGCTGCAGCCTTTCTGTGATACTGTGATAAATGCTGATAAAAAATGCCAATATAAAGCTCTAATAAAAATCATAGCTATTTTACTGATTGGGATACTAACATTTTTCTTAGTTCAACTTCTGTTTGTTTTTCCTAGTTGGGATGTCTGTCTTGTTCAGATATTAGATTACTCATGCAATCTGGGCAAATACAACACTTAATGTCTTCAGTACAGTAGAGATATTGCCCTCTCTTCCCTAACACAGGAAATCCTGATGCACTGTTACCTCTAAGGAAAGGAGCAGCTCATCCAAACAGCCCCTTGGAATTACACCAGAACACTCCATCTACTTTCTGGTTAGAACAACAGCCAATCTGTGCTAACTCTGGGCCTGGAAGCACTTCCCAGCTCTAAGAGTTCCTTAATTCTCCTACCACTCTCCTGTGCCATATCTGAGCATCAAAAAGAGGTAAAGTAGAATCAACTGTAGTAGTTATTCCTACTAATCCTCGTGCTGTTAGAAAGAAATAAAAATTAAGACATTAATAAGCACACTTAGACCTAAAGAGAAGCCTTTACAGTTAGCTGGCACCTATTTCCTGTGAGTACAGACATAATGCCCAAAGGTGTATTTTTGTGCAAGGTATAACCAAGCATTGCCATTTACTCCTCACATTATCCAGGAAGGTCACCAGTCTATCAGAGACGAAAATGTTATTCATATTTGAACCTCATCAAAATTCAAATTTTGAAACTTAGCAAGACCCTGCCAAAAATGAGGTTCTATTCCACCCATGGCAAATGATTCTCAAACTATCATGAGATCATGTTACATGGGCTCTCATATCCAGCTATTTCCTAGTCCCTGAGTGTGCTTCTGCCATGCAATTTATGCTGTGATGACATTTTTAACAGTGTGTGTTTTTCAAGATGATTGGCACTGGAAGTGCCCGGTTTCTTTCTGCTCACCCAGGAAGATAGATCATTTCAAGAAGCATGATTTTCACAACAGTAAGTGGACTTACTTAATTTTAAATTAAAATGGATTCCTAAAAATAATTACTTTCAAGGAGCTGGAGGTTCAGTCCTTTCCCTATAAATAGAACTCCCCTCCCATCTAAAACAGAGTTCCCTTATTTCCTCTTCTATGAGCATGACACTTTAAAGTGTCAACCCATGACACTTTACATGACATTGCACAGTGAGCACATCATGACACAAATGCTGCCAAGGGCCACATGCCTCCTTCAGAAGTTTAGAGTTTACTCTTGGCGAGTGAGACTTCCCTGTTATGCTTTTGAGGAGTTTGTCCTAAAGACAAAACAGTGAAAGGGATACAGAGAGATCCTAATGTTCCTTTCTTGGTTATGCACAGCATCTAAACCATTCAACTATGATGAAAGATTTGGGGAAGATATTTTATCCCCATTTCTCAAAAACATCTCTTAACCTCTACTGGAATGTTCCTCAGCAGCTGTAGGAGCACCTACAATCCAGAAGGGAGCAGAGATCACTACCTGCAGCTAGAGAAGTTATTCTAAGTAACACTTGCCATTTGCTATGGAGACTGCTGAAAGCATTTCTTGAGTGGAAGACAAAGCCCTTTCCAGCTAGCATCACCACCTCTGAAAGCTCTGAACAGAGGAAAGCAGTTCAAGACACTCTGATTTCTGGATAATGTGAAAAATTAGGTGACACTCCTCAGAGGAGCTGTCTCTTCATAAGGAGGACTACGTGAGTAGCTGCTCTAAGGTAGAAGCACAAAGAGAACCTTCACCCTTAGTAACACACTTAGAATGGCAGCTGCATGTTCAAACTTACTCAGATACTGCTTCTGAAATACAAAATACAGGAAAATACAAATCTGAATATCATTCAAATACAAGGAAAATGCACTTGAATGATAACCTCTGGATTTTTAAAAAACTGTAGGAGAAACATGAGGTCACAAAGAGTAAACACTTGGATTAATTTTTTTTTCCTACAGGAACTGAAAAACTATAGAACTTGAATTTAATACATTACAATTGTTTGCTTTTATGGGAATATGAACAAACATGTTCCAGATTTTTAGCTACCCCTGTCAAAAGGAACCAAAGACACAAAGTTAAACAGCCTTATGTCTGGAAATGATGGTCTGGAAATGATGGATGAAAAAAATCAAAACCCAGAAATGTGTCACCTACTTACAGGCAATAATTCTGAAGGCAGGACATTTTATAAAGGAGATTCCCCTTTTTTTTTTTTTTTAATCCTTTAAAAATGTCCTTTTTTTTTCATTCAATTAGCTACTTTAAGGTAACTTGCTAGAATAGGAGGAGTGTGATAAAATACAGCTCTAATAAAGCAAATAAACCCAGAGCAAAAGTTAAACCCAGAAGAAAACTTTCCATCACTATAAGTATCTGATTAGAAATACAGATCACAACCCAGATGGGAAAGTCAGTCAATGAATCCTTGGTCTGATCTTCAGCTGGTGAATAGGAAACAACATTGAAATCAAAAAAGATGTATTGATTTACAGCTACTGAGAGCTGTGGATCTGACATGACAGACAAGTCTGATGGTGTAAAATGGAGTCAGAGCTGGGTGGTGACAAATCTACAGAGAAAGGAGTTGTTTTAAGCAGCAAAACCCAGATTGATTGCACCTAGTCCATGACAAAGGGTCTAGGGCTTGGATCATTTAAAACTGGACTGGGGCATTATCTACTGAACCATGGCAGACACTTATTCCTACCCTTTTTTTAACTACTCTTTTCTTTTGTTGCTCATAAAAGTATTCTTTTAAGGAGAAGTATTCTTAGTAGAATATCATGAGTATGGATACATTACTGTGGGTTGTAGAGAAGCCCAATTCCCAGGTAATAGCCCAGAATGAGCCATAGAATCATAGAATATGCGGAGTTGGAAGGTCTCCATGAGGATCACCAAATCCAACTCCTGGCCCTGCACAGCACCATCCCCGAGAGTCACACCAGGTGAGTCCCTTCAATCTACTTGTCATTGACAAGTGCCTTATGGATACAAGGAAACATGTGTTCCTGTTCCCCACTGTAATCTCTGGGAGTTTTGCCTTGATCAAGGGTTATGAGCTGGGGGCAGTTTGGGGAAGACTCTTATACATGCATTAAATGACCCTTCCAACTCCAAATACAAGCAGCCCAAAGCAGGTGACTGTGTAGGAGTGTTCTTGCACATCTTTCTCTGACAGGTGATTATTTCCAGCAACTCTCTTCTATTTTTCACATCCAGACCAGAAACCATCCTTTGGCACAGTATTTAAGGGTTCCATTGAATTAATAGGAAAAAGGTCACACGAGGAAAATGTGACCTGGCACAAGGACAATTTCTGGCTCCCCTGCTGCCAACTGAAGTAATGTAAAGTTCAAGCAAAACAGTCACTGCATCATGGTGTGTGCTGGTGCAGGAACAACTCAACTGTTGATGCAGCAGATACTGAATCATTGCTATTAGTCAAAAATATTTAGGAGAACAGGCACTACAGACAAATTACTTTCGTATGCTGGGTTTTAAATTGTGGTGGTTCAGCAAAAGTATTCAGACAGTAAATATACTCTCTGAAACCAAATACTTAGGCCATCCCAGGCTACAGTCTTCTCAATGGTGAAGAATCTTAAAGTGTGCACTGAAGATCTCTAGATAAGGCTGCACTAGTCTGAAATGTCCTGATAAGCTTGCTGGCAGGGAAGGTGCTTTAAGGCACAATTGCACTGAGTTACAGAAGAGCTGATGGCAAAGCCTCTAAACAGAAAAATGAGCAATACATATATTTAAAGATGTTTGGTTGTCTATTTCTATTTCCTGTTATCTCACTTGATGCCTTAAGTTTTAACTTTTATATTTTTCAAATCCTGTACTGCCTGGTGTGTAACTCTGAAGTTTCGTGTGGCCTGTTAGCTGCTGTTCTCTCATGCTGGTCAGACATAACAAACCTCTCTAGGTTTGCACTTCAAGGGCACCTCGATTGTCCCAGGCCCTAAAATGTGTAAACTAAAAGCCTTTGAAGAGGAGGGGCAAACTTGGGGTAATTACGTCATTATCTGAAACTGTAATTGGGGAATTAACTCTGATATGCGAACCAAACTTATAAAGGTGTGAAGAACCCATGACCCAGTGTCCATCCTGGGTGGAGCCCCTCGGAGGCTTTTGACTCCCAGGGTGTACCTTTGAAGGCCCTTCAATAAATACCTGTTTTTATTCTCTTAATCTTGTCTGGCCTCTGTTTTCAGGTAGCCACTTCAAGGCATCACACTGATACTCAAGGTCATTACCTTCAGGAATAACACATACAGACTAAAAAATTATAGGTCACATTAATGTCCAGAGACAAACAGGGGTACAATTAACATAATCTAATCCAGTTCTTCCTGAAAGTACAATATGCAATAGATATCTATGAAAAAAAAAAATAGCAGTTAGAATTTTCTGTAAAGGATGCTCTTCAATAAAACCACGACCAAATATTAGTCTGCTTCTCATTTAGTCTTAATTTCCCTGTTCAGGGTCATTTTATAAGCCCTGCATATTAAACTAAGCAATTCTCCTAAGGCTGGCTGTTTCATTTTTGTAAGAGCAACAAGATTTTTATTCCTGGGAGCTGCTTTCAGGAGTTGGTTATGGGGTGAGGAAATGGGAACATGCAGGTGTGTGCCCTTCAGACTCTGACACAAAAAAGTATTCACTTATGATCAAAAAGAAACAGTTGAAGATTTGAGATCCCTGGGCTTGCAAAGAAAACAATAAATAAAACAAAAAAAAACCCACCCAAAAATGCAGATAATCCACTTGTTCCATCAGATATTCCATCTTCTTCCACGAGATGTCAACAAATAATGAACATCTGGTAAGATGGAAATTCAGTGAGTTCATCCTACTCATTAATTTCACAAGCAGTGTTCCACTAGCACATAGACAGATGAATGGGTCAGGGAATAGGACCACTTGCTACCTTTTCCACAGAGTGAAATGACAGAAAAACAACAGCATTTTGAGAGAATTATACTGTACCTCTCAGGACACCTCCCTCAAAGCCGTTTCAGTTGTTCTGGTAGGAACTTGGCGTGCTGGTGTTCAGACTTCACTGGCGTCAGACCAGCAGCTCTCCTCTTCATTCGTGCCTTGAAATGTGAACAGTTAATTCTTCAGCATTGAGACTGTCACAAGCACTCAAGCACAGCCCCTTGCAGACTGTGAGCTCTGTGATGTTAACTCTACCTGGCCTCAGACTGCAATTGGTGCTGGCTCCTCAGATGCCCCTTTCTCACCCCATGTGATATGATTGCCCAAGCTGCTTCACCCACCCATTAGAATCCATTTTTTAAAGAAACTTATGGAGGGAATGGGGACCAAAGCGTGTTTGTAGTAAACTTAACAACTTTCAAGTATTACAAAACTACTGTTGAAGAAGAAAGGACTTAAGCCAAATCAAAGTGCTTTTAAATCCGTGTTGTTGAAAATAAAAGAATACGCATCTCTGCTTGCAAATACACCATTTAACAATCCTATCCAAAATTACAATTTTGATGAAAAGGCAAAATGACAAACCTCTTGAACCATGCTGAAATGATAAAGCCAAATCCTCTGTGAGATACTGAAATCGTGTGTGGTCAGTAAAGAACTAATGGGAAGCAGTTCTTTTCCATGCTAAAAGCTTTGATAGCTAGCTGTGCAAGGACCATTAAAACACCTAAACTTTTCAGAAATTACACAAAGAAATGGAGAACCACTGAAGCAGAGCTTTCAGAGACAGCACCACCAAATTCTCTGTGCTGTGTTTCAGGTGAGGAAACCAATTCCAGTAGTGCTAGAACCACGTGCTTAATTCGTAGCTTGGTGGTATATTCTATGCTGCACACCAGAGAGCAACAGCTCCACCTGAACTTTGGTAAGATTGGAATGGGACTCATGCCTTAGTGATGGAGGAGACTACAAGTCTCTTGGTATGTTGCAGGGGAGGAGAGGAGAGGGAGGTTGAAGATTTGTAATTTCACAGTCCATATAAATCACTTTACTGCTGCTCTGTTCAGCACATTTCCACGTGAGGGAAAATAAGCAGCTCCTGTCCCTTTTCAAGAGCCTGACAAAGTACACATTTGTGTGTGCTTTTGCAATCAATTTAAAAATTCAGATCAGACACAACATCTGGTTTGCAGCAAGATCTTCCTTTCCAAAAGAAAAACTGAATTAGTCTATTATGAATCATTCAACAATATTGATATTACAATCTGAGCAGAAATAAATGTCATAAAACTACCAGACAGTAAACATAACACTAATAGCAGTAGGGGATCTAACTTCAACAATTTTTTAACATTATTTTCATGAATGTTTGGCATTCTCAATTTTTTGCCATCTCCCTTGAACATACACTGAGGCACTCCTTTCTTTCTAGCTCCGTATATTTTCCATTTGGCATTTCACTCCTAGAGTGCACCAAATGGCTAGAAAAGGAAAACTCCCTCTGCCTAAAGAGGTTGCCCAACACTCACAGTCTCAGCATAATTCAAAGAAAAATTGTTCTGGGTGGAGAAGGTAATCCCACCAGAAAATTCTCCTAAAAGCAGAGTTTACTAATGTGTTCCCTAGATAGTAGGGCTCACAACTCCTACACACACAGTGATGAGCAGCTTTCAACTCCAGTGTGCAGTGGGTTGACTCACCATAATGCAGCTTGTACCACTTATTATCTGGACAATGTATCCTGAGAATTCATTTGATGCGCAGCTTTGGTGAAAAGTTTGCAGTTTGTGCTGCGCTAGAGACCATATGTCTGGGTAGCAAGTCAGAAAATGATAGGTCCAGTTCAAAACTTCATCCAGATACAGCTATTAAGCTTTAAAAATGGCAGTTATTGCTCTGAGTTATGTCAGTTTAGAGCCAGGTCTCATAGAAAGACTGTACAAGCAAGGAGCTTTTAAGTTTTCCAGAGCACGTGGGCCTGTTAGGACCAGTGACGTCCACTCCCAGAGCCTTGTTTGAACTGAGAAAAGGAAATGTCCCAAATGAGGTTTTTTCCTTGTCTTAGTCTTATAAAAAACTTGATTCTCTGGTATAGTTCTGGCTATACCAGCTTTGGCTTTCATTTCTGGGCTTAAAACAATACTGGTTTGTATGCCTAAGCAGCCTTTTGTTCACAAAATAATGGCAGCAAAAAATCAATCAGTAGACGCTCAGGATGAAAGTTTTAAAAAAATCTTGGTGATGTCCCCTTCCTTTGCCTCCTGCTTCCCAATAGAATCACTTGATGCACAAATCATAAGCTTTTTAAAGAAAAATCTAAGGGTAGGTTTTGATCTCCTCTGATTTTAAAACTATTCAGAAGCCAGAAGCACTCATGGGAGCCAGAGATCTTTCCCTCATCACAGGAACTCCTGTAGCAAGGGGCAGAACTGTGCCTGGTGATGGACTAATGACTGATGAATGAGTAATGCTCCCCAGCAGCAGCTCTTAATCTTGTTATATGGGGGAATGCGAGGTCATTAGAAAGGGGCAGAAGCTCCTGTCAGAGGGACTTCCCAGTACAGGTGCAAACAAAATGTGTTGCAAAGAGCAATATGAGCTTCCCTAGCAATGGCAATGGCAGCAGGGCTGCTCCCAAAACACGCCATGGGCATAGGCTGCACGAAGCAAGGCTAACAGGAAAAACTAAAGCGCGCTGAACTTTTCATAAATGCACTCACTCTGATCCAGGCATGCAGGAAAGACTCATCTCTGACTGCATTCCAAGTCTGGTAGATCTAGAGAAAATCTGCCAAGATCCATTTAGCTGAAAGCCAGGGGTTTGGTAGAGCAGACAGTATCTGCTTTCAGCAACATGCAGGACTCTGCATTTATATTTGCATGACATATAGAAATATACAAATATGTGTTCATGTTTAGAAAAAAACAGGTTTTTTTGGGGTTTTCTTTTATTTTTAACCTTCTTGTCAATAAATAAATTTATTTTTGTGCATATCATTTCTTGCATTTATTTTAAGTGGAAGGAAGTGATTAAGTGAAGCACAAATTAAAAGGGGGAATGGGCTCCAAAGAATGTCACTTGAGGCTTGTTTTACTGAAAGTTAGCAGGATGTAAGCTCTGACGTGCTTTTTTTCCTTTTGACACTGAAAACATGCCAGCACTTCCACTGCTAAATACCATAATGATCTGGCCTAAATTTAATTATTTAAATTATCTTTATCATGCACACTAGATGGTGCTCAAGTAAAAAAATGAATGGCAGCTTCAATAGACTTTTCACGAGATTAGCAAAATGCATTAGCATACTTATATCCAGAAATCAGGGAAAACTGGCTACTCACCTGAGCCTCTTCCTGACTGCTGATCATTTTACTAAAACTGCGTTTTTGCTGGCTTTGTTCCCAATCACTCCTGATTTTTAGTTGCATATTTATGAAATTTTTGCCATCATTTATAGCATCCTGCATTACTGAGACCAGAATGAATTACCTGAATATACGCACACAGCTCCAAACAGCATGGAAATACATTTCACCACCCATCAGAAATTCAGCGTCCGTGTTCATGACAATACTGAGTTTGTGGAAACATTTGAAAACAGAATTATTTCTTTCTCAGTGATCATATTGGATGAACCTATTAGTTTAGGGAAAAGTTATCGTATTTCTTGACATTTCAAGCAAACTGTACAAAGCATACCAAGTGTACCAAGTCATTGACCTTTATCCTAACTACAGTCTGAGCTTTGAGTAAATCAAGCTCTTTTCAAGCAGTGCAGAGAGGAAGGACTAAGCAATTCAGAGTCTGACACTGTTCAATAGGTGTCCAGTCCTGGCTGAAGACTGATAGACCCTCCTGAACTGGCAGTGATGGAACAGAAGTGGTAACAGACAGAGGTGAGGACACAAAACTGGTGAGGAGCAGACACTGACACAATGCTGAACTGGTCACAGGCATGCAGGCAAGGAATTAGTCAGAAATAAATAGATGCTTGAATCTGGCTGATGACATTGCATTGATTAATTGGAGATATTTTCTACTTTTTCAATACCTTAATAGCTCTTCATGGAATGTTGTTTATTTCTGCAGGGTTAATAATTCCTTGGGCAAACCCAGAGGCTGACTTGGGCTGCAGACAGGTGGCCACTTCCAGATCTGGCTGTGCAGCTGCAGATGCTCCTGACCCGAGCTATTTGTCTTCCATGGCCATCAGATCTTCTTCCCTACTCCCCTCTCTCATAGTCAATTCACTTGAATCCTCCTTCTCTCATTTCAGAACCACACAGTTAAGCCTAATTTTCAGCCCAGCGTTGAAGCAAACAGCAGTCCGTGCTATTCTCTCTGCTGAGAGAGGGCAGAAACTTTCAGCAGTGAATTGGTAGCAAGCAGCTGTTTCAGGGTGACATCTTCAGCCAGCATGGCAGTTTGCAAAGTGAACACCAACCCCAGCAACACCAGCTGGGCTAAAAGCCTTAACCCAGACCAGCTACCAGCACCACTTTTGGAAAAATCATGACAAATTATTCCAGAAGTGCAAATCAATGGTCTAGGAGAAAAGGACATAAGAAGCAAAACTAATTGAATTTTCCAGTACTTCACAAATCCCCCTAAATATTTGATCACAAAACCCAAAAGTGATCTTGATTCCTTTTATCCAACACCTGCTGCTCTGTCACAGTTCAACATTAAAAAACAAATGACTCCAGTCTGCTGGAAATAACAAAAGGCAAGAGAGTGTCAAGTTCTGTTTGCACAAAGAGGACTGTGCAATAAAGAAGTTCATAAAATCATGAGCAAAGTTCACCTTTATCCTCTACAAATAACATTTCAACTTCCCTGTGTGTATATAACAAAAAAAAAGCAATGTTTCATCACACACAACCACCCTGTATTTGCAGTGTATTATCCTATCTTTTTTTGCCATGAAATGAAAAGCATTTAACAAGTTGTGAACAGAAATCACCATGGATTTAAATGCGGGGAGACCATTAGGAACTAGTAACCCTCACCCAGACCTTTATTCACAGAAGGATACATCTTTTTCTTCCTCACATCAGAGAATAGCACACATCCTCTCTAGAAAGCAGATCCACTGCTGCAATAGTCTATATACAGACCCTGTACACACTACCAGCTCCTGAATAGGCTTTTTTTTTACCCCAGACATTGCCATGAAGCTATAAATCTAAAAAGAATTTTTAAATAATTACAGGAGGATATTAGCCCTAACCTAAAGATCTTACAGCTTAGCCTACAATCCTACTTCAGGATTCTTTATTGCTGTCAAGGGGATTTGCACAGATGCAGCAGTTTGACCAGAAGGCCATTTCTAGAAGTGCCACATGACTTCACAGAGATTCATTCTACAGTTCCCACAGTGAGCGTGGGGTTCCACCAGAGCATCCCCAGGCAGAATAAACTCATCTGCTCAGGAAACCATTTCTCTGACTATGCAGCTCCACAGTCTGAGATACTGTCACCACATCTGAACACGCAGAGAACTAAACGGATAAGGAGGAGTTCTTTTCCTATAATCACTCTGGTTCTCTTTCAGGCACAACAGAGAATTAATTGCAAAGTAAAGCCCCTTCTCTCACTGAGGATTTTAGCAATAAGAAAACAGAGGGTTGGAGTACATGGTTGCAGACAGTGCTTTCCTGGGTTGTTAGGCTGAGTGTCTTTGACTTTGGTTATGTGCACCAATGAGTTTAGGCACTGGATTTTGAACAGTACACGTAGGTTGGCCCAGATGGGCAGAAGGCTGAAATCAAATCAGCAAAGTGAAAAGAGCTAGTGAATCAGATTTTCTCAAATTAACTGCTATTTAAAAATAATAAGCAACTGCAATTGATTCTCGTTAGTGCATCAAGGGAAGATGGAGAAAATCCAGAGCTAAGCAGTCACTTCATTTCTATTCTTCTATTGAAATCTTGCACTTTTAATCCATATGAGCAGTAAACAGAAGAAAGCTACTCAGCATTTAAGCAGTCAGTCTAATTACAGGCTGGCAAGGAATGTGCAATAGGTACAGTCGAGCCAAACCCTAAAGCAGAACTCCTCTATAAAAAAGCCAGACATGTTGAGATTGCAAGTCTGAAGCAAGCCCTCATTTTTGGAAGGGACAATACAAACCCACTAGATCCAAATAGCCAAGAAACTCAGCAGGTTTAAAATATTTATCTGGATTTGGGTTCTGATGATTTGGCCAATACACTGTCTAGATTTATTGAGCTATAAACCCACATCAGATGTTTGCTGCCTTCACCCCAATAGGTAAAAATATTTTATTTTGAAGACTATGTCATTTCAAATAAGGTCTGATGCTTCTTTATCAGTAAATGAAAGACCAATGGAAAGGAAGGTGAGAAGGAAAGCATAATGGAAAAAAAAATGGCCTTAAATTGAAAAATGAAGGGGTGAGGGAGCAAAAATTTCTAGATGTTTATAGCATCTTGATTATAATCTTCCTGGACATCATTCTGAAAAGTGAGTTAAAATCCATAGAGATTAGGGTTCAACAAAACAAAGAAAACATAATATGGCAGGCTTAGGGTGCCTGAGCATTGATGAAGTAACTCAGAAGGGGAGTGGATCCAAATATGCCATTAGGATCCAAATACACCATTAAATGAGAGGGCTGGCAGTGTATTCCAGTTATGCAGCAGTGGAATGAGAACATCTCCAGAGGGCTCAGCCACTCTGAACCATTCATTACACTCCAAAGTGCAGCAGTGCTGTGGAGCCTGCTTTAGCGTAGAGCAAGACACTCTCATTCTATGTGTGACAGCAGCACCAGCCTGACAGGCTGTCCCCACGCTTAGAACTCCAGAGGAAGAAGTATGAGAGTGGTCTGTGGTGCCCAGGACAGTCTGTGTGCAAAGGGATAACCAGCAGTGATCCAACCCTTCCTCCTCCCAGGCACTCCGCAGCAACTGAGCCAAACCCCCCCACACAGGGAAGGGGAGCATCATCAAGCTCTCCTTTCTTCTGAACATGTACAAGAAACAGGAGAGCAAGCAGAGACCATAAAAAAGGAGAAAATACTTAACCATGCTTTAACTGTGCATGTACAAATGGCAGGATGGAGTCAGGTCTGCTTGGAAAAGCCAATCAATACGGGACTTACTGTTACTAATACAGAAAATAAACAACGGGGCAGGATTATCAAACAGCTGGGATTGAGTCAGGCTTCTGCAAGCAGACTGTGCAACATAAATATCTTACTGTGGATTAAATGCATATCCTAAGGATCAAAGGTATTCAGTCTAACTTTTCTTAGATTCACTGCCTGAAAAAAAGATTAAATTCCAATGGAAATCAAGACTGAAGGAAAGAAAAATATAGAGCCGTTCATCAATATTATAGTCTTTAAATTTTCATTGCATCTGCCTCAATAATTTATCTTATTGAAAAGTTAAAGTATGAGAAGTTCGTTTTTCCAGTGTGATTACTGGGCAGAGCAAACAGCACACTGGAGGAGTTTGATGAATACAGGAAAAGAAGGGTCAACAGAACTGTAACAGAAAGGACTTTGAAAGACTGATCCTTCAGTCATGAACAGCTGTGACCATGTAAAAAAAGAAAATCCTGTTCAGTGTCCTATTCTGCTGTATCCTGCTAGTTTAAGGTTGTATACTCTTTACTTATGTCTTAGCTTCACACAAATGCCTGTGAAAATCTACTTTTTTTGCTATTATTATACAAAATGGTTTTTTTATGCACCTAAGCAAAATAAACTGGGGAAAGAGCCACTTTTAACCCAAAGGTGATATGAACTGCCTCCTCCATATTAATGAAACTATTGATTCAGATTACTGAGGAGCAAATCTCCAAAGTAATAACAGCTAGACAGCAGGGGAAAAAAAATCCCTACAAATAAATTAGAGAGTTGCCATGTTCCTCCAGACTCACTGGGACTTAGTTTTGGTGAGGAAATTCTGCAGGCATGAACTGACAATTTAGTAGGAAGAGAATCAGCATCAAAGTCTGGCTCTAACCCTTTTCTTCCCATTTTATTGCCCGAAGCAGTACAGACTAAGATTTATTTCCTGAAGGTGATTCTCTTCCTTAAAAGACTCCATTAAGCCCTTTGAAAACAAATGTCCTTAGAATATCAGTGCCAATTTTAATACTTAAGGAACATCCCAGCTATACAAAGTGGACTTTGATTAGAGCATGTATCTTAAATATTATTGGCCGCAGGCAGTTCTTTGGCCTGGCATCCAGGTTTCATCATCATTTAAATGAGTAATAAAGAGTTTTAATTTCCATAAAGATCCCTCTGCTTAGCTTATAAGGAGCACACTTTATTGTGTACACAGATAATGTATATTTGAAGAACCTTTGGTCTTGCCTCAGTGCTAACAATTGGCTGTGATAAAAGAGGGCCCTAAAGCTCACGTAGGATTTTTATGCTAATTTGGTAACATTCATGCATCAACTACTTGCCTGTTTTATAAAGCAGCCATAATGCCTCAGACTTCATGGAAAAGTGTCATGATGTTAGGCCAGCCTCACAGAAAAGCTTTCTGTATTTACAGTGGTTTATGAAAGTTCTGCATCTACCAAGGACCAAAACAAAACGCTCCAATAACTTCTGCTTTCAAGTAGACAGCAGAGCCATGGTCTTATGTTTGGTTGGCTGTTGGGTTTTGGTTTTTTGTTTTGTTTGTTTGTTTTTTATTGTGGGGTGTTTTCTTTTTTTTTTTTCTTTTTTTTCTGACCGCTAGTGCAAGGGAAAGAAAAACACTTTATGTCCTTTCGTTGCTGAGGCTTTGTATGTGTGATTGATACCTTCACAGTGAACCAAAGAACTGAGAGACCAAAGTGATTCCTTACGTACCTATTTCAACTGGACATGGGAAAGGCTTTACAGTCATACTTTGAAAGTGATGAGTTCCTTGGACCTACTCCTTACCAAGATTCCTTGTAAGCCTGTCCAAGCCTGGTTGAAGAGATGCCCAGTTCCTCAGTTCTGCCAGCAGAGGACAGCTTCCAGAGATTATCCCCTCTGTGATACCAGTGCAACACACCCAGAAGAACTAGTAAATATAACTCATCTTGCCAATCAAATCCAAACACCACAGAAGAACTTGAGTTATTCTACTTTCTACACAGGTGTCTTTGGGGTAGGGGGTGGGGCTAAGAAAAAGATCACACATTCTAAAACAAATTTGAAACAATTTGAAAACACATAAACAAGTTTAAAACACATTTGAAACCATATTTATCCTGTGGTCCAAGCATCCTGCATTCCCCAAGACAGACTGGGGAATTAGGAGATGGAAACAGTTGCCTTGAACAAACTTGTGAAGCAGCAGTCCTTACTTCTGTTCAGAAGACCTTTATGTGCTTCTCATTCTCTGAAAAAAAATCGAATTAATTTGCAGAAATTACCTTAGAGGTCAGTAAAGAAGAGGATTCAGATAATGTTCCAGATTTACATAGAAGCCGCCAGTTCCAGGTGCTGCCAAATGAAGATACAAAGTTTTTGACATTAGTACCAACCTGAGAAGTTTAGATGGGCCAATTCACTGGAGACTGCGATGCAGTGTAGATTCTAGCATTGTTTTCGTGGACAATGAGTCTAGATTTCAGTTCAATCCTAACCAGCCTTCTGGTGTTCCAGTGAAAAGACCAATACCTCATGTCCCACTTTTCCCAACTTCTGAGTCTTCTCTCCTCATCCCCTTGTTATCTACTTGTATTTTAAAGTGTCATGTACTTCACCAATCTTCAGTCTTTTGGCTATTCAATAGCCTACTGTAAAACAGGATGACAGTACCAATGTAGAAATTTAGTTTCCTGCAAAAAGGGCCAAGAGTCACGGAGTTTGTACACAAAGACACTTTAATGCAAATCAAATAGTACCGTTTCATTCTAAGGTGCTCCACATTCTCAAATACCCAACACTGAGCTTCCCAGTTTTACCATTCCATTGAGAAATTCACTTTTAGTCTAAACAACAGAAATTTTAAGAGACAACTCTTTAATTTTTCCTTTTTTTTTATTCAATCAATACTGTATTTCAATGCCAACTATTAAACCTTTAAGAGCAACAGGAGCATATTCTGCAAATTTATTGATTACTACATAGTACAACCTCAAAACTCTTATCCAAAACCCATGTATTCCAAAATTAGGTTTCCTCCCTCAACATGCAACATTTGAATAAAAAAGTCCTGACTTACTCCAAAAAAATTCCACTATGCAGTTATATAAACTCAGATCTCTTGACAACCCCTCTGGCTTATGAAGACACAGGTTTATATAAAGAAGCTTCAAAAGAAAATGAAAAATGAATATTATTTTGCTAAACTTTCCAAAGGATTCTAACAATTCCATTACCATAGCAGCATATATACATAAAGACACTGTGTCCAGTAATATAGTATTTCTGAAGGACTATAATTGTTCTCTGCAAAAGGCTGTGGCATGTTATGTTGTTACTATATCAGAAACTACTGTGCAGCCATTCCATTTTATTTAAGCCTTCATAATTAGGAAAGTATCTCTGTTGAAATTATATTTATTAAAAAAAATAAATCTTACTTTAGATTACTAAAAAAGTGCACATTCTGTAAGTGCAGGCTCCATTTCACCATTTCTACTCCTTATTTGTTCTACATTTCAGTTCCAACTCCCAGTTTTTCATAACATGCTGCAAGGTTTGGACTGCAGAAATGAAGGCTATAGTTGCCTTTAATCAAAACACTGGTTTTAAAGATGTTTTCATATGACCAACACATTTCAGGCAATCTTGAATATTTCAAAACCTTTTTCTATCCTACAGAATCAAAACTTCCATCACTAAGTAGGGGCCTTTAAAAAATAACCTGAAAACAGTATACACAATATTTCAAGAGAGCAGAGCAGCTATATAGTTGAAAAAGGCAACATAGACATTTTAAACATTAAAACAACCTCCCTACTTTCTAGATGAGGCCTCTGGACACAAAGAGATTGTGCATTTTGCATGGTTTTCTAGCCCCATATTTGTAAGTGGAGAGGCAAATTTTCAGAAGGATTTCTTATTTAGCTAACAGAAAAATAAATCATATCATAAATGCAGCACTGATGCTGCCTAGATTCTCTCACTCATATCATGGTAAGTACCAAACTTCTTGTCCTTGCTTACAAGGTTCATGTTTATACTCAGTGTCATTGTTGATGACTGATATATGTTAGCTGGTTTTAAAATAAGTAACTTGGGAAGACTGATAAAAAAGTACAGAGCTCTGATTTGTTGTGGATATACTGTTTCAGTTTACACAGGAATGTGTCATCTTTGCTCACAGCCAGTGAAAAATATTTTAACTCAGCAGAAAGCGTGGAATTGCATGATACTGTGATAAGGAGTTTCACAATTTCTACAAAAATTCAAATAGTTATGCCCAAACCCAGCAGGAGGAACACGTCTTCAGCAAATCTTCCATCAACGCTCTCAGTCAAAATTCACCGGTCAATCCTGCATCCATCTCTGGAGACCATCTTGCAGGAAAGGTAAGATGAAGAGAGAGCAGGTAAAAACTAAGGTGCAATGCATGGTGCACAGTTTCTCCGTGCACTGTGTGCAGTGTGGGAGAGAGGAAGTCTCAGTGCAGCTGCACACGGAACAGTTGAAGGACAGAGCAGAAGTTATTCCAGCAATCAGTCTCCTCCATGCCTTACCCACCCCAAGGCCGGGCTGTTGCAACCTGGGAAATGGCTCTGCTGGGCAGAGGCGGAACATTATTTCCAGCGTATCCAGAGGAAGCACCTCAGCTTGAAGCTGCAAAGGATTCTTCCTTACCTTGGCTATTTGATGCAAAAGATAATGGTATCAGGCAGCTGGCTGCTGACAGGGAGCTGTGGTACCAATCTCTCTCTCCTCAGAGGGAAAGAAAAAATGACTTCACATTGGACTATTACGGATACTAATACTTTTGTCAAAAGCAGAAACACACAGAGATTTTACAAAATACTGTCTAGACACTGGAGCACGCTGACTAAAAGAAATCATTTCAGTACAAGCTTAATAAGGCAGGGTAAAAAAATCTACCACCTTACAGCTAACAACACTTTGAAAATGAGTCTGTTGTGAGTGATTTCACTGATGTCTGAGGGAGACAGAGCTCGTTATGTTCATGTTTTTCATACTTCCAGTCAAACAGATTGCTGAATAATCATGTTTTCTTTATTCTAATGGGTGAGGAAGCTATTTTACAGAAGGTGTTTCCATATGTTGAAGTTAATAAAGGCAATTCTTACTAATAAGAGTAGGTTGTCTCCACTCAGTTATCTGATGAAAAGCCCTCCTGTTTAGGGGAAAAAGCAGATTCTGTGCCTAGAAGAGACTCCTAGGGCTGCACATTTCCGTGGCTTCTGGAAAGTACTGCAGGCAGATGAATCCCAGGTCTTCTCCAACTGAGTCCAAATCAATGACATTCACTAAAGTGTTCAGGGCGCTAGGAGCAAGCACTTCTTGTCTTCAACCTCCCCTTCATATCCACCCTTTCCTTGCTGGTGAAGGACAGTGGACAAGGCCTGGATCCATCATTATGGAAAATCATCAGCAAGTCCCTTCAAGAGGTTCTTTCTTCTTTGAAGAAGCGTCTGGGTCACTGTCTTAGGAGCTCAAAGCTCTACATGGAGAGTATGGCTAGCTTTAGACTGAGATCACAGATGTTCTTTCAGACTGAAACGATAAAATGCACGGGGGAAAAAAATTTTGGGGAATCACCTAGAAGTGTAAGATGTCATTTACATCTTTGTCTTTCTAACCACAAAGCTGGGTACATGCCCATAACTGGATGAAAACCTCACATCTGTACTATACTGTTAGAGCTACCTAGTAAAGAGAGAGGAAAAAAAAGTCTTGAAGCTCATCTCAGTTTCTATGATGTGTTCAGTGTCTGACCACATCTTTAAAAGCCATGTGGAATCCAAACCTATTGAAGGACAACTTGCCTCAGACTATTGACATATCCCAACTAGGTTCACACAGCAGTGCTACACACTGGTTTTCTCTGGATTTCAAAGTAGGGCAGAGATTGTTCACCTGGAAGTACCTGAGTAGAAAAAAAGACCTGCCTCTGTTGCCATTCCCACCTTCAGGGAGACTGACAGTTTCCTACAAGTAGTTTCAAAAGGCACATCATCTCTCCATGGTAAGTAGCCACCTGTAGCCTTACATTTATGAACTTCAAAGCATTCTGCAAGACATCTTTTTATCCAGACATATAAAAATGTGGAAATTATTCTGTGGAGAGACATTACTAATAGGAAATAATCTGTTTCTTCATGTTTTCTGGGAATGGTGTTCTGCTGGTTTTCACTATTCAGAATAGGCTTCAAGAAATGCAAAAAATACCCAAAGAAATAGGTGGATGCTTTCATATATAGAGACAACAGGACCAGTTCCTACACATGCAACTAGTCCAGCTGGATGTTCACTGTCACACATAATACTTTCCAGGATTTTAACCAAAGCTAATATGGCCAACCTTTTCAAAATCGGCCACTAATTATGGGCATTTCCTAATTCAGTCTAAGTTTCAAGAAATGCTGAACCTTGTCATTGTGGACATTCATCTTAGAAAATCAAATCCAAGGTAACTCAAGCCAATGCTGAAAAATACAAACACTCTAAGTTTACAGTTGTTTTTGAAAATGCAAACCCTCAAGGCTAAATCCTGCTTTAAAGACACTGCAATAGTTTTGAAAACTGCATATTTTTGTTGAGCCACTAGAAGGCATAGACAAGTGTGATGGGTGGACTCTGCATCCATGCTCCTTCAGTGGGACCAGTGCAAACAGTCCCTCCCTGACCAGCCACACAGATGACTGGGAATGGAGGGAATCCAGGATAGGCCTGCACAGTGAACCAGAAGTAGCCCTTGCAGAGATGAGGGAAAACAAGGGCTGCTGTTGGATCCTGCCCAGAACACAGAATCCAGCCACAATATGTCCACACAATGTTTCTGTCTCAGAGATGTAAGAAGTCCTGTTATGTCTGCATTCACAATTAAACATGATTTTGACATTATTATGGTGCTGATGCTGTTATATCTTCAGTGTATGATGGATCCCGGCTCTGTTCGGGCCTGCCTATTGTTCATGAGAGACTTTGTCTTTGCAATGATCGGAGAACAAGGTGTCCTGGAAGCTCTTTTCAGCTGCAATCTGGTGAACTTCTTACGGATTTTTCTGTAAGGAGGGAAGGAGGAAAGGAGGGAAGGAAGAGAGAGACAACAGAAGAGATAAATCTCAGTCTCTAACAGAAGACTGCTCAAGAGCCAATAACAAACGTAACAAATACTCTTACCAGAGCAGGAAGGCTAGTTCATGGAAAAGAGACTTGCAGTCAACAAGAGTGAGCCCTGTCCATCAACTGATGATTCACAGTTGTCTGATAATGATTCATCAAAAAGTGAATTGGTGTTAGACAATAGTTGAATAATAGTATTTAATTACATGAAATCTGGGGCCAGAATGCCCAGGTAGTGAATCCTCACGTGTGATATCGATACTGGAATGAAGGACCACAGAAGAGAGGACCGTGATAGCATCCCAGGAATGTGCTACCTCGGTAAAAGTGGAATCAATGGTTGTTATTTCCACTGTACCACTTCCGCAGATAAAACATGACCCTGAGCTGGGCTTTTTTTACTAGTGCCATTCAGGTGCAGTAAATTCACTTTCATTTTTGACTTTCAGATGACAAATCAAACATATCAACTACAGGTGGCCATGTTGTTTTCATTGTAATCTTCAATATCCAAGGACAGTTAATTTTGAAGCATAAATCCTTGCTATGTTTCAACTGCTCTGTCTCTTTACTGTTATAAATCAATAACCACAATGCTGAGGGTGTCCAGGTTATGGTATCAGAAAATACAGAAATAGTACACACAGAGTATGCCAAGAACCATCTTCATTAGCAGAGAGCCGAATATTAGATGCTACTGGAAAATGACCTATTTTCTGAATTTACTCAAGAATCCCAGCCTTCATTTAGGTAGGTTTATAAATTACAGGGATTTTGAGTTTATGGAAATGAATTACAGAAAACCGGGGCCTCTAATACGTAACGAGACCAGGCTTTCTAATTCAAACTTTTCAGCTCTAATATGTGACCTACAAACTACAGGGTGATGAGGTGCCTACCTGCGTCAAGCTTCTGAGATAGTAACTCAAGGAGTGGTTTTTCCCTTTCATCTAAGTGGGCTGTTACCTCTGAAACTGAAAAATGGTGGCATGTGACATTGAAAATACACGATCAGCTGTAAATAAATCTATTGAATTCTAAAACAACAATTTGCGTATTAAGTTTCAAACACTAGTTTGTCACTAGGTAGTTACAGGTTGAGTGTTCCCCAGGGATGTAAGCTTCCACATTAACTAACTGGGCCACAGAAGAGAACATAAGGAAATTAAAAAAAAAAAAAACAGACAGGTAAAAAGCAGAAGAATGTACTCTGCAATTAGAGGTTAAAGGGAGCCTAAAAAATACATCTATTTTGGTTAATATATTTTAAAGGTGCAGAGATGTATTCCCTTTTGAAAGAAGGATGTCTTCATGGCCTGGAATACCAAAATAGGCTTTAGCATCATTCAGCAATAAGCACAACAGAAAAAAAGGAAAGGAATCACCAGAAAGTTAAGATCCAGCTTTTCACATAATCCCACTGAGAAAAAAACTTACTGTTTGAGTATCCACTTTATATGGTCATCTTAAATTAGGCCAAAGAAGATATTAAATTGATAGCAAAGATATTGCATACCTTCCAGAACAGTAAGACCATAGAAATGTAATCTCAGACTGGCAGAACTGCATCTTTCTAAAATAACGAGACAGCAGGGTTTTATAAATTCATGTGAATAGACAATAGCTACTACCCACACTGATTACTAATGGGGATCATCTCAGCAAAACCCTTACAGAACTGGATCCTTTTTGATATATTTGTTTGCAAAACTTTGTATTTATTTACAGAAGGAATGTGGTCACTAACCATTTGAGAAGTCCAAGGTTCAAATATCAGATAATTGTTTGCCCTTCTGAATTTTTTATAAGGCAACTTTATAAACTGCCAAGAGGTTCCTGCTTATGAAAGTAATTTGCAGCTGACACTACATGGAAGGACAGTAAAGTATTTGAGATTACAATTCATGATTTTGTATGGACAGTAAAGTAAAAGACATAGTTATTCCCATTAAACACTGGTTCAAAACCAGCACAAAGAAAGGCAGAACAAAAAGGTCATCACATTATAATATCAAGAAAGCCACAGAGTCAACTCCTCACTGAGTACAAATGAAAGTAGCTCTATATACTCTGTCAGAAAAAACTAATCTGGTATGCACTCTGAAAAGGCAATCCAGTATTTCTGTTTAAACAGGGTTGTGAAAATGCTTCCAGAAATTAGCTTTCTGGGATACAGCCTTCCAGAAATAAAACTGGGAGAATGGAAATTTCCATTCTACATTAAATGACTACATTAAATGTTATATTTAAACAATCATTTCTCTAAAAGCCCAAACTGTTCTTTTTACTGCAAAAAATATAGAAGGTGGAGGGACTGGATTCTTTAGACTCAAGAATTTAACATCTAAATACAGTCTAGATTTTGAGAGGCATTCATCAGGTTTCATAATTCTTCAGAGGCTTTTTAACACTTAAACATGCAGGTTGCAATAATAGCTGACAAAAGGCAGGATATTCAAAGGTAAAGTTGCCCTCCCCCAAAGATATACTGAACTAAGGCCAGAGTCAACTTTAATGCTCAATTTCCTGTCCCTCTTTCACGTAATACCAGCCACATGTTTTAATTACATAAAGATTTTATTTGGCAATGGCAATAAATGGCTTTAATATCTATATTGTTGGTAACATCCTTTGCAGTTGTTAGGACAGATTAATTGCCATTTCCCCTGCTTTTTTTCCTTTGACTTTTGTACCAGTCCTTGGAGTATGATGCCTTACAGACTTGAAATGCAAATTCAAAAATATTTTAAAGCCTCTGATTTATATTTCCAGCCTTCCTGAGACCAAAGATATGAGAATGAACTAAATTTTTAATAGGGGATCGGTATATAAAGCCCTCGGTGCTCATTTTTAAGTCAAATGTGATGCACTGGTGTAATGTAGGAATAATACAAATTCTTTATGTCAGCACGACACTTCAATTAGTAACTGCAGATAAAGGTACACAAGACCCTTGGCACCTAGTCAGGGAAATATGGAAATGTCCGTAAGTCTTACTAAAGACCTATTGTCTCTGTGCAAGTTTCATACACAGACTGGAACCTCAGGGGTAGAAAAAATGGTTAGACTGTACAGGGCATTTACGCTGCGCCTAATTTAATCAGGCAAGTCGTTATAATTAACCAACCCTTTCTCAGGATCCAAGTGTGTTCCATGTAACTTGCCATCCGCTGAAGTGAAGCACAGTCCTATATAATCTATTATGTCCACTTTTCTCAGGAACAGGATAACCAGTAGCAAAGTTTCACGTTTGTAAATGCTGACTCAAAGTTCCCTTCTCTAATTCTGCCACACACTAAAACAGCATCAGTTTTTAAACTTGAATAGAATAAAGGGAGATGGCCTCCAAGTGGTGTTAGTTAAGAATGTGTTTTCAAGCCTTTCCTAGTAGGACTGGAAGGCAGTGCCTGCTTTAGGTTTGTTGATATTGAATGCTACTGTGCTATGCATAAACTGTTGTGCATCGGTCTTGCCTCCTCAGCATTGGACTCAGAGTTGTGATGACTACACCGACTTTGGTCCTACCAGCTGCACCAACAGTACTTAAGAAGCAATATTGAATAAATACAAATTATGGAAGAAGTTTCTACAGTGAAAGAAATTAATTGCATGCAAACGCCTGCTCATATTTAAGCACATGACAAACCTCATTTGGAAAGAAACGTTTTCCTAAGAAGAGGAATTGCCCCCAACACACATGCACTTGTGAGATGGCTATAATTCTTCTAAAACAACAAGGTCCAGAATTGCTTCTGGTGCTCTGTTTCCACTAAAAATACGTTAATGACCTAATACAAACCTGGCTACAGAGTTTGAGGCTCAAGGACACAGTTTTGTTTTTCACACTCTCCGTAAATTAGTTTGATATTTTTGCCTGAGTCTTTCTTAGACTGGTGCCATTTGAGCAACAGCCTCAAATGTAAGAACTGGTGCCGTGGAAATGTATTGTTATCCAATTGCCTTCAGGCTGGCAGCAGGCATAAGAAAACTGATTTCCTGCATAATCGTAGTTGAAATTCCATATAATCTCTCCATTGGGGTAAAGTATTCTGCTATGACTTGCCAAGTGTAAACAGCAACATAAATGTGCTAGATGCATAAATACTGCCAACACTGGCAGAATTCTGTGTTCTGGCACAAATTGTGTGTGAAACTTGCAACCAGTCTAACCACAGAGCCATTCAGAGAGAAAACAAGGCTAAAAAATAAGAAAAAAAAAAACGTATTCTAGAGAAATGTTTGTGAAGTTGCTGCTGCCCCAGGGCAATATAAATTTTGTGCAATTTAAATTTTCAGTGCAAATTCAAGGTCACTTAGAAAAAACAACTATTTAAAAGAATAACCATAATTCCTTGGCTGTTATCAGATGAAATAATCACTTATTTCTCTGAGGGCTTCTTTTATCCAGAGGTACATTTTAGCTATTCAGTGGATTAAATTACAGGAGGGGGTACTATCTCTAGAAAGCTGATAGGCTTTCTATTAATTTCAACAGGCTTTTAAACATAATGAAAGGCCAAAATGCGTGCAGTGCTGCTTGCTCAAAGAGAATTTAACTGGGATGAAGCTGTAGGCACAGATCCTTAGAAACCTGATATGTTACTGACTGAAGGACTCACAGCACTTCCTACCTTTCTACCTGTGTGGAAATGAGAAGTATTTTATTTAACTGTTTGGCTTGCTGCTTTAGACTATTTTTTTTCCCCTCAACACTTTCAGGATAAAGCTTCCCCATATTGCATTAAAATTTTAACCTCAATGTGACAGAAACTAGTTAAAAATAGTTTTGGAAGGCAGAAGTGGGTTGACACTGATACACCTTTTAAAAACAAGGGCCTCAGGAAATGTTAATTTATAAAAACAAAATGGAAGATTTTAATAAGCATGGGACTACTGGAAAGCTGTTGCCATGAGCCACATAGTTGCATCATAAAACCCATGCAGATGGCAGATAGAGTGATATAACCTTTATAAGATTAAAGAGGTGCTGTTGTAGACACGCCAACATTATTTAAATGTTTTAAGAGCTTATCTCATTTTTCTCCTAGCAAGGAAATGTTTCCCTTTGCTAGTGTTTATCTTCCAATATTTTATCAATATTTATGAAGCAAGACTGTTCTCTATGAACAATAATTTTTACACACACCAGTTACTAATTACAGTGTCAGATCTTCCTAACAACCTTAAGATAATATATTTTTTCAAGTACTGCATCACCTTGAGGGCTTCTCTGAAGTTTTGTGTTTCAAAGCAACAGCTTATAGGTACTATGTATATATAGGAGGCCATTAATAATGGGGTTAAAGCACTTTCTTTATTGGGAGGAAAAAAACAGGTCAAGTGTTTAAAGCACAGACTTCTATGACTTTGTCATGCCTGACCTATTGCATGGCACAGGACACCTCTGTCTCTTTCTACCTACTGCTGGTTTAAAATCTACTCAGACCAAAATCACCTTGGAGCAGAAACCATTATGTGCATTCCTAGAGTGCCTAGAACAACAGGTCTATCTACTATTGAAATATCTACTATTGAAATTATTTCTATCCAGTTTAACTGCAAACAACTGTCATGGCTTTTGAAATAATTAACTAATTCAACAGATTTTTCCATATTTTCATTTCCCCTGAAAACGTTTTGTTAATGTTCTAAAGTGGTTTAGGAGAGAAGGAATTAAAGAGAGAAAGTCCTACTCTCAGCACCACTATTCATTTTTCAGTTGAATGATGGAACTGAAAAAAACTTTTAACCCCTAAGAAACATCATAAAGAGATGCTGTCACACACTAGTCACATGATGAATAAATCTAAATCCCAACAATCAGCAGTGAGATTATCCTCACAGTTCGTCTGTGAGCTCAGTATTTGCCACCAAGGGGCTAAGGTTACCTAGTGCTGAGACAACCAAGGTTACACATCAGTTTGGGTGCAAGGCTGACTTCTCACAGAAGCCAGCAGCACAGAGGCCCTGCCAGGAGCAGGAAGAGTTAAACCCTTGATGTAGTTCATAGGAATAATGACTCAACATGGACTTGCCCTGTGTTTTGGGTGGAGCTTTGTGAGCTCAGCAGGGACAGTAGCTCACACCCATCAGTGACAGCAATAATGATGGCAGGGCCATGTACAGAGCCCTGTTCCTCTGACAGTCCTTCTCTCAAGGAAGGGAGAAAAGCCTGTCTTTGAATTCACCAGCATTTCACCAGTATCCAGCTTTGTAGAGCGGAGTAGAACTACTAAGTCCTAGCAAAGGAAGCTCGATGGAATGGGTAAAAAAGTAGATTATTCGTACTCCTTAAAACAAAACAATGGCTCAGGCTTCAACAGACTTGTAACCTGAGCTATGGGACAGCTGCTCTGCACTTTATCTGAAATTCATTAGCCTCTCCTTAGTCACCTTACACTGCAGAGGCTGCAAGGCAGGAAGTCTGCTTTATCCAATAAAGGGTTGCTTAACCTCTCCTCCCTGGCAAGAAACACACGAGATCACTGGAGATGTGTCAATACACCCGCACTCTGGGAATCCAAGGAGCCAGAAAGCCTTCCACAGCTCACAGGCACAAACACCAGCAGATTTCAAAGCAACTCCTTTATTCTTCTTAACTCTATCAGCAGGGTGAGGATGAATTCCTACTCTATACAACTCTATACGAAGAGGAATTTTCAAAACCATCTATTTATTCTGCAGCAGAATGGCTGTTCTGTAAATTGATTAAACATCACCTGCCATGAGATGAAAAAGTTACCCACATGGCAGCATATAACTTTTCCTGAGACAAGCAAGAAATTGAAGAGAAGGTGCATCAGAGCTGGCTAGCAGTGGAACACAATGCTGCTTTCTACTACTCCCCAAACACCTTGCATATTAATTCACAACTCCAGCATTATCCTAGCCTCTAAGATGACAAAGAACATACAACTTCTGTTTCTGGCCTTGGGCTACAAGCATTAAGTGCCATTCCCACAGCAACATTAAATACTGCATTGAAAACTTTCAAAAATATTGTGTTAACTAAATATGCTTATTTAAGTCCAAGATAACAGAAAACTCCCTATTATATTTTTCATAGGGGAAAAAAAGAGATATTATTCTTCTACATTTTCGTTAGTATTTTTCTGCCTTTCTTTTCTTACCTTGCTTGATTATTTCAGGGTAGGCTTCATCTGAAGTTTTTGGCCTGAATGCTGTGCTTTACAGTATTACAGCTTGTAATATTACCTGAGGCTCAAAGAGATTGACAATATGCTTCCTTTTTATCAATTATGCATATACTCTTCCTGGAATAACATATGTACCAATAGAGTATATTTGGAGGAGGTTCTTGGCATCCCGCATATTTGCTATTAAGCAAGGGCTGAAGTATAAAAATTATTCAGTCTTACCAGAAACAGTTGGAGAGCAAAAGTTCCCTCAAAAGCCCATCCCCTGGGGCTCTGGTTCACACCATCAATCTCTTGCATAATCAGCATTTCTCTACACACAGAAGCTCCAGTGCAGAATAGGAATTAGAAATCTGTAGTGTGGCATCAACAGAGGAAAGCTTTGCCACAGAATGGTTTGATGCTAATTTCTAAGGTCATATTCATGGCAAAAGTTGAAGATTTTTTACGTTTTTTTAAAATATTCATGTGACTAAAGGTCTATTCAAGTTCATTTTCTGCCACTCATCCTGCTCTCCACATTTATGGCCAGCACTTTTCACATCAGTATCTCATAGTGCTGGTTGGACTGCTTAATTAAAAACTGCGCAGCATCCTAAAGAGTAGGTGTACACCGATATTATTCAAGCTTACAGACGAAATGGTGGAGGTACAGAAAGGTTGAATTAAATTACTTGTCTGGCGTCTCACATCAAGCAAGAGGCAACCTCAGAATTTTAAAGTTTGGATCTGTGCTTTCTCTGCAAGAACAACTCTTGAATAGTATTTTGTCAAGTAAATGTTTTAGCCTCTGCCCATAGCACAAGTTACAAAAACAGCCAGTCAAGTCTCCTTAGATGTTTGACAAGAACTGTTAGTTATCTCTGTGATTGACTCGCACAGTCACAGTCAATATGTTCTCTTTGGTATTTTATATTTAAAATGCCTATGTAGTTATGCAAGCTTTTTCACAAAAAGAGACCAACTAACACTTGTTTTTCTACTGCCTTAACTACATTTATGCCAGAGGGTCATGAGTTCAAAAAAAACCCCAGATTATCAGGGAAAGTGTTGAGAATGAATGATTAAGTACATACACTGAAATATGGACTAATTCGGAATGAAATCCTCTATCTATAATGTGAAATGAAGACTGATAGAGGACAACTTATAAATTAAATTTAGTGGGCAGTTCTGTGTGAATTTTAAGACTGTGAGGATCGCTGACACCATATTTTTGAACATATTCACCACGGTACAGTTCTATAATCTTTTTTGCTATTTAACTTTAGCAACAGTGTGTTCACCACAGGACTTACACAGTTTCTCTGCCTACATGCACATTATTGCTTTGTATTTCCCTGCCTTCAGATGAAATAATTCTTAACTCTGTGTCCAGCTTCTGTGATTTACTATTGCTCACATAGCACAGAAATCATAAGAAGTGGAAAATATCTCTGAACACAGATACTGCACAGTATTTGAAGCTTACAATCATCGATATCTAAGATCTAACATGATAAACCTCCATGGTTTAGGCATGGGAATGGTGAGAGAGGAGTAATTTTATCCCTAAGCTGATGTTACTCTAGCCTCGCTATAGGTAGCAATTGTATAATTAATGTGGTTCTATCTTTTCTTTGATAAATCTTAAATATGTTGGTTTGACAAGTTTGCATTTTTCTTGTTGCTTTGTATGTTTCCCAAGGCTTTGACAGAGAAATTGGCTTCCCATACAAAGATACTTATTTATAGAAAAATCTCTTCTTGTTCAAAACCAAATTGGTTTTAACTCCCACAATAGGAGACGGACAAATATTACAAGATGACACAGTCCCACTGGGCATGCGGATTTAGGAAAAAGCTAAGCAGCAAGCTAACAACAAGGTAAGCCCTAAGACTTTCTGTTAAAACATTCGATAAAGAGGATTGGGTTCGGCTACATCAAATCCTCTGTGCAAACACAAAAGACAGCTTCTGAAGGAAAACCTTCTGAAGTGGCCAACTATACTGCAGGAAACTCAAAATTTGTCAAGAACAATACGAAAACAGGTTAAAAGAACTGCATGGCTTTCCAATTTAACTTCAGACATATAGGGTGCACTGGAGACTACGTGATGTACTCCAGCTGATGGACTGTGCTCAGTGGGAGTCAGGAATGAGTTGAAGGGCTTTGCAGAATTGGGTCTGGAAGGTCTAACAAAGCAAACAAGGTTTTTGGAAAAGTCAAGTGCTTCTACAGGAGCTTCTCCACCAACATCTATGTTTAAGACAATCCGTAATGCACTTATCACCCCTGTATTTCATATAAGTCATTGGGGTTTTCTTTCCCTCCCAAGTTTCCCAAGACAACAAATTTTTTTAAAAAGGCTCATTTTAGAAATTGTATTTCCCTTCCCAAATATAAATTTTTCCGGCTATTTCTGCACCTACTGTCTGAATGTGAGAGAACATTTGCCAAAGGCACTGGAGAAGACTGCAAGTGGCTGAGTGACCCTTCTAAATGTGCCTTTGTTTTTTAGCTGAGTCATGTGAATTAACCACATGCAAGGTCTGACCTAAGATGCAATTACAAAGCAAACTTTGGTATCTAAGCCCCCCTGGCGAGGCAGCATATTTGAATTTCTGCTCACAAAAGGGCAGGATCATTTCACAAGAGCCAAAGGTGTGACTTTTCAGGCAGCAGTAACTAGGTCATTTACAGCCATCTGTTCCTAGCCTCAGCCTCCCTGCAGTCATCACCAAAGCTGTGTGCTAATTAATTTTCCCCTGCTAATCAGTGGAAACAGCTCTGAAACTAACAAATCATCCAGTTTCAGTCAACAGCTTCTGGACACCTGTAGGTGGCATTTCCGTGAGACTTTATTACCAATAAAGGTAAAGAAGTTTCTCTGGAATAAGATCCCCTGTAAGGCTTCTGATCTGCTCCATGTGGAGCAGCCCTCTGGAAAAACCAGAAGGCTTCATCTGACTCTTCAGGCAAAGAACAGGAGTTACCTGTTCTTTGCCTCCAAATCTTCAAGCAAGTACTCTAGGCACATTCTTAACTTTGATTTGAGGAGCTGGTATATAAATTCTTGGAGATACTGACTTAAAAGACCTGCTTGATATTTCATGGGAAGTCTGTCAGGAATCATGTTTTCCCAAGTCCTAAGTAAGTGCTCCAAACACTGCAACACCCTTCCACTACCATGTGACTTTAAACAGGGCGAGTAGCTTACTGCAATGCCACTGAAACTCCATTTTAAGCTGTGAGAAGATTAACACACAGCTCCAAACCAGCATGATTGTATTTCATTTGTTCTGAAGACTGATAAAGCAAACCCTATAACACTGCGTGTTCTTCCAACCTCCCAGCTCTATCCATTGGCACAACTTATACTGAGTTCTGAGGGGCTTTTGTGTACATGTTTTCCTTGTACATTGCTATGATTCCTTACGTTAAAAAAATATTCGCATTCTTCAAAAGAATTGTTTTAGTTCCATGGAATGAACCTGCTTTTAAAAACAAACATTTGCATTATCACAATAGTGTTACTTTGATTTAGTAGGTACTATAAAGGATCCAACAGGAAAAATTCATGTGGGTAAATATTGAAAGAAAATGTCTTTAGACCCATGAAGCTGCTCAATGAGAAATGAATGGCAAGAGATTAGGATCTAGTTTCTACACTGCTGCTTGGGATTCTGTGTCACAGGACCTCAGCTGGGGCTCAGAAAAGTATGATTTATAAGGTGCGAACAGTGTGCAGCATTCATGAATAGTCCACACAAAATAAGGTTAAAATAACATTTCACAGAAAATATTATGCTCTCTCATGAGCATATAACAGCTTTGAATGGGAGTTAGCCAAGTAGGACGGTTCCTAAACTGTAGCAAGGCCAGTTCCTCCTCAAATTCTTCACACCGTATCATCATGGTGACTGGAGAGAGCTGTCAGTTCACCTGGACTCAGATGCGACCAATCAATAAGATATTTGCAATCCTATCAGCAGGGATTAAAGAGATTTCTAAGGGATATATTCTGTAATCCCTGCTTTTCAAGATGTATGACAACTATGTAATACAACAGAAGTAAAGGAACCAGAAAATTACATCTTTAGAGGCTGATATGGTTTTTTGTTAGAGAGCTGGTGCATCACATTCTCAGGCTTGCAGCTGATGCTCCAAGAGTGCAGCCAGGCATGTTCTTGCAGCTCGTTACAGGACTGGGGTCTAAAGGCCATGGTGCCATGCAGGTAAGAAATGAAAATACACTATGGCCAGGATCCAAGTGTGGTGTAGTTCAAAACCAGGATCCCAATTCAAATCAAGGTGCCTCATCTTTATGAAAAGCAGAGGTCAAAAACCTTTTTTTTGTTTTGGTGCACGAATTTTTTTGGACAACTGGGGCCAACTGGAAAAGAAAGAGTAAACGTACCCAAGGACATTAGTGTGATAGGAATTGCACACGTGAAGAGGAAGAAGGAGCAGAACAGTTCGCACTGGAGCTCTGGCTCGGATGCAGACCTGCAGCTCTGCACTGTGTATCAGACCCCAGGCACCGAAGCCTTACTCCTCCAGGTCTCCCTTTTCTCTTGGCAACGTGCTGCAACTCAAGCACTGTGCATGACCCTGTCTAAGCGTTGATTAAAGCACACGTGGGAGAGGGAGGGGGCAGGGCCAGGTCACCCACAACTCTAAACTCGGGCTTTGGGTCTCGCAGGTTTTCAGTTTGTGTTTCAAGGTACAGGTTAGCGCTTCCACGGATAAAGCTGCACTGCAGAGAGGGCCAGCAGCACGTGCAGGAGCACGGAGGGCTATGAGCACCAGCATGGCTCTCCCCCTCTTCTGCAAGAGAAGCAGACCACTGACAGCACAGCCAGACTCAACATTCTGCAGAAGCTGATTGTCAGCCTCACATTCTCTTCTTTCTCGACATGCAACTTTGGTTTTTAAGCTTTTTTGTGTGTGCTATGAGACATGCATAAATAAAAATGAGTGGTACCAGGTAATTATCACAGCAATTGTGATATCCTTACATAGCATCTCAACAAATCAAGGGAAGCTTTTTCCTTTTGGAGACAGAACATGAAGTGAGGGATACGAAAATTGCCTACATAATGCTGCCATGGGGATGCCTCTCAAATCATTTTATCAGCAAAAAAAGGAAGCCATGTCTGCTGGTAACAGCTAAAGATCACGTTCTAATTTCAGCAGTTGCAGTTAACTCATTCCCAATGGAGTTGCACTTACCGTGAGAAGGTTTCTAACTGCTTCAGCACTGAAAGGAAACAAGCATTGAGTCATTCAACTGCAGATCTATATGCAAATATGCTTTTCGGCCCATGAAGGGAAAGCATATAGAATCCGCTGCTATAACGCAGTCAGCCAAACATTTCCACACATTTCTTATAATGCAAACGCTGGAAGAAAAAATAAATTCATTTACCAACCAGTGTTTTAGCTGTCCCTATACAAGTCTGATCATTGGCATGCACATGCACTCTGGTAGGGACAGAGCGTGTGTATAGGAAATAGAGGCACACTGCATACCTAGAATTGGTAAGAAAAGTTTAATCAACAGATATATTCCCCTTGACATTGAATGGTTCAGCAGTAAAATTATTACTTTCACTCAAAGATTATGTTTATATCTTATATAATTCAAGATATATTAAGCCAATATATTACATTTTTATTAAACTTCTGAAGACCATAATATGAACTATTCAATTTTTTCAATTATTAACGGCCAGAATAGTGCGATTCTGTATAAAGAATTTAGTTCCACACAATTTGGTCATTTTTTCTGTTGACTTCTAATTGGGCCTACAATAGAATCCACATCACAGCTAGCCCAAGAAAACTTTCTTATAGCAAAGGTGATTTAGTGCAAAGAAATGAATAAAATTCTTTTATAGTTAGGAGACTTCTGGCTTATCCTAAAGCATGCACTTAGTGCTAGGAGAGCCCTAGGAACTAATACCTAAGGATATTAAGAAGAAATAAGGACACTCTTTTGGTGAGCAGTGATAAACATGAGGCTCTTTAAAGAGTGATTTTTTCAATGAATTGTGCAAATAGATTTGCACTTTAGAATAAAATCTTGAGCAAGTTATTTCACAGTAAGGAATGAGAATTTCTCTTTAATTTGAAAAGGATACAAATAAAGAAAAATACAAAAATATTAAAGCCAGCAAAGGTCAACATAAAATTATGATGTAATGTCAAAAGGTAAGTGCTCTCGAGCTGCCATGTGGTTTTTCTGCCTAGATTAATCCCTGCTGTGAGCCTGTGACTGAGCAGAGGCAGGGAAATCCCATGGGAGCTGGTCTCACACAGGCATCGGGGAGGGTTTAGAATGGAGAGCACAGCCTGTCACCAGAGACGAAATAGCAACACTGGGGACCTCTGTGTGTACTGGCAAAATGCACTGAGCACAATGACAGGTATTCAGAGGGGCATCCACACACACAGAGCAAAATTCAGGAGGATGATCCCTTCAAGGCACTAACATGCAGACAGATGGAAAAACTCTGTCTCTTCCCCAAAGTGGCCCTGGGCTGCAATGGCTGCAGCTCAGCACCGTGTTAACGTGCAGCCCAGCTCTGCAGAGGCAGTGGGGCTGGGAAAGAGGGACACGCAAGTGGGAGTTCTGCTGCCATTTTTCCCCAGATGTGCAGATACTCATAAACAACAGGGGAGGAAATGGCTTTCAGAGAGCTACAACTTAAAACAAAAAAGCAAAAACAGAGCTGAAATGTGTGAGGATGTGCACTTCAACTGATGTAAAATACATTCTTGTTCTACTCTGAAGGACAGATTAGCACCTAAAAATATGTTGAATTTCAGATGGAAACCCCAGTCCTTGTGTTTCCATGGTACACAAGCTCACACTAATTTTTGAGGATACCTGCAGACATTGTTGAACTATGGCCTGAGTGTAGAGTGAAGGGCATTGCCCTAAAATTCTAGGGTAACTCCAAGGATTACCCTGGAAAGCTTAGATGATATATAATTCCTATAGTTGCTTTCACTGCTCTTAATATTTCACTCCCTACTCATCCATTGCTACAAATATCTCAAATCTGTGAGCAATTAGATGCACAAGGGTTAACTGTACAGAAATAATACTGCTTAAATTCAGAGAGGAAAGGGTGATTATTAAAAATTGATATTATCAAAAATGTCTTCTAAAAAAGAGTCATAAATACATATATTCATCTTATCTATTGATGAATAATAACATTTGAAATATTCACGTGCATCTTTGGTTTGATTAGCCTGAAATAGACTGGTACCTCATTTAGTCTAGGAGCAATATTATTAATCTTTTTTTCTCAGCCAATATCAACAATCTATTATAGTATAGGCTTTTAAAGCTAACTTTCTGTGAAAATTTAACCTCTAGGCTCCCTACTTGATGTTTTATAGAAATGTGCATCTTAAACATTAATTCACTAGACAAAAATAAATTATTTTAGGACAGAGAAATGAAAATTGTTGTGGACTGTTGCAAACAAAACATTATACTGAAAAATATTTCCCTTTTTGCAGGCTTCAATGACACTGAAAAGTATTTTTCCTTTTGCTATAATTAGCATTTGTCTCTCTCATATATATTTTTAATGAACAAATTCACATGATAAAACAGATTGGATCCTGATGGAGCACAAAAAAAGTTCCCTAAAGAACCAATTGTGACCTTAGATGGGACGATTATTTCTGAGCAAGTGTTCAGAACATGTTCAGAACCTAATGGCTGCTCCCTGGCAGCTCATTCTTATTTGGCTTTTTTTTTTTTTCCATTCTGTGTTAGGACTGGGTAAATTGTGTGCTGCTTTGTCAAACATCTCCTCCCTAGACATCTCTTCCCATTGCAAATATATTAGGTTCAACTGTGTCCTGGCAGTGCTGTGCTGTGTGATCTGTCACGGGACAGGCTGCCTGTCAGGGACTGCTGTCTGCCTCCCCCTGCCCTAAGAACAGGGCATTTAATTGTTGTCTTGGACATTAGGGCATTCCTAGCAGGAGAACCAGGCAGTGCTTTCCACTTGGAGCTCTAAAGGCTGGAGACTTTCAGAACCCAGAGGAGAGCAAGCTACCCCATCTCTAAATAATCTCGGAGTAAAGGTGAACGGAATCGAAGGAGAAGGCACTCCTGAGGGAAGGAATCAATGGGGATGGTATGAAGACAGGAAAATTCAAAAAAAAAAAAGAAAAAATGGAAAAGCCCTGTGAAAGACAAGGAACAGATCTCATGTAAAACAGAGTTTCAAAGGATGAAAAGCATTCCCTGCTGTGCTTCTCAGCACCTGCCAGAGAGATGCAGCAGCATGTGTTCAGGCACCTCCTTGTTTGAGGAGTATCAGTGAGGCCCAGCTTCCCTGTGTTCCCCACACCAGAGGTTTCAATGTTCGCTTTAAACTGTTCATTATCTGGAGAAGAGCAGCAGACACGACCCCTGAGGACTAAGACCGTTGTTTGTACCCCACCCTGGCTGCAGAGCCCGAAACAGCTCTGCTTGCTCTCTGGCCTGGGTATGGTGTCTGCAGCCCTGGGAGCAGGGAGGGGCATTTCCTAGGATGGGAACAAGCAGAGCTGGCACAGATGAGTGATTTGCAAAGCCAGGACTCATCTCACTACAGTTCAACCACCAAAAATTTAAACACCTAGTCCAGGTAAGTTGTCTGGGCTGCCTCCAAGATCAGTGGGGAGCTCACTGCCCGCTTAAGACCCTTCTCATCTTTTTTCCCTCTATAACGTCAGGAAAAAATTAAATTGAAAATTCTACATCTTCAAAAGGTAACCAGTCTCACTTTCAGGATCCAATTGGTAGGGACTGGTCTGATATTACTAATGTCTTTGTATCAAACAACTTTCAAAATGCCATGAATCTGGGCTGGAATCAGAAGCCTAAGAGCTCATCAGCTCATCATCCTCTTACCACTCTCTCTGAATTGTTGCATTCCTCATAAAAAAAAAAAAAAAGTGCCATAATTAATTATGTTGAAATAACCACCAAATTAGCAAGTGCTGGTATGTTAACTCTCCTGGCTGAATCTGCCATTAATGGGATTAAACATGGACATTTTCCTTGGTTATCTCTACATTTGCATATGTTTTTTCTCTTCCCTCTTTTTATTATTTACATTTTTCTTCAACTACCAGCTTTGCTAGGCTTGTGAAATAATCACAGAAGTGAGGAACAGTCTGATGTTACTTGCTGTAATTAAGCAAGATATTGCAGGTTTTTAAGTAACAGGCCCAGCAAGCACGGCTTACAAAAACAGACTGTAACTTCTTGTCTTAGTCTGAATTAAATCAGGGAAGGGCTAGACACGGGAAGAAAAGAACAGAACAGAGGAACCTCCAGAAAACCTGTGACTCTTCCATGATATCAAGCTCGTTTGGAAAAAGCAAAAGTTCATTAAATTTTACCAATTAATCTGTAAATGAAAGGCTGATGGAGATTATCATCTCAATTGCTTTTAAAGGAAAACAGCTTCTAGCCTGGAAAAGATGCTATCAGCTGTGTATTTCTCCACTGTACACTATTTTTGAAGTTCTGAACATTTTAGAGGATAACCTACACTGTAGATGCATTTATGTTTTGCTGAATGATCAGAGGTGCCCTAAACATCAGTGTATATGAACTAAAAGAAGTGTTAATTTAAAAGTTCTAATCTTTGCCTCAGAGAAGTAGCACTAAGTCTTGTTAATGAAACCCTGATAATATTAGTAGACAGAAGATGCAAAGTTTGGCATGTGCTAAACATGGCTCTTTGCTGTAATGCGACCTCAGATAATAATGTCAAAACTGCTACTCAAATAGTGGATCAGTAACATGTACGCAGTGAAGCCTCATTCCCTGCTAAGATTTCATTTTTCTTACCTGGTCTCTTCTGTAGCTATAAAGAAACCATCATCTGAAGCATCGAGCCAATTTTGCCTCTGTCTCTTGATCACTGGAATGGTGCTTGTCTTAATGGCACTTGCACTGGCTTGCAAGGCCTTACCATTAGTCATGTGGATGTGGGGAGCAGCGTGCTGAAACCATAATAAAAGGGAAAGGTGTTTGTCTGAGAATAAGCATAACTCCATTAACAAATTCTGCTGTACAGGGCAGCCTACATGTGTCTCCAAACCCAGCTCATCTGCCTCAACCTGAACCTGGGGGTAAGAAAACAACCAACCTCTGCCCATTGACATATTTTATGCATAGGTCTTAAAGCTCTTTAAAAACTAAATTAACTATTGCTAATGCAATTTTATACAAAAAGATCTTGAGGCGTGAATCAATGCTGTGAACTAAGCAGTTCAGAAACCCATTGATTTTAGGTGAGAATTAACATTTTCTGAGTAAAAAAGCTAACATCCCAAGCAATGAGACTCAAGACCTATTTTGTCATCCAAGTTTGGCATCAAGCTAATTTCAAAAAATTCATACTTCTCACTTTTCAGGTCCTTACTTCACCTGTCTTTCCTTTTAAATAGAAGTCACTGAATAAGACAAGTGGTTTGGTCCTGCTGCTAACCCGAATGGAAGCAGGAAAACAAAGGTTTATGTCACCATGCTGGTGCCGTGGTTCTTAGGTTTACTTCCTTTGGTAGTTAGAGCTACCTGAAATATATCTGCATCTATTTCATAACTGATAACATTAAACAGAAAACTATGCTTTAATTTTCCACTAAACCTTTACCTGGAGTAATTGGGCAAGTACTCAGATCTAACAAGAGAAGCTGCCTTCTGACACATGAGGAGAGAGTGAAAATGTTTTCTGTAACATCTATAGGTAATGTTTTGGAAGAATACCCCATGACAAAAATATTAGTTTCAGAAATCTTAATCTTGTTTCCCACATAATTGATTAGCAGCAGGACTAATTAACAAAAATTGGATAAAAACAGATATGATAGAACATATTATACAAAGATGACAATTTGCTTACTCTATCTCCCATGGATTCAACATCATGTTTTCTTAGGAAGTACTGTTTTCTTGGTGAAATAATACCAGTATTCCACATTACTGATAGCATTTTTGTAACATTCCTAAAATGCACACAATGCTGCACATTCGTGGGAGTACCCCCTAATTAGGGGACCAACACCACAGTCACTGAGTAAGAAAGGGGCTGGTAGCTCCCACAAAGACCAGCAGAACAGAGCACAGAACTGACCTCCTAAATCATGTCTTAAAAACATAAAAGCTGGAAAAGATAAACAAGGGCATCATTTTTTCTGAACAATTCTTACACTCACATTCAAAGCATTATATTCACATTATGACCCAACTTTTACCACACCCCGATCCACACCATTTGCTTTCTCCAACAAGACAAATTTTATACATTGGACAGAAAATTCCAGTATTCATTATGCTACTGTGAGTAACTGAGCCATCTCCTCTGTGGTTCCTTAGATCTCACATAAAAAAAACCAAACCAGAAAAAGAGGAGAAACAAGACATCAGATGTGAGTGAGTCACATATAAATCTTTCTTTGAGCTAAACTATTTTCCTTTGTCTTAAAAACAAACAAGATTTACGGTGAATTTAGTTGTTGTTGCACACAGGGTCATAAATCTTTGTAGCCCTTTTAAATATTTACCTAATTTTTTTCCATTTTTTCATTCAGTGTCTAGACTGCAGTTTGGCTTTCACATATTTTTTCTGTATTGGCTTTGGTGGGGACAAAGACCCAAAAGACATGCTACTAGAAGTAATTCAGCTGTTGTTTAGAATAAATTCAGGATAAAACACATAGGTGCTATGAAATTAGAAACTCGTGGAGGTTTTTAACTGCTGATCTCTTCTTGTACATAGTGGGTAGTGCTCAAAAAGAGTCATGCATGGAAAACATTGCCACACATCAGATTTCCCAGTAAGTATTTCTATCTGGTAGTTGCCAGTGCCCTACATTACTGAGGAACACTCAAGGGCTCCAATGGTATATTTTTTTGTTGTGCTTCCCTACTCAATAATGGGTCTAAGTTATCTCATATAATGGTTCAGATCTTTTCCCAGGCTCCTTTCTAATACACTACTGAATGTTTCCTTTAGTCAAGATAAGCAGTGCAGGTAAAAAACATTCAGGAAATGTACAAGGTACCAAAAGCGTATTTCCTATGGCATAAACTCTGAAGAACAGTGAAGCCTGATGGAAAAAGTACTTGTCTTTTCACAATACTTTTTCCCCTGGTAGAGCCAGATATTGCAACTCATTCTGAACTTCTGTTTTTTCTTTTATTAGCCCCTAACCCTCATTCCAGGCAAGAGATAACGTAATAGAAAATGATACAAGGCTTACAATATAATCTCATTTCTGTTGCATCAAATTGGTTAGAATTTTCTCTTTTATTTCCCTTCTACCCCAGCCCTTTCAAGCTATTTGTAGAAATTAATTACATTTCACATAAGAACAAGAGAAAATAAGATCATTGTTCTCCAGTCTGTGCTAGGGACCACATCAATTTCAAGTTAATACAAACAATTGAAGCTCTTGACCAGGCAATCAGTTCATTAGTTCTTCTCTAAAAATGTATTCACCAATGTGTATGAAAATGAGTATTCAATGCCACTGTCACACTAATATCAACACCAAGAGCAAAATGAACTTTCATACAAAGTACTCATTAAATGCTTTTCTTTTATGATGATGATGAATTCAAATTCCNGGGAATACTCCCTGTGATACCACAGAAGTCCTTCTCAATTAAAACCCTGCTTGCAGAAAGCTTCAGTAATTTCCTCGCAACGCCATCAACATGTGCAATCAGCTGCTGGTGCTGTGATTCTGACTGTGTGCATCACTAATGAGCTGTGCTGCGAGTCTGCAACAGAGCCACTGGTGCTAAGGGTCTGCATACCGGGAGCACATCAGAGCAGCACCTGCATCAGGAGTTTGCATTTTGGACAAATCTTCCTCCATGCTGAGTGACTTCTGTCTCCCAAGTTCTGCATCTCAGTCTGAGTACATTCATTGAGATCTCTTGTTCCTCTAGGACAAGATTGTTCCATGCTCAGAAGACATCGGGAGAAAAACCTTTGAGTGCACTTGAAAGAAAAGCTTCTCAAGACAAAGTGAGTTCTGATTCAGGCAAAGTTACATCCAGTAAAGAACATAAATACTTAGAGTCAGCACGGGGTTATCTCTGGGAAGAGTCTCACCTGCCAAGCAGGTGGTGTCCATGCTGCCGACTGAACACACCCTCAGAGACCAAAGGCAATCTTTTCGAAGCCTTCAACAAGGAGGAGTTTACGCAAAGATTATTTGTTGTACAGCTTCACCTGTCCCCTGCTGATCCATTTCTCTGCTCTTGCAAATGCTGCTCATCAAAACTTGCCTGGCAGGGGCATGAATTTCCCACCTGCACTCATTTCGCAGTGGGCAACTGAGACACCTCCAACTTTCAAGGAGTGCAGGAGGTCCCTTCATGAAAAAGCTACATGTCCTTCTCTCTCTCAAATCTTCTGGAAGGAACAGCACTGAGTTACAACTGTAAATCCAGGTCTTCCAACACAAGGTGCACCAAGCATAAGGCTTTGCTGTGGCAGGGAAACCAAGGAATTGACTGTGTAGAATCACTGTACACATGATTTCTGCTGTAGTGGCATTGACGAGTCCAATGAAGTCTGGATACCATTCCAAAAACACCTTATATTAAAGTGGCAACTTAATACAGCATTTTTATTAATGAGGGTAAATCTCCTGTCCTCACTGGCTTCCAGAGAAGCACAAGGGCACTGAGATACATGATGGTAAGTCAAGAAAGAAATCCTGTACAAATTTAGAAATGGGACCCAGATCCCAAATCACAGTCGAGGTTCCTGTCTATAAGTTGCTCAGCTTGTACTGCTATATAAGTGGCCAAGAATTTATTCATTGAGAGCCACTAAAAATTGTGAAAAGACACTCAGGTCTGAAAAGACATTCAGCTTTAAAATAATACATAACACCCACAGTCATTCAAAGTGTAAAAACTAACAGTGAACATTTGTACTGTGGCTGAAGGAGTGTTTAACTGGACTACCAAAAATTCCTAAGTGGACTTCAATTTATAATTTCTTATGTTTTCCCCATTGTTTCAAAAAGGAAAACATTACCAATGTCTTAAATAAATATTTTAAATTTTTTTCATTACATCTTTAAAAAAAAAAATCGATTGAAATCAAGCAGAGCAAAAGAAGCTCTCTACAAGGAGAAAAAAAATCACTAGAAGAAATCAGCTATGCTCAGATGACTGGCAATAACCCATGTTAACTGGTTCCCTATATTTTGCATAGACCTAAGTATACAATTACGTCATTTAAAACAAGTTTAGTATTGCCTTAAGTTTAAATCCGGTATTGATTCTCTTTTGCCACACCTGAAGTATTCCTATTTCCAAAGGGATTAGCATTATACCTTTAATAAGCATCAGGGTTTGGGACTGGTTTAGTTATCCATAGAAATGTGAGCTGAACGCAAAAATTAATACCCAAAATCTCTACACGGCACGAAGTCGCAAACGTTGATAATAGCATGCAAGCACATAACCACTTTGGGTATAGAATTTCATTTAGAAACCCAAAGGTTGTTAAAAATGAAAGATTTTCAAACAACAGATCATATACAAGAAAATAACCAAGTAGTCAGCACAAGCGCAACTTCGGAACATCTGGATTTGCTACCAAGCCTTGCACAAACACCTACAATTGTTGTAATGCTGAAAATCTAAGTCAATGACTTTCTGTGCAAGGGGAAAAAACCATCAAAAAACCCCAAAAGAAACAACCCTCCTAAAAGATGACAGCTCACTTGCCAAAGCAGCTGGGCTACAATACTGCAATGTTTATAGTCCCTGTTTGTCATAGATGGTACACAAAAGCTATACAACCTCTCAATAAATCATGTCTTAGAAGGCATCATTTTGAAGTAAATAGTTGTTTATGGAAATCAGTAAATTAGTACTGAAAGACTAACCTAGGCAACTATCCACAGAGTAAGAGGAAATTTATTTTATAGTTATATATTTTATATTTATATATTATATAAAACATACACCATGCCCTCCCTCTCCCTCCCATCATATAGATGCTTAAAATACTTTCTGGGTTTTTATTTTTATGAGCAAGAATCTGAAACAAAAAATAGGTGGGTATTATTGCTTTTAAATACAGCAGAAAAATTCTTGTAATGTCCTCAGAAAAGCTGCACTTTATTTTTTTAGCAGAGTACACTCTATACCTTGCTGGCTTTGACTTTAACATAAATCTGAATCTTCAAGACAAGATCAGATTTAATGTCTTACATTATTTCACCACCTATAAGTGCAACTTTAAAGAAGTTCAAATACTTTGCTAAGATAAAAGCTTTTTTAGATCAAAGCATCCAAGGCAGTAATACAAATTTGCTGTGATACTTCTCACATTCTGATGACTAAAGATCATGTTTTCACTTTTTGTGTTACAGTATAACCATAGTCAGTCAGAAAAAGGGGACTTCATTTCAGAGTAACCATTTATTGCAGTAGCCATTACACATTGGCTCTCAGCAGTATTTCTTTACTATATCTGTATTGAATGTATAATCTCATAGTATTGGTAATGCAAGGAATATCATATTTTCTGGTTGTACTGACAATTTCTCCTTACACATTGGGGAGCAATAAAATTTTCTTTTGCACATTCAGTTATGCTCTAGTTGCAGAGAAGAGTGGACATTGCTATAACGATTTCTCACTAAGCAGAACACTAATTTTTATTTCTACTTTTATTTATTTAAGTGCAATGAGCAATTACTGCACACTGACTGCAGAACATTGGTTTGAGGTCTCAGCCATCTGAGTTGCCAGCAGAGAGGTCTGGAGAGGTTCACAACACAGGAACCTCAAGAACTCGAGCTATTTAAAAACCTTTTCCTTCTCCCTTTAAAAGTTTGGGCATGTTTTGGTGTGAGAAAGAAATTAAATCGGCAAAACCCCCACTTTTTGGCTCAGTTTTTAGAACTGTGCTGATACATTAATGGAAAAGAGAGACTGAGTATCTTCAGAGTACAATTAATAGGACAGAAAGAGTAAAGGTAAAGCAGAGTGAAGGGTTCACCAGCTTCAACACGATTGTCCTGCATTTTTCCCGACACCAATGCAGAATAGAAAAAACATTGAAAAGTTTTTCAATCCCTTCCAAAATGTTATAGCAGAGGAATACACTCGAATAACTAAGCATCTTCTTTTGAAATGGATCTACTTAAAACAAATTCATGACAAACAAGGATTGTATCACATCCAACAGGAACGAGACACATCACTTTTTCCAGACATCTCTACTATTTTGAAATGTTATGATCTCTAGTCCTTACTTATTTATAATTCATTTGCACTGGATTATTAATGACCATTGATGATAAAGGCAATGAACTACATTAACCTTTTATGCCCTGTAGAGTCAAGAAATCCATGTGGGAATTTACATGTCCCACAAATGCTGTACATAAAAAGAGGTAAATAAACTTGAAGGGACACCCTAAAAACTGTAGGAATGGAAACAAACAAGCTCATGTCATGATTTGCTGGGGTTTATTCTAAAATTTCAACACCTGCCTCAAAAACTGGTCTTTTTCCAGAAGCAGAAAGCCCTCTGCTCAAACACCCACAGGATAGGCATCAATCATTCCCTGTCAGAGAAAGGTTTCCTTTGTGTGAATTGTTGTTCAGCCCTTACCTAAGTTTTATTGTGAGTTTGAAACAGAAGGAGACTGACATTTCTCACCCTATAAAAATGCAAGATAGACACTAAGTGCACGACATTTTTTTCACAGAAAACTTTCTTATCTCATTTTTGAAGGTGTATCTGTCCACTTACACATTTCTGTATTTCTGGAACCCAAATTATCAAACTCAAGGTAAAGTCAGAAACCGGCCTCTGAGGAATGTGATGCAAGAAATTAGTCAGCTGTTGTTCTGAACTTTGAATGTGCTCTGACCCATGTGATATAGATAGAATGCAAGAAATTTTATCAACATGAATTTGACATAATCAAAAATCACTTTAACACAACACAGAATTGTAATTGGATTTTTCAGCTATTCAGACTGACAGCACTGTTACCTCTTAAGCTCTTCAACCTCTCATTTTTTTTCCCAAGATTTCTCATGAAATAAAGACAGACTCATTTTATCTCTACAGTGATATTGGACTTTATAAAAAAAATGCCAATGGCTTAGGATACTACTATATTTACTTCATTTTTAAAGGAAAAATCATAGCTAGAGACAGATCAATACCTGTAATCTCCTCTATACTTACCATTATTGTTCTTGTTGTATGGCTGGATGATTCTGGAAAAGAAAAGAACCACAAAGTATTAGAATTTTTTCTTTATCCACAAAAGCCCTATTTTCTGCTGCTCACCGTGAAGGCTAAGATGCTACTGCTCAGCTACAACAATGAACACATCAAAAATGCAGAGACCAGAAAGATTTCTCATGAAATGAGCATGAGACTCATCATTGGTCCTGAATATATATGGCATGCTATAATATGCTGTTAACTGCACTCGTTCTCTTTGCTTAATTATCCTCTTCTGCAAGAAAATATAAAAATGGAACTAATTCATAATTCATGTTTGAAGAAGTAAGGTTTCTTTTTCATTTTGTTTTTAACATTTGGCATCATGAAGGATTAGCTCTGCAGACAAAAATACAGCGAGTATCAACATAATTCCGTTACTGTTCCCATTTCAAAAAAAGTTTTATAAAACTAGACAACCCTTTTTCTGAGCGTTTTGAGATGGATGCTCAGTTTGAAACTGAAAAGCATATTGAGAAATGCAACATGCAGAAATGTTAACTATTCTCTCCTATATGGTAAATCAGGAGTCAGTGAACTAAACTCATGGTTATATTAATATAAATTGCAGAACAATCACTACTAGGCCAATAACTAACATAGATTTCACCCTGCTGTTTAACTCAGATTACTTTTGCTTTTTTCTTTCCCCAAGAACAGAAATTGCTCTCTCTTTGGCTTTAAAATGCTACAGTTCACATATTAGAGACATTGCTCTTTCTCAAAGCAGTGCAACTTCATTGAAAAAAAACATAAACAGTTAAAAAACCTGCAAGAAAATTCACTGCTGGTCTGTAAGATGCAAGGTAATACTACCAGCAGTCTCACAGACTTGCTCCAAAATTTGGGTAGGAAAACTTATTGGCTATAGCAGAGAGAGTTCTTAAGGAAGGGACATTTATCAACACTACACGCAGTTCTGCATAAAATGTACACAATTCTGAAAGAATTGAATCAGCAGAGTCTCAGTGCTGCAAGTGAGATAAAGGCAAAATAATTACAATTTTTTTTTATTCTTGCCTTGGTTCTAAATTGTGACTCTTACAACAGGGTTTCCAGCTGGTATCACTTACACAAAGAATTCTTGAGGGATATTATTATTGTTAAAAATAGTATTAAGGAGATTAAAAGGACATGAGAACAGCTGCACATCTCTTTCTGAAAAAAAAAATATAATTACACTCTCAAACTGGCATTTCTCTTTCATTTTGAGGAGTCACCTCAACCAGTGTGAAGGTATAGCTCAATCACTGATTAAAAAAAAGGTAAGTCATTTTGAACATCTCAAACTGTTTATAAACTCCAACATTCAACAGAAATTCCTGTATCTAGTTTACCTTTACGTTTGTACAAGTCTTCATCCTTAATCAATTTAAAATAAAAAACATTCATATCGCTAAGGTCACATTGATAGAGGTACTGTAATGTGAATACCTACCTAAAGCCAGCAATGTTTTAGTTGTGAGTTCCTCTACCAGCCCTCTTTTCCTCTCTTTTTTCACACAAAAGTTATGATATATAAAAATTCATTTAGGTCACCAGTCCTCCAGGCAATTCTTAAACTGGTAGTACAAAAGTTAAATATTGTGACAGTCTACTGCTTCCTGATACTTGAACATATTTGGCACTCTCAGAAAAGTAAGAGAAGATCACAGCAGAGTGAAGAACTCTATAATCTGTTAAATTTTTATCTTCACAGTAAAGTAATTTTTGTTATTACAACTTTTTTTTTTTCTTTTTTTTTGGACATCCCAGTAGAATAACATTTCAGGACCTGAATTTTCCTGAGAAAACCCAGGGACATTCATGGAATAATGAATAATTGAGACAAAAATTCATTCCATTTATAAGCCTAAATACCCAGGAAGAAATCTCAACCAACTTATCTCCAAGAGCACAATATTTCCTGAAGAATCCTGAACTTAGGCAGAATTATCCAGTTAAACACAAAGAATGGGGATTCTTGTCTCTTGAAATACAGAAGAGATACATTACACAGCACTTTCAGTCATGCTCAAGATAATCAAAGCCAACAAACAAAAATCCAAACTTTTTATACAGAGATACTTGAAACCTTTCCTCTTACTCAGAGGTGCTGTGCTTTTGGCATAGTTCTATATGCCAAGTCTATAAAAACTATGCTAAGCCATGATTGTCCCAAAATACTCAGACACACTCTCACTCAGTTGTCTGTGAAACTGAGAAAATCTCCCTAAAATGAACTGATGAACAACTGAATTTTCCTGGAAATTGTTAAACAGTGTATTTTTGAAAAGAACCTGACAGACACTGTTAATGCAGTGCCAGCAGCTGTTAACTCCAGGATATTACCATATTGATAACCTAATAATAAAACCCAGCAAAGAAGTGAAGATCTTTTATATTTGTAAATCTCCCTGTTATATCACGCAATAAAATCATTCTCTGGTTTTTGCATATATTTTTCTTGCTGTAGATACTGAAACATAGTCTAAGTTGCCAAACATCAAAGACCTGAGTATATCCATTAAAAAAAGGTAGGAAAAGAACTGTTTAATAAGTAGATATAGTCAAAAGATTCTAGTATCTAGCAAAGACTACTAATTTAGGTGCCATTGTTACACAATTTAAACTCTTACATACTCTGATACACAAATATTCAGACTAGTACTGAGGAGACACCAATTTCTTCCAGAAAATAATTACACCCTGACTTGGCAGGTTCTGACAAACATTTATGCGTGGACACATCAGCCAATTTCGTGGAAAACTTTTAATTAAGGCAACTAAGGAAGAAAGGCCTTGCTCAAAAAGGCAGTCATGCAGCATTTGAAACCTTTACAAAAGGTCTGCACACCAATGCAAACTCCAGTGCAGCTTAAGGGCATCAGAGCTTATTTAAAAACCACAAATATCTTGAACAAAACTTTGGATTTTCAGTTTTATCTACCAGGTTCTAGATTGCCTTAGGGAATTGTTATGATCTGGCCAAACTTTCGTGAAACTGGCACCAGCGGACACTTGCTTTATAACTGAGCTCTTAGAGCAAAGGATTTCATGCATGACAATGATCTGTACTTGCACCACTTCTGTAGAAGGGAGCTCCAGGACAGAGACTGATTCTCCCCTTAATGCCAATGAGGTGCCAGGGAAGTGGATTGCTCCACTTTAAGCGGAAAAGGTCAGACATCATCATCACTAACAAGGGTTTTTAGTGCTGTGATGCAGGCAAATTACAGTAAATGGCAAACTTCAGTGCTGACAAGATGTTTATAAGTTTAATATTGTGGAGAAATTGATGTACCAACAGCAGACACTGCCTAAGATGCTCCTGTTCCCTTTCTACAACACATTTATTTGAACTCAAATAGAAATTAGTAAGCTGTAGAAGAAATTTCCTCGCAGCAGAATGTGCTTTACCAACCATACTGATCAATCAAGTGTTTCTCCCTGTTTCCAGGCAGTAGGAGACCATAAAATTTCCCAATGTAAAACCATTTAAGGCTAAATGAGGAAAATGTGCACTTCTAAGGGATGGTGCCAGCTACATAATTATTTCAAGTTTACATATTATTCTCCAGCAACATTGTTGTTGTTATTTTTTATTCCCTTGAAAATTCTTCAGGTCGGGACAGAACCCGCATCAGAACCCTTTTCCAGCTGTTCATGTGTTATTTGTATTTGTGATATTCTTTATTTCTGCCGATAGAAAACTTAGTTACCTGATATTTCTCTTTTTTATATAACGGGATCATTGACAATACTAATGGATGAAACATGTCCTACTTCTAAAATTTCCAGAATAAATATGCTTGAAGATAATTTGATTTTGACATGCGGAAAATAAAGGCAGACCAGCAATAGCAGAGCTGTTTAATCCCAGCAACATCTCAGCTTATCATGGTGCATAAGACTTTAAAGGTTCATGTCATCCAGGATGGGCCACCTTACGAAATATGCTTCACAAGGAAAGAGGTCTGCTTCATTATTTCTTCTGCATTTGGGTTATAAATGTTTTGAGTAACCAAATATAATTGGTTTTTTCCTCCCAGTTTGTAGCAACTGAACAAGTGACATTGTTAATTCAAAAGTATTATTAAAAGTAAATAAATACATATATATGTCAGATACTAAGAATGATTTTTGAGGAAGACCCTTATTCTCCCAAGAGAGAAATTTTAAAAACTGGAGAAAGAATATACAGATGAAAGAAAGGAAAACCACACAAAATTACCACAGAGGAGACACAGGACCTTTCCAGTTCCACTGCCTAAGCCTTCCCTACTGCATTGTGTACTAAAATTGTTAAGAACGATTGCTCTGCAATCACAGCTTACAAAAAATAACCAACCTACTTGACAGTAATCATACACAGAAGCACTTTAAGTATGAACTCCAGATCTTGAATCCAGAACACGTAATTCATGAAGTAATACGCTGCTAATCCTGTTATCCAACAGATAGGATTCTCTTTCTGCAACTGTAACTCTTTAAAAATCATACTAGGGGAAAGTAGTGATTCTAGGAATTAAGCTCTGGTTATCTGCATTGTGGTTTAAATGTTGACTTAATTACAGAGTTGTTTGCTGTTTTAAGAGCTGAATCATTCTGCCAATCAGCAAAGCCAGGGTTACTGCAGCGTCATGTCTACGCACTACCTGTGTATTAAAACAACCATGATTCAACAGCAGAAATGGGGCACTTCACCATGAAGTGCCCTTTCCTCCACCTGGGATCCCACACCTTGTTCTTTCTGATCCCTGCTGTCCCCAGTGTTACCAGAAACACGTGCTGCACTGGTGAGTTCAGGCATGCAACGCTCCAATCTTTCATAAGCATTCCTTTTCTTGGCAAAGAAAAGCAAAGGATCTATGGCACACTGAAAGTAGTGCTTTAAAACATGAATGTGACTTTGGTTTTGTGCTTTTTTTGGGAATCTGTTGTAGGTAAAGGAGCCTTACAAAACCAAAGATACATTTTTGAAAGAAAGGAATAAAAGCAGAAGGAATTAATAATAGTCCCTTATTCAATTTCTAATGTATTTTCACCCTGGGAAATAAATCACACTTCTCAAGATACAGTAAACCTGAGCATTTCAGTTGAATGGAAATTGTATTTTGACTTTGGCATAGCAATAGCAATGGCTGTCTGTATTTTAAAAAATACAAAACATGCTTAGGAATAGTTCTTTCTCAGAGGAAATCCAAGGAAACCTGGGTTTGCAGAAGTGCTTTTGCTCTTCCCAAGCACTCCTGTGACCAAATTACACTGCTTACCTCTTCTCACTGAAAAATACCCTGCAGTTTAAGCAGTCTTCAGCCAGAGAATGGAAGACTGTCCTTTTACTTGTAGTCAAAGGAGCTCAAATACTTGGAAGATAACTGTAATGCAAATTCAATGTACATGTTTATCACTGTGAGACAACAAATCATCTTCTAAATTTAAGAAATTCCAGGGAGAAAAGATATTTCTCTTCTATTTTTTTTGACAAAAATATTTTCCTCCTACTTGGTTATTTTTCATCTTAAGTCACAATATCATTTGCATCACTGGGTTTGGAGGAATGAAGACCAAAGAGGGAAGTGGGGAATCATCAACTTGCTGGTTTATGATACAAAAATTTAAATAGGGGAAAAAAATTACTTGAGATATGCAAACATGAGACGCAGTAGCTTAGTTCTACAAATGATTGACAATGTCAGCAGTAACATCCTGGGGTAATTAAGGTTTGCATCATTTTCTGGGCACATTATTTGGGCTCTGGAAGTTGTCACTAGTTCATCGTCTTCACGATCATCATTTGTACCTCTGCAAAAACAAGTGAATGTACTGACCACAGAAATGTAAGCATTTTAGTTTTCTAATAAATATTTAAAATGATTGCTTCCAAATGTACAGTGAAAATAGAGAGAAATTGGCTACTCTTGTGCAAGCTGCAAAAATTAAAGGTAAAAATGTTGTTGGGTCAAGCTCTTGAGGGTCAGAGATGGTTTTAATGACTTTGTATAGAAAGGTGGGACTAAGCTCTTAAGTATTTCCTATCATGACATAAGCATAAAAGCAATATATTTGGGGAAGTAACTAAGAGCCATAAACACCTTTTCATAGTCCTTTGTTTCCCCAGTAAATGACAGTAACACAGCATCATATTTTCCTGAGAGATCTATTTCCAATGCTCACATTTCCATCAATACCAGTGCACACATTTGACTGAGAAATCTGTAGCTGAATATTTTAAAGCATTTTCTGCCTATACCAAAGACCAAAGCTAGAACACACATATCCTAAGCAAACTTCAGAGGGAAAACTGACTGTGGAGCAATATATAGCTTTTGTCTCTCACTTTTGGGAAGAGTGGGTATACACAAACCAGCATTAATCATACCTTGTGTTTCAGCATGGAAGAAATGGCAAAATTTCACATAGTTGTTTGTCACAACTCATTTCTTCTCTTTCAGTTGGAAATCACTGGTATGTTAAATGAGGTTTATAAAAATTTTGGTTTATAGTTTATTATTGTGTAAAAGAAAATTTAACGTTGTCTTTTTTAAACAGAGTGTCAGATGTTTTTTGATGTGCAATCCGTGCTGTTCCTCTGCCATGGCAGCAGAACATCTCCATCTCTACTGAAAGATAGCATCGTGATAACAACCACCAGACACCTTGGAGAAAAAGCAACTCACTCACTGCTGAAAAATTCCATCCTAGAGTGCAAACTCCTTCCCTTTTTTATGTGTACTTTCACATAGAGTTATGTGAACTTAATCATAATGAAGCATGTATTGTAATTGTTTTCTCTGTTTCAAGAAAATTTGGGACAGGAAAGCTTTTAGTCTCCCTGCATGTCAGTTAGGCTGCTTATGTTTTCATCAGTTTGTCAAAGGAAAGTCATAAATACCCCATGGAAAAATAGGATTGAAAGCTAAGCCTTTCTTCCTCCTTCATCTCCTCAATATCCAATAGTATTAGTCACAAGCATAGAGGGAAGGATTGACCAAAATAGCATCTAAGAGAGAAGGTACATTTTTTTGAGGTCTTTCTCCCTTTGCCAGTTTCTCATGTCACCTTCTCATCCTGCTGGGGCAGAGATGTGTGGGTTCCTAGGAAAACAGACCCCAAAATTGCTGCCTCATTCCTAGATACTTCATGTATTTGCTGCACACTTCAGTGTATTCAGGAACAGAAATTTGATGGTTGAAAGAATCCTGTTGAAGGCAGCAGGACATCTCAGACTGAAATACAGCACTAAAGGTATGGGCAGGGCGGAGAGGAGGAGGATCAGGGCTGTTGATTCAAGTGTCTTCAACTATGAAAAATTGGTTCTTTTATTCTTGTCCACAACTCATGAAAATGGTATCAACAGGCACAGACTGACTTCTGTACATCATTAGTGACGCCCATGCCTTGGACATCCTGTGGATATTCTGATTCTCATGCATGAAAGGTAAGGAAATGCATGCCAGATGGCAGAGATTATTCTTGTGTAAAATACCTCTACCTGATGTTTCCAAATACTATAAGCAAAATTATCATTACTCACCCTGCCAAAACAATAGGCTGACGTGAAACTTGACTACTTGGACACACTGCTGCTCGCAGTTAAGCAGCTTGTGGGAGAAAGTAATTGCTTGGAATAATTTCAGACACTGTAATTTAAAGATCAGATTCAAAATATCTAAAGCACTTTACAGTCACACCTAAATCTTCCCATCATCAGCTCCAGTCACAAAATTGGATACATGTAACCTTCTGCAACATCGTGATTTTCTGAAGATGGAATTTTCCCACTTGAAAGAGGCTATCTTCACAGCAGAGAACCACTTAAATATCTTATGCTGACTTTAATTTCAGCAGCAATTGAAATGCTGCATCTCCGAGTAGTTAAAAGCTCCACCATGTATATTACACAAAAACTTTTCAAAGTAATGTGACTTTTTTTTTCCAGAACAGCAAAATGCCAGTTCACTGGCATTTTTCACTACATCTTACAGAATGCAAGATTTGCTGTGGTTTGAAAATAAAATGAAAAACATTTTTCCAAGACCATCCAGCAAAAGTCTTCCTCCTACAATAAGGGACACAAAAACCATCAAGATCCTCTCTCTAGCTACAGTACACAGTGCTTAAGCAGTGCAATTTCACTCATGTCTATGCCTTACACCCATGACTGACACTCAATAACAAGATTTCAGGGCACAACATCCCCATTTATGAAGAGATAAATGAGCTCCCTCATCACTCTCAACAATGATCGAGCAAAATCTGTCCAAAATACCAGACTTCCTCGCCCCTATCAATTGCACCCGACCCTTTCTGGAGGTGCATCCATGGAAAACTGAAAGGGAATCTTGTGCTGCATTGGCTAAAAGCAAAACTCAAGCCAATGTAAGACTTTAATAAGAAATGTTAATCATATTCTTGTTTATTACTCTTAAAAGCATTTAACTAAATATTAATGATGTTTCTCATAATCTTCCCCTACTTTCCCATAGAGGCATAAAAAAGCGCCATTTCCATAATGTACAACTATATTCGAAGCAAATAATTATTAATTTGCTTAAAAACAAATTCTGTCAAAATAAGGCACTCATCTGGGCACTAAGATTGACTTAAATTATGCTAACCTAAATATACATTTGTACATGCCTAAGCAACATTTACTTGAATGCTGTGAAATATTGTATATCCTAAGTAAACAAATTTATGTGGCTTTCTCAAAATAAATTTGGAAAAAAAGTAAACTTGGAAATGCAGACAGTTCTACATCAATAACTTTGAGATTATGAAAACAGCAAGAAATGAACTTATATACAGTCCCCCATGCTCCTTTTTGTTTGCTCATTTCACCGAAGCACGCACTGAAAGGCAGAATCTGTCATCATCCCCATAGCAGGCTTTCTGCATACTGTTAATTGATACAACATAATGAACTCTGCAGCAATAGATAGCATTTTGGAACCAAAAAAGCTTTTTAGTGTATTTATAGTAACACAAAAACTCTGGGGGCCGCCAAAACCTTTCACTGCACAAATAGTACACTGTGGTCAGGGAAATGACACAGAAACCACCACATCCCAAGCTGATCTGGTACTGAAGAGAAGCTGGATAAAATACAAGAAAAAACCCTGTATTTTATATTTACCAATAACCTGAGGAGGAGGTAAATGGTAAATATTGAAGCTAATCACCTTTAAGTCAGAAGAAATCTGTGCGTTTGAGTATCATTACTACTGGTTTGTTACTTTTTCATTGCATTTTATTTACACTTTTCCACATTTTAATTAGAGTGGCAAGAATAATAACCAAAATAGCCATTTTTAATACTAAGGTAGTCATTTTTGCACTAAAAAAAATACAGATTTTGCTCATTTAGGATATATGCTCTCCAGTAAGTTGTTTTCACAGAAAACAGATAAGCAGAAATATCTCCTAAAGCAATGACTTGCAGTTCTCAATACTGATTTTTCAAATTAGATGTTATTTTGTGCAAATTGCCTTAACACGGCTGACTGTTTGATACAAACTAATCAGTGTAGCTAATGACTGGTTTTACACACTCTATACTTTGAAGGGAACATCTATACTAAGTAGAAGAAAAATTTTACAGATTTCCAAGCATGCCTCTTTACAGGGACGTAAGGAGGGGCTTAATCATAATAATTACCTTGAACTTATTGCTACAACCTTCTCTGCAGGAGAAATGTGCAGGTTGTAGCAAGATGGGGGTCGGTCTCTTCTCACAGATAGAAAGTGATAGGACAAGAGGAAACAGCTTCAAGTGATGCCAGGGAAGGCTTAGGTGGGATATTAGGGAAAGCTGCTTCACTGAAAAGGGTTGTCAAGCACTGGAGCAAACTGCCCAGGGAAGTGGTTGAGTCACCATCCCTGGAGGGGTTTAAAAGTTGTGGCATGTAAGGTTTAGCGATGGGCTCAGCAGTGCTGAGTTAAGGGCTGGACTTGATCTTTGAGGTCTTTTCCAACGGAAAGGATTCCATGATCATCTTTATGGCCAGGGGAAAGTAATTCACCACTCAAAGCTTCCATGGAGAGTCCAGTTTAATGGCCAGCATTGGTGGAGGGAGAGGCCTTTGTTCACATTCTCATGCAGCAACTACTAAACCATCCATGCAGAATTTCACCCTCAAAGGCTGCAGTGGAAATTCAGCATTTATGGCTCTGCCTACTAATGCAGTTATCATATTTTCTTCCAGCTGCAAGTCCCATGGTCGTCACCTTGGTCCCCCGAGGAGCCTGTGTTGCCATGCATGCTGTTTGTCTGTGGTGTAATAGCTGCACGCTGAGCAGAGGTGCAAGCAATCCTCACTTCTGTGTGTTCTAAATAACCACTTCTCATCAAAGTACGTCATGATTTCTATCTAGGTGTTATTAAATGTACAGTAGGTGTTTTCTCTGCATTATACAAGTAGTGTTTCCAATGACAGAAAAACACGATTATGGGGAAGATGATGGGTAAAGAATCAAGTTTTTCTCCCTTTATTTGGAATATTATTTCTATTAGCTTGCCTGAAAGGCAATTCCTCTCCTTTCTACCTTGGCCTATTCTGTGAAGCATGAAAGCAGACAGACACCTCTTTTGTGCACATCATCTCCTGAACAGTCTATTTGAGAGCCCAACATCTGACAGATTTCTACCCTGAAAAACCTTATTCAATTACAGAACAAATAAGCTAATGTCTTACAGAAGTTGTATCTCACAAAGAGATGTCAGGAATGCATGCATGCATTTTCTGCTAGTGCAAACATTATATCCTGCTGGATTCTCCTCTTATTTGAATATGAGGTAAAACTGCTCACAGCTACAGTTGAAAAATCTTTCTGTTTGGTATTGACAAAAAAAAAAAACACCACATCAATAATGCACAGTCCTTTTCAGGATGAAAAATCAAGATTATTTGAGAAAAGTTAGTCTTACCCACAGATTTCCATCCTTTTTTTTTTTTGTTTCTTTTTTGCACAGCTTCATTCCTGCTCTCAGTTTGCATCAGGGTGTAGTGAGGTGGCTGGATACACCAGGCCTAAACATCACCTCTGGTACTGCCAAGTGTACAGAAAAAGCCTCTCCTGCACCTCTATGACACACCTTTTCCCTCCTCCTCTGCAGGGACAGCGGCTTTCTAAGGTGCAACGCAAAAAGCCAAAACAAACCATGCTGCATCTCTGCCTTCACCAAATTTCTTTTATTCTTTTCTTGTCCTTTTTTTTTAAAATCAAGATCAGTAAGAAAAATGTTAAATGGAGTTTTTGTAAGAGATGGTATTAATATATCCTTATCCAATGAACAGGCACCACCATTCATTGCACTGCTGCTATAAACATACCATCCGTATATTACCCTCTCATTTAACGTCATCTCAGGTTCACAGAAAGTCTTGCAATTCAGAAAGTTAAAGAATATTTCATTTATATTCCTTCACATACCATCAAGCCCGTTGTGATGGCTGTAGTTTCTTTTTCCCAAAATACTTAATGAAGAGTGATTGGAGGGTGCAAGCAGTCGTTTTGCACTTGGACTTTGAAGGCTTGGTGTTGACCTGATTACGTTGGGTTTCACGGCAGGATGTATCTCTGTTTGAGACAAAAGAAAGAGAGAGAGAGAGAGAAATGACATCTACTTGATTTTAAAATAAATAAAACAATCTATTCCACACAGGAAATTTACTTTTGATTTCAGAGAAGAAAAGGTTCCTTCTGCACTTGTGTGTTTACAGGACCTTGAAAAACACTTCAAACATGAGTCCTCAGACCCACAGGTCCTCCTAAGTAAGAGAAATCTATTTCACTTTAGATTACCCAAGTTCAATTCCATAGTGAAGATATGTAAGGATTTGAGGCTGAAGAGCTAATAAATACAAAACAATCTGAAATGGGTGTGTTTATATTTTCCAACCCTTTTGAGGTTTGTATTGAAGCTACACACCCACGGGTTTTAGCAAGCAAGTAAAAGCATTTTACTACAGTGAAACCACCTCAATACCTCAAGCTATTCAGCATTTTCTGTCACAGTAACAAGCTTTAAGGGATCTTCCCACACACAAGTCACAAGCTGCAGGAGTTGGGGGGCCGGACACTGTAGGGCTCTGCAGCTAAAACTACCCCAAAACTGCAGTGGGAGCACTTCCATACAGAGTCATTACTGGGGAGCTTCAAACATCCCAGGGTGTCTGTTTCATGGAGCAAGATTATTTTGGAGAAGGAGGAATAAAGAGGGTAAGAGGCAGCGAAGCACATCTGGCCAGCACATTTCAGGGTGGCAGGTGCTGTGCTTGCCAGGAGCTGATACAGCTGCATGGAAATTTCTCAGTTATCTGCCAGATAAAAGTGACAAAAGGAAGCCTTGGCTGAGTCTGCTGGTCCCTCACCAGGAACTGGCTGAACCAATTAATTGATTCCCATCACACATTTGGGTTCAAAATGCCACCACCGTGTACGGCCTTGGATGGACCCAAATTTGTGTGGGAAGTCAGCTGCCCAAGGGCAGGTCCCGTCCCTCTGACACAGCCACGGGGCACCAGCTGCCAGCACTGCACAGGTTATGAGGCACTTACAGCCCAATTACAGCAGGCCCCCAATGACCCCAGGCAGCAGAAGGGGCTGAGAAGGTGAGGGCAGAGGGGTTGGGAGTCAGCTCAGCAGAGTCAGCTGCCCAAGGCAAGTGAGAGCAGGACACAAATATGAAGTACTTTCTCATTTGCAGCCCAGGTTTACACCTCCTGAAAAGTGCTTCTTTCTGCTTTTCTGATTATAAAAAGGAGCACAGAAGCTGGGAAGATGCAAAAGCTACAGCGAGGCCAGGTATCCAAGGAGGAGCCTCTCCAGCCTCTGCTATCCATGGCTATCATTCAGGAGAAAGAGAAACCATTGCATAAAGTCAAAGCCCACTGCAAGAGCAGGTTTTTCCTCCTTCAGGAATGCCCAAAGTCTGACATCCAATGCTCGCCTGCCCTGCCTGGAGCTCTTGGTCTCATGGCCTTGGGCAGCCAGTACCAGAACAGCATGCCAGGAGGAGACAATGCCAGAAATTTTCACACTGGAAAAGACTTGGCTTAATTGTTCACCACTGGTTTGGTTGGGGCTTGCAGTCACACTCTCCAAGCATGAACGCCCTCCCACAAGAAGCTTTGAGAGGGCCAGCTAAGAAACAGCAGAGCAGAGAAATACACAGGCAAGTATTAGAACAGCAGAGAGGGAAGGCACAGGTAACCAGCCACTTCAGGGCAGACCTGTAGATTTGATGTCACCAACTTTCCCACCACTTAATTAGATGAGAGCTTTTTACTGCTGCTCACTGCAGTATTGTTCTGCTTTTCATACAGAAAAAATTTCATGGCATGTCCCGTTTTTCTTGCTGTAGGGAACAAGCATCTCATATTTTGCTTTTTTACTAAAATGGGAACTGAGGCATGCTTAATGTTACGAACATCACTGATTGCTGAGGCAAAACTTTAAACTGAAATAGAAACATTTGTGCCATTTGCTGAAGGTAATTGAAATCTGCATTCTGAAATGTTCATTTAGCAATCTTTTCCAATTTTCTGAAGGAAATGGTAGATTTCCAGGGCTAACAACACTAAAATAAGATTTTATTTGCCAAAGAGCTCCAGCAGCAACCAGCAGTTGCATCAACATATGAGAACTCCATCTCCTTTCATCTACAACCTATAGGAGAGGCAATTTTATATTTTCAGGGCAATCAAACAGTTGAGGAAGGAAGCATTTCCTTCCTTCAACTTGTCTTCAGCTCAGAAGTCACTAATCCTCCATTAGTTTACCACAAAGGCTGTCTTTTCTCTTCCTGCAGTAGAGGAAGGTAGGAAGACCAAGCTCTACAGTTAAATTCTAGAAAGGAACTCAATTAAACAGCCAGGACCATTTCCCAATGGACTGAGTCCTTCCTGGGGGTGTCTTTACATCTTACTTCACTCCTTCTACATATATAGGCTTCCTTCAGATATTTTCATGCTTTAGATCAGCACTTTCTAACTAGCTGCCTCATTACATCTGAGCAGACTAACAAGGCATTTCAGGGGTTTTGCCTATTATCCCTTCATATTATTGTATTATGGAATAATAGTAATTAAAATATTTTTTTAAATTCCTGCTGCTCTTATCTTTGATCTATGGCCTAGCACTTCACTGAAAGTCTTCTAGCCACCTGCACCTTGTGCTAACTCCAAAAATTGACTATAGCATTAAAATTTTATCTATTACCCATGTAACAAATAACCAGTGAGCCACATTCTGAAATAAAAAATAAAACAGGAGTAAGAAACAATGTTTCAATAACATATTAGGAACCCATTTTATAGGACCAGATTTCAGCCTCAAAAAAGTGAATAACAACAACAATGCTAAAAACTTCTCCATTTCTGCTATGTTAGTAGGGTAAAAAAACCCAACAAACCCAAAGTAAACAAACAGAAGCTGAAGTCTTCCACTGAGTCACCTCAGTAAAAATCCTGGATTCCAGAGGGGCTTAGGCAGCTAAACCTTCCTCTCACCTCATCTCCTCATGCATCCGAGCTGGAAGTGTCAGCCTGTTTTCCTCATAACTAGGAGGTAATACAGGACATTTAATTAGCCAGGGGTTCACCTTGGGGGCTTTGTTGTAGGGAGCACAGTGATAACTGATGAAATTACAGGGGATTAGCCCCAGCTCTTGAGAGGACAGGGCCTAATTTTAATGCTTGTCCTACCTCACCTGTGGAACCTGCAGCCAAGATGCTGAACAGGGATAAAGGGAAGTGATGACCCAGGATGTACAGGGCACCAAAATCCTCTCTGCCTTACCAGAAAGGTTGGAAACAGTAATGCCCTGAGACACATTGTTAATCGTATGCCAATAAATATCTGTGAGAACGTCACAGCATGAATTTTAAAAAGAAAACAAATGCCTCATATACAAGCTACAACATGATATTTAACACTAATTTTTATGAAAAAAGTAATGCAAGATTCACTTATTTACCAAAACATGCAAATAAACAAAAAAGATCACAAACAAACTAAACTAAAAAAATCCCACCAAGCCACACGGCAAACAAAAAGCCATTTTCTAGCCATCCCTATAAAGCTAATTCAGTTGCATGTATTCAACTGCACTGGGTACACTTCATATCCCCATAACACACATTATTTTCCTCAGCTGTAGTGAGATACCTTTACTTCCCATACAGTCAAATGCTAAGCAGACTCCACAGATACCTGGCATATTTTAGCACTGTTAATCTTCTACCAGACCTTCATGTAAGTACACAAAATGCTGTCTGACACTGTTCATCCATTTACTCCCATTAAACATACAGACTTAAAACTCCCAGAGAGATCAAGACAATTCCTCAAAGACTACATAACATGGCACTAAAACCATTTGGTGTCTTCTAAGTTTGCCCACGTTACCATTTCCTCTTTAGATGCACAGACAGGTCAGCTGGATGAACCATCCCCTGTCCAGCTTCCCCCCTCACAACCACAACTCCATCAAGTCAACCAAAGTAGTCCTTCCAACACACATAACACACACAGCTGGGATGTCTGTAGGAAATTATCACTGGCATTTTCCTTAAACTCCAGGGCAGGAGGAATCAAAATTCAGTGAGAATGGCATTAATTCCTCATTACCCACATTCTTGAAATTAGTATTTTGACAAAATTGATGTTCTGGAAGAACAGTTGTAGCTACATTAATAGCTGATTTCTATTTCAGTAAGGCAAGAGACTAACTGTTTACTTTGATCTAGTACAAAAAAACCTCCTCGTGATTGAAATTATGAGCAAAACATCTCTACTGAGCTCTACACTCAGCTTCACTTCCGTAGAACAGGATTAATACGCAGCAGAATTATTCACTGCTTCTCTGATCAATGGATTGATTTCTATATTCATTTGAGGATTAATAGCCTCTGGGTTACCACAATTCTTATAAGACTGTGCAAATATTTAATAGTCAGTGATGGCCCCTTGCAAGGAATCACTATTACTAGAATTTTTCCTCTCCCTATTAGCTTATGGGTTCATTTTCCTCTTGGCTGTGAGCTCAGTACACATTTCATTGCCCCTCTTTAACTTAGCTCATCACATTACAAGGTATGTGTCTTAGTGTGGCTGAGGTCCCCTTCTTTGAAGTAAAAAGTAATATCGCAAATGGATTCAAAGGGCACAGTAGAGCAGCCCTGAGCATACTGACTATCTCTCTGAGCAGTTATTCTTTTTATTTAGCCAGCCAGACTATTTTTCACATTCTAAATTACATCGGGTTTCACTCTGACACTTTAAACCAGTATCAGGAGGACTTCTGCCTATATCCTGCAAGTTCAACCATGCAGTTTTGCAACTGATAGTGGACCACCATTATCATTAATTTATTAACTTCAGAGTTTTTTCTTGTTACTAAAAGCATAAATGTCACTTTCTGTGCACACCAGATGATGAAGCTTCAGTGCACACTGAACGTTCGTTTGGGTTGCTATTCTCTGGAGACAGATACGCACCTAAATACCCAATGATACATGACAGTGGTTTTCTGGTGCTTTTTATCTTCAGAGGATTCCCAGCAAGTTCACAATGCCGATCTGCATCTGAGAATTTTAAAGAATAAAACTCAGTTTAAACATTTCACCATTACAAACAGATTTAGGACACGTCGACCAGTTTCTGCCTTGCATTTTAAACATAAATTTCTTTTTTTGTTTTAGCCCACCTTTAAGATTCTCCTTTTTTTCATCAATACTTCTAATCATGGATATTTAAAGGCAGGACATGTCCTCATTCATGCAAGTGATGTTATGATTTTTTTTAAGTTAATGCAAGCTTTAAAACCAGTTTGATTGTATTTTTTGCATACAAAATCTTTCTGGAGATAGTCAGCCAGGCAAATGAAACACAGATGAAAACATGAGTACTAAAAGAAATGCAGTTTGGGCTATTAAAAATAATTTACATTGAATTCTTTTCTGTTTTCCACAAGCTTCTCTGTCTCTAAATGGGGTAATACAGAGGTAAGGATTTAAAGCTGGGACTACTGATTTTTGTCATGCAACTCTTCACTGTAAACTTTTGAACAAAATGGTCAGTTGCAACCAAGTATTAGAGAGCTCAAAGGTCTCAAAGACTGTAACTTTCTGCTAAGTACAAGAAAACTAGCAGTGCAGCAACTGCCTTAAATTTCCTGCTGCTACTGTGAACACACAAGCAGAGATTCCATCTGCGTGTCCCAAACACGAAGTGTTAACATAAAGAGGTTCATGGTTAGACAATGAAGTCAATCAAGTTAAAGGCAAAAATTCACAAAACACTAGGTTTCAGTAAATAATTTCAAGACTATTGGAAATATAATATATTTTTTTAAATTATTCAGAATGATTGGGTTATCTGTCATCCATGAGCACATAAAAATCCTCATATAGAGCTTCCAGTATCCCTAGAACACGGGTATTTTGTTCTGGACAAAATTGCATTCATATGGTGATTGCACAGATCAAGAGTTCTCTCACATGGAATTAGTCCCCACAAATACCTACCTATTTGTATTCCTTTCTTTGCACATGCAGATCTGCATTTTCTAACAAGTTTTACAGGAGGGACACATTATAAATAGATTATAATTGCAACTCCACCCTGTGTTTCACCAAACTCTTCCTGTTTGCTTCATTCCAGCACATGAGACAGAGTAAATAGTAACAGGAAGAGGATAAGACAGTGTATAGAAGAATTTACAATCTCTTTATCTATTCTAATCTATATCTGTGCAAAAATCATGAAGATTGTGAATATACAGCAGTGACTGGAATAAGTCTTTCAGATGTTCAAGATGTTTTCAGTGCAGCAGACAAAGCACAAATAACTTCAATAGATTAAGGAATCTACCTGAAATTCTGGAAGTACCAATGCGTTTCAAAGGTTCCAGAGCCCTAATGCTGAACACGTGAAGTATTTAATTATTTTCTCTTAATCACAAAATATACTGTGTTCAGGAAAAAAAGAAAAAAGCACAAACCTGGTGCCTGGAATATTTTTAACACTCCACAACACCTGAAATATTTTAAGCGGCAGAGCACAATGATGTGTCTCCACTGATTCCCTCAGTAAAATAAGCAGAGGCTATACAGTATTTTATAGTTACTTTGAGAACAGCAAAGCATTGCCTAAGAAGTAATTAGCAAGAAAATTTTCCCTCTACATGTCTTCACTGTAAAAAAATACATTGAATCACGGAGTATTAATATGGTGCCTGGGAATACATACTGCAAGGAAAGCACAATTCCCATTTGCTTGAGATAAAGCATGTTCACCAAAGGTGAGTATTCCAAAGCTCACCTATCTATTGAAACAATAAAATATGTTTAGCAGCAGCAAACTTTGATCCACAATAAGGTGCTCCCATAAAAACTATAATAAAGCTTATGATCTTTATGCAGAACACAGAGAAAAGCACAGAAGTTGGATTGTGCATCACTCTCAAGTATAAAACCAGATAATAAAATTTAGGTAGGAAGTTACCAAAACCCCCAAAATTTAAAGCAAGTCCTAAAATCAAATCTGAGCTTTTATATGAACATCAAAAATCTTAGTAAAATCAGTGAAATAGTGGAAGCTATGAGAAAAAAAAATACATTTATAGCAAGAAGGATTCTTATGTTTTTTAGTATATTTTTCAAACATAGCAAAAGCAGAAAGTGTGCTGGTGTCTGTAGCAATAGATTATGAAGGTGTGAGGCAAATACACAAGAAAGATAAAGGCACAGCAGAAAAGAAAAATTCTTTCTTTGCAGCAGTGTTCATTGCAGAAACACTTAAAGAAGCTAGCTTCCAAAATACTTTTAGAGGAATGTATGAGAACTGTGTAACATTAAAGTGTCCGTAGGAAACATTTCAAAACAAACCGGTTAATGAGTAAAACCAAGTTACCAGGACCAGGTGGAATTCACCCAAACTGCTGAGCAGACACGCTGCTGGTTTTAAGGAATGCTTAAATGGTCTTGGTTCAAGGGAACAAAAACAGGGCAAATGTGATAGTATTCTTCAGTAAGTAGGGCTGCAGAGTGGCAAAAGGCTGCATTATTAATAGAGGCACACAGTTAAATTTGGAAACATCAGGGGAGCCAACAAAGACCTTGGAAGGGAAAACAAGTCTAACGTGTCCTCGTTACTCAGTGGTGTGTCCTTGCAGCAAGAAGGATGATGGCGTTCTGGGCCTCTCAAGGGCACACGTGCCCGGCAGGGCGGGGGAGGGAGGTCACCTCTCCCCTTGGTCCATGGGAAACAACAGCCAGATCCCGCAGTCAGCTCTGGGATCCCCACCACGGAAGAGATACAGGCACACTGGAGCACGGCCAGCTGATGGAGACTCACCAAGCTGATTGGGTGTTTGAGTACAGGACGTACAGGGACTGGGGAAACTGGGTCTGGGCAGCCTTGGGAAGGACAGGGGGACACCTGGTTGCCACCTGCAGCCTCCCAGTAGCAGAGCACAGAGACACTGAGCCAGACCCTTCTCAGAGGAACACAGGGACAGGACAACACACGGTTCCTGCCTGTGGCAACAGCCAGGCTGGGAGACAGGAAATTGTTAGATTTAAGGATAAGGTTATTTACTCTGAGCTTGATCAAACACTGGAGCAGGTGCCCAGAGAAGTCGTGCAGTCTCCATCCTTGGAGATACAAAATGCTCATCTGGAAAAAAGGCCCATGAGCACATGAACCTTATGCAAGAGGTGGGATTAGAGACCTCCAGGGTCCCTTCCTACTTACATGCCCTATAAACCAGCAACTGCCAGTCTCATAGGTCTGCCAGGATCCTCTGAGGGGACAATGACATGTCCACACGCAGCTGATCTGGCATCCAACCTGGCATTTCAGTGAGCTTTTACCCAACTGTGTCACCCAAGATCTCTGCTGTCCAGCTGTTATAGGGTAAAAGAGGCTTTTTCAGGAATTAGCACCTTATTAAAATTAATTGTCTGTGTAATCCCCAAATGATCTGTGCTGTTCAACATATAAAAGGTCAGGAAAAGAGGTGATTAGAGGGTTAAAATTCCCTGATAACAAATTTGCGAGCATAATCAAAGCTAAAACCGATAGCAAAGGACAGCAGCAGTATCAAGAAATGCATGTAAATTAATTCTGAAGGGGTAAAATAACCATAATATATAGATTTAATGATGGCTTCTACACCATCACAAAGCAGAAGAGTATTCATGGAGTCAGCGTCAACAGCTTCCTAAAAATATCTAGACAATACTAGAAAGAAATCAAAATCAGAACGTTAGAAATTATGATGATAAGAAAATAGAAAACTTCTGACTTTCTAAAATTATGGGAAATCTGTATATTGAAGTGCACATAATTTGGGGCACCATAACCCTAAAGAGGATACAGCACAACTAGAAAAATTCTAGGAAATTACATTACAAACCAGAGCGTGAAACACATTTTTTATGAGGCTTTAAACATGCCAAGCATGATGACTGATGTGGGCATTACAGAGGTGAATGAAATCAGTAATGCCAAGAAGATGATAACAAATGACGCTGTGCTTTTAGATATGAAAGCATTTTCTAATTATTTCCTTTTTTAAAAAACTAGATTTGTAGGTCTCTTAAGCTTAGAGAGACTCTCATTAGCAAGTTATTTCTCTTTGACTTTCCATCATATCTCTGTCAAAATGCAGATTATCTAATGAATGTACTGTGTTCTATCTATTCCCTGAATTGTATTCTTCTTAGAAACTTTGGGAAAAAAAATAGCGTGTTCTGTCAATTATTTTGCTGGCTATTAAAATCTGGCACAAATTGTATTCAAAGATAACAACAGAGAAAATATTTTCATCTTAGATGCAGCTAAAAGCTCCTCCATAGCTATCAAAACCAAGGATGCAAAACAATTTGTGAACCAATACCCATAAATGTTACTCAATTCAGATGAATGGGTAGTTCTATGTCAGTAAAATACAAACTCTATGCTTACAAAGACAAATCAGTAACATTTTGCATATTCTACTGTTTTCACTTGTCTTTGTTTCATCAAACTAGTTCACTAGTAAGTACTGTGTACCACATTTTTAATAAATGTGAGGATTTAAACGTATAAGTTTTCATCATGATCAGTACACCCATTTCCAGATAACTATACATATATTATACAGATAATATATTACCATGCACTGAAAACATTTTGACAATCATGTCTACACAGTGTGTAGTTATCCAGATTTAAATTACTATAATTAATACATATAGTTATATTGATAAAGCTATACCCAAGCAATGGAAAAAAAAAAATCCCTCAGAAGTCTGCCTGTACTGAAGCAATAATGTTTACAGACTCATGGCTCACTGCCAGGCATTTATCAACCTGCCTGTGAGCTGCAAACAGATCCAATCTCGTCAGTGACTGCTGAGAAGAATGCTCACTTTGCTTTTCTCTAATTAAGAGACCTTCCCCAGACAGGATTGTTCTGCTTAACTTTCTAAAAAAACACGCAATATATTCAAACTAAAAAGGAGGTAGTGCATGAGATTGAGACAATGAGAATTTCGTGTTACCAAAGCAGTTCACTAATTCTAATTATTCCTGAAAAACCATCAGACAAGTTTATTGTCACCAGCCACAGTGAGTCTATTAAGTTCAGGCAGAACAAAGTTTGAGCTTTCCATGATGGGCTGTGCTCCTAGCAGGAGGTGCTCTGCCTTCTCAGCCTCCCGGTGGCCATCCCGAGATTGAACTGGGATGTAAATGCATCATCTCCACAACCTCCTGCTGGCTTCTGAGCAGGGGTCATGCTACAGGCTTCATTAATGAGGAAAATCTAATTCTCTGCACTATTTGAAGGAATAAAGAACATGGAATAGGACCTCCTTTTCTACCAGTGGATATAATGGGCTGAGGGAGAGGAGGTGGGTGAAAGTACAATAATAGAAAATGCTCTGTCAAAACATGGTTTCACCCAAAAGATGCTTGGGCCTTAAGTAATCATTCTCAGAGGCTTCCATGCTCCTCCAAGACAACTGAAGTACCTGCAGATGCATTCAGGTACACAGGTGGAATGCAAAAACCAATTTGTTTTATGAGTGAGCTCTGACACGCTTGTTCAGTCTCAGATCTGGGAATCAGTTTAATTTACAACCTGGCACTTCAACAAATTGCACAAGACTAAGCAGGCATAAAACCTGGTATGCAGCTGGGATAAGTGCCCTACCAAACCTTCTGTCTTCAGATTTTATGTTTTGTGAGTGCTGTTATGGTGCCTAATGCAATATAGCTGGGAAATGCAGTTACATTTTCAAGAACTGGTTTGGCACACGCAGAGTCAGGCGAGTCTGACAAAGCATCTAAGCAGCCCTTAGATTCAAGTTTCAGCACACCAACATGGAAAACAAATTCCAAATCAGTTCTTGAGCATTGTAAGCATCTCATGCCATATCACATCATGGGTGACCTGGTACTCTGGCCGGGTTATTAGCTAAGCATGACTGTAACATTTCTAACACCAACACAGATATTCATTCAATACTGTAATTACTCAGTGGATCCAGCATAGGAAATCATTACTGCTAATTAAGTATCTTGTTTGAAAATCTAAAAATTATTTGCTTCAAGATAACCTTAGACAAGGATTCAGGGCATTCTCAGGAAAAGAGAGACTATTTAGTTATAACATTAAAATTTACAGATTGCACTGAGAACGGGTCACCAGATGTTAGTACAGGAATAGAACTACAAAACATTTTTTTCCTTCACTTACTTTTTTGGCTTTACTAGAGCAAGAATATGACAATGACAATGCAGGTAAGAGCACTGTAATGATTCCACAGAAAGAGAGATTGCCAGAAACAGAACATGGATTGTGGATATGTGTGTGTGTGTACAAAGAAACGTGAGTTGAATTAGTTGAGGTATAATTCGGTTTCCACTGTTAGAACACTATTTTAATGCTGTGTTCAAAAGTCATTAACAATTGTGACTTTTTTTCTTCAACCTATGTTAAGTCTAACCAGCAAGCATCAGAATTCAAAAAGACAAAATCACAAGGTCCAAAATTTGCTTTAAGCAAAAAGAATAATGAAAGAAAGACTACAGGGAAAACAAACAAAAAAATGTGTTTCTAGTCTTGCCGTTAATCTGGTGTAGAACTTTTTCACTCAAAGAAGCAAAAAGAAAACACTCACAGCACTCCCAGTCTGAAGCCAAAATTACTATTTCCCACTGAAAAGCTCACCTTTTCAGACCTGTCTCTTAACATTGAACACGTGTTCTAGTATAATGATTAACAGTTGGATGAAACTTTTTTCCTTCTGTTTTTTCTTTTCCTTAAATAAAAGTTTCTTTTCTTTTTTTTACTGCAGTGAGTGAGAAGAAATAGGGATATGGATAAAAAGATATAAGTTTCAAGTGAACTTCTAAATTTTCCTCCATGATTCAGCAGAAACATAAATTTAAAGGTACAATACCTTTCTCTCAGAAAGTGACTCTTATTTTGGATTGAGGATTAAAAATATAATCCTAATCCAGCCTTAGAAATACTTCTTTCATGAAGAACAACTCATTTTATTCACACAGTGGACGCATGGCTTCCTGAAATCTGAAAGTTGCTCCTGACTTGCATAGATTTAAAAGAAAGAAAATCACCAAAAGAATAACTAAAAAATTAGACATGGACAATGAACAGAAATATTCAGCAAGTTTTGGAGGACTGTAGAAGTAGGGGAAGAGTTTGCGTATGCGTAATGGCTGGTCTTAAAGTACATAAAGGGAAAATAATTACTTTAAATCCGATTTTAAGCCTCCATGGAGCAAATTTCTCATAAACAATACAGATACCATCTGCATCCCAGATAAGTGTGCTGGGAAAACATTTAATGTTAATCTAGTGAACATGGTTATAAACCCCACATCTAATAATCTTAAAAGTTCTCTTCAATTTTAATACAATTGACAGTACAATGAGCCAGCATGGCTCATCCTGGGATACCAAGCATCTGCTCCAAGAACTGTATCTATGGAAGACTGGGAAAAACAGCCAGACAGTGTGAACAGTAAAACAATGTGCCCAGTACAGATACAAAAGTTGTTGAAATATTCAGTGCCTTTGCAGCAGAACTTACACACAATATGCAGGTGGAGAGACTTACTGTTGCTATCTACAAAAACCCATAGCCTTGTGTCATACCACTAGAAATTCATCAGGTCTTTATATTTTGGCTACAAAAAGAGCAAGCATCATATAGAATTTTATTTAGATCTAAAATTTAAAACTGGAACAGCGAAAACCAAAATGGTGCAACTGGAATGTAATAATAAACATGGCTATCACCACCATCTGACTGTCACAGTGACAAAGGACTGTATTGCACACCACATTTAAATTATCATGAATCCCCAGCTCCTGATTCTTTGATCAACCCCAGTGAAACAAAGTACAACATGTACAGATCTATAGGTTCTGCTCAGTAAAAGAATAAAAAAACAACATAAAAGCATACTTCTTTCATGCTGCCTAGCAGGAAGCATGTATGTCATGGCATTGATTTTCCCCTTCTTGCCCCCCATTTTTGTTAATGTCAGCTTTTGAAAGTGAATGACGTAATAGTTATCCCCCTTTTTAATTAATTTGAAATGTTTCCACAGCCTAAGATCTGTTCAAGGCAACCAGACTTTATCCAACGTGTCGGTGATATGCTGGACAAATGAAAAAAAAAAAATGAAAAGCAAAAGCGTATAGACAAGAAATGTTTATTGAAAAAGAAAATAAAATTAAAAGACAAAAATGGGTGGGAAGCACAGCACACAGAACTAAGAATTAAAAAAACGTCTTACATTCTGCCTTAATGGCAGCACAGTTAATAGGGACAAAGGGACGTCGTGCTGCCTGCCGCAGCCGGAGGGTATTTTTGCAGACCTGACGGGCCAGTTTTGTCCAACACGTGGTGTGGAGAAAGAAAGCCTGACGTGTTTTCACTGCCGACTTTGGACTGCCGGTGTTACGGACCGGAGTGCCCTGCGTGGCCTGCCGGGACAGGTGAGTCCGGACATGCGACTCCTACGGAGAGGAACAAAGAGAGATAACACACACATGTCTCAGCCACAGCACGCAAACATCCACAAGCTGGACAAACTCACAATAATCAAATAATATGTCTAAGCATTAGACAAAAAACGGGTCTCGGTAAGAAGCTGTAAGCCACAGAGCAGAGAACTCTGTTGAGAATGGATATATAATGCCATTCTAAATGAGATACTTTATAGCCAGTTTAACATTTCACAGATAACACACCATTTGACTGACAAAATGACATTTGTACACCAAAAATGCAGGAAGCATGTTTGTTTATCCAAGAAGTAGTCAAATAAATATATGGCAAGGCCTGAGCACTGTACAGTTCTACTTAACACAGGAAAAGGATTAATAAACTGAGTTTTGTAATACCCAAGTCGGGCGCATGCATAAAAACCCATTCCTTTAAATAATCAAATCACAGCAGTCTTGTGAAAGCACCACGTTTTCTTTTAGAAAAGTTTATCTACACAATCCCACCTCTGTAGGTTGGCTGGAAGAAAGTTTATCTTCATCTGTCTGTGTGGGCATCTTCAGGCCACCATATTTCTTCCAATAAATCCAGCAAGATGCACACAACCTACATTGCATATTAGGAGGGCCCCAAGAATACCATTGGTGAGACTGTGGAGCTAAGGAGGAGAAAACAGCACAGGTGAATTGGTGCAGGCTACATTCCAGATGCTGTAACAGGTGGCTATATATGGCCATAATATATGGCAATATCAGAGCATTGTATGGAAAAATATTTAATATATTTGACACAGAAAGTAAGAACTTGAATTGTTGCTTTATTTTTTTACAAAAGCACCACAGAAGTCAACTCCAAATGGAAATTTTGGAAATGCTTTTATAATGAACTTCAAACCAGGGACTTTGTACCACTGAGAAGATATTTTCTCCCAGGGACTACCAGAAAAAAAAACCCCACTATTTCTAATCTCACACTGGAAGACAGGCTTATTAAATTGGATTTTATATCTACTCTCATACAACCTCTGTTGCTGCTATTTCAAGGAACCCAACAAAAATTATCAGAAACACACGAAGTACTAGAAAGAAACAATAGCCCTTCCCATGTTTCCCAACAACAACAGAGGGGGAAAAACATCCCAAAATCATTCAAACAAAAAAAAAACCAGCTCAAAAACCCTGTAGCCCTAAAGGAAAACCAAAAATAAATTTGAATCTATCACTCTGAAGGTAAAGGAATAACATACCAGTGCCATCATATTATACTACTCAAACTTGTACTTTCTGAATAGTTAAAAATAAATCATAAAGTAATTTGAATATTGTCATTTAATTAATATACTGAAGGCAGCTCTAACTTTAAAGTTGTTTGTGCCACAAAAGTAATTGCAAATTATCTTCTGTCACATGCAAACAAAAGTACATACGCTTTTTTTTTTTAACAGCACATATTAAGATCCATCAAAACTCTTGAGTCATCAAAAAAAATATATTTACTTACTATAGCAGCTTTCACAAGCCCGACCTATTACTGTGGCTTGTGCCTGGTAAGAGGCTCCCATTGCTCCATTGACTGCAGCAGGTTTCCCATTGTTGCTGGATATTTGATTGGGATTTGGTTTATTGCTTCAAATAAATTTAAAACAAAAGTGGGAAAAAAAAGGTAGTTTTAGAAACTGGTTAGCCAACATGAACACAAACAATCTAATTCTGGAATTCTGATGTGCGCTGACAACATCTATAAAACATTCTCTAAACAAGACTAATTTTTGTACTCTATTATTTTCAGCATTGTAAGAGAATTGCTACGTAAAGAGCTGCTCTGATACTCCAATTTACAGCTCTTTAGTGCGCTCACATGGTCTAAGCTACTTGGCAAGCTCATAAAAGACCAAGTCTCAGGGTCAAAGCATTAACAAAAATCTGACACAGCACAGAATTTAAGGTGGTTCTAGTCAACAGATAAGGCTTTACAAGTGGAGGATGGACTTTGGGTGAAGCATAACAAGAGTAGTAACAGCGCCTGCAACACCACAGGGTTGTTCACCCTAGGAAAGGGTCTAACAGCCTCCTGTCTGAAAAAGTACACACCTTCCCACCAACTGCAGTAATGCAAATGTCTTATAACCCTGGCAGAACTCACACATCTATCAGGTTGTTCTGTCTGGGTTCTCTTCTAAACTACTTTCTCTGAGAAGGCTGAATAACTGTTCTCAGATATTTCTGTTTGGCTTTTTAAATATTATTATACTGTATCATTCTTGCAATTATTGCAACTACTAATACTTCAGTGAAGTAGGACTTTACAGGTCAATTAATTCAGAGAGCATTAATATACTCCTCACTAGGTTAAGTGCAATATTCCCAGAGTCTCAACTTTGTGAGTGTTAATTACCCTCAATACAATGCAAGTCTGGGTACATTGATTATTAAGATGATTATTTGGTACTTTAGGTAGCATAAAATATATTCAAGAAAAGTTAAAATGACAATTGAAGAAACCTTTGCTGTATCAAGTTTTTATTTCAGATGCCAACAAGTCTGTCTCCTGTCTTTTCCTTTTTCACTATATCCAGCAAGAGACAATTTTACAATTTCCACATATTCTTTACCTTGGGCTCAAGGTACAAGAGAGGGGATCAAGAGACAATTAAGTCTTCCACATTACGATCTGTTGCTTGGTTACCTTCCAGAAAAGCCATGAATTGAAAGGGACTCTCTGGTATTAAGGACAAAACCTTGCATTTACAGGAAATACCTAATGATCAAGTTCAAAAAGGTACTCAGCTCTGAAAATCAATTCTACTCAGATTTCAAATGCAATAAATTAGTCTTGAAGCAGAGCATTTAGCAATCCACTTCCCCATGACCACCCCAGAATGGACAGATATCAAAGTCTTGAGAAGTCCTACCATCCCCTTGCTGTTGACTAGGCATTTTGTCTTGAAATGGAGGCTAAATACAGGCAGTAAGATAAAAATGCAAAAAATCCCACATTTTGAAACACATTTTGTCATCCAATGCAGCTGGTCCCTACTGTGAACATATTGAAAATCCCAAATTGTCCACATGGACCAAGGAAATTAAATTGAAAAAGCATAATGTAAAGACTGAGCACCTTATGGTTTTCCTAAAGCAGACACTTCTCTGAGAAGGTTAGGGAACACTCATACTAGGGTTTTCAGCTTTTTTTTAAACAGTGTGACTTGTTAGAGAAGTGAGCTTCAAAACTCACAAACTTTGTTCTTTAGCAAAGAATAAGATAGATAAGATTAAAATAATTAATTTAACAGTCTGCTGCTTTCATTGTTATATCGGTTTAAGAGAGAAAAGTCAGTATGAAATATGGAAATGAAACTCTATTGTATGTAATTTATACAAGCCATCAAAAATCTTCACAAAGTACTTCCTTTGGTATTACATTGTTCTGTTATACAAACACTCACAACAACGGGAAGTTCATATATATATATGTAAACTGAATATACCCACAGAAAGCTTAGAAAAAAGTGATTTGTAATCCTTTCTCTTGTCATAATACTGAGGAAATCATGAATATGAAGGAGGGATTTTATCTTTTTTCTGCAAACCACACGTTAACAGAAGCAGATACAGCATTGAGTTTAAATCTAAAAAAAACACAGATCAAAAACCCCTCAGAAGAAAACAAGATTGCATTAATAGGACTTGGTCAAAGACAGAAGATCTAGGGCTGTGTGCTGTCTTTAATTTACAGCCAGAACATCTCTTGTCTCTAGATGAAGAACAGATTTTATCAGCCAGATAAAACTGTAATGGGAAATTATCTGATTTTATTTTATTTCATATAACTACATTAACAACTGCTTCTATTCTGAAATATTGCATTTACGCAAATATGAAGCGTTGTGCCACAGGGATTTGGAAGTGATTATTTTGGAAAAACTGCTTTTTAAATGATAAGGCTCTTCTTGCATGTGAACAGTCCACAAGGTAGCTCTTGATCAGCTTTTGTAAAACTTCTCATTCTGGACAAAAACCTTGCCAGTCAAAACTGGGATCAGTTAAGCATGACGGTTTCACTTAAGACAAGACTTTCTAGAATTTTCCAATTATATCTTTGCATATAACAAATCCTGCGAAAGTAACCATTAAAAAGATGACTAGGAAAATACCATGCATGTAAGTGCATGTTACTGTTTCAATTTTACCTGTATATTACTCAAAAAAAAGACTTTGTTGTTATACTCACTAGGTGGGGATGTATACTTGTTTCAATTTACTTTCTGCTTCAGCCGCTTTCAGACGTTTCTAGTTGAAAAATTAACACATTAAAATATTTTATTATATTAAGGCATGAGATTTTATAAAACTGCAAACAATCCACCTTTAAATTATTTCTATTTTGTGATTTCACAAGAGCCTCTGAAAGAAGTGTAGAAATCTTCAAGACCAAAACCATGAAAAACAAGTTCTCTATTTTTACTATTAGTTTGAAATCATTTCCCAGTAAAACTTAAGAGGCCTTACATATGACAACAAAACTGTAAAAATGACAATTACAGTGTACATAAATTACATCTATATAAACATCTATATAAAAGTCCACTGAAACCCTCATTGCAGAATTAAGTAGAAACTAAATGAATGAAATCGTGTTCCTCATCAGCCATGTAACAAAACTTCTTGTGTGCTCTGTCCAGCCTGAGGCTGGGATTTTATAACACAGTACAAGGAACAGTAAAGTCCACTGACTCTTAGAAATAAATAAACACCTACTAGCCTTAAATGCCATCAAAACTATGGTGCAGGAACATCACAGTAACAGGACAGCTGTACTACTGTCACGATAGTCTGAATTTATTAAATCATTACTTTCTTCATACTTGCAACAAACTCAAACCATTTTGCATTTCTATAATGCTGAGAAGTTTTAGTTATTGCCATATATTATGCAAGTAACTAAGACAACAGTTTTTTCAGCAGTGGCACAAGAAATATAGCGTTCAGATGTTTACAAGTTATCCAAAACATTTGTATGCAAAAGATGAAGGAAAGGCATTATTTCTCTGCAATTTCTGTACTCAAGAAATTATTTCTGTTCACTTGAGAGGAAAAAAAGAAAAAGACAAGAGAGAAAAGGAGTTGAAATATGGTCAATTTCTTTACAGAGGATGAAAAAAAATGAGTGGACACATTTATATACAGCAATAATAAATGAGTGCTACCTTTTTTCTTTATCAGGTGATTAAAATTCAGTCCTTCATTTCTCCTACAACAGCCAATTCTCCTCTCTGCTATATTCCTATTTTTTGACATCCAATCTTTCCAAGGCTTATAATCCAGGAAAATATTTCCCACCTTGAGAAAACTATCATTAGATGACTGCTCTGAGAGTCCCTTGCCTGAGTCATGAGGTGAGTAACAGGGTTATTCAGCTTTACTGGCCCAGCAGTCTGAGTAAACCTCCTCATGTAAACTGCTGTTCTTTTCCACTTCATAAAGTTGCCTCAGTGTTGTCCATCTATAAAACTCTCACTTATAAAAATTGCATCTTTGAGGAGTAATGTATAACAAACAGATTTATAATCAGTCCATGCCACCATTAATTAATCTCCATGCAATTTCTTTTCATTTTTCTCCAAAATAGGCTTCTTTTTTCTCACAGTCTTTTGCTGTTCACAGATGCCCAGTTATGTTTGGAGCTACAGAAGTGAATGCCATTGACACTGCTGCTACAGTTGCAATCTTTCCCCAGTGCAGGCTTGGCAACACTGCTCTACCTTCAGCTGCCCATACAAAAATGCAAACGTGGTCTGCCCTGCCTGCTTGGGTCAGTTTTTACAAAAGCAAGGAGAAAGAACAGCAGCAGCTACTTATGAACAACATCCTCCAAGTCTCATAAACTGGTAGTTTTTCATCTGAGAACCTTTCACAGCCCCAGCAGAGGAGCTCTCAATGGTGAACTCCCTCTGCTTAACAGCAGGACACAGGTTTTCCACAACTGTCTCTCTTTCCTTTCCATATATTATCCAACAATATTGAATTTGTTTTCAGCCTGAAAAAAGCATGTGAAACTGCCAGTCAACAGGCCACACATTCCACAGAGCTTCCTACCAAACTGGCTCCATTCTACAAAAACAACGAGTAAATCTCACTGCACACCCACCATGAGCAAAAGAGAAAATACAAATAGGGGCAAGAAAAGAGGAAAGCAGCCCTGAAGCACTGTCAGAATGTAAAGGCATGTGTAGGAAGCTGTATTAAGCACTGATGGCAATGTCAGTGAGAAGTGACTATATACACATTAATTAAATTTTAGCATACTTTCAGTACTGGCATGGGGGTTGTGAGGAATGCAATTTAACAATTGCTTTCCTCCTTTATTTACTAAAGTGAATGATATACTGCCTTCTAAAAAAATAACCATGCAATGTCATTTCAGAATAAGCTATATTTTTATGCATTAAAACTATGGCTAACATTGCTCCCTGAAAGTAGCAGAACATGTCACAGCCTGAAGTCACACTGACGTACCAACTTTTAAGTATCAAGAGGAAAGGATGCAGAAAGAAAACTACCAATAGTTGCCATTTCTGAGATGAAACCTCTGCCTGTTGAAATTTAGAGACAGAACTGGCAAAAGCTGGAAGGTGAAACTGAAAATATTTAGACAAGAAACAAAGCACCAGTTTGTAACAAATCCCTGGAGCAATGTAACAAAGAGAGCTGATGCTCTGCCTGGAAAGAAAATTTACATCTTAAACAGTATTTCAAACAGGTCTTACGGACTGCATTGCAGGAGAGGTCTAAGTACACTAATCCAGTTTTTCACCTGGGGTCTACTGCTTTTAATGCATAGTTTCATATCATTGAAACTGAATGTTTGTGGGTTTTAAGAATTTTGTTATGAATATCAACTAACAGATATCCCAAGAAATGACCATTTCCCTAAATGAGTACTGTTTACAACAGTGGAAATAAATAACTGAGAGGCAAATGTAATATATTGCTGCAGTAGAGCAATTTAGCTACCATTTAATACATTCTCTCTTCTTATGAAGTCTCAGCAAAGTCTGTTTGCATTGAATCAGACTTTCAAGAACACCACAAACAACTTTTCATTCAGTAGAATTAGTCAATCAAAACCCAGCCTTCCTCAAACACTGTCACTAAGAGTTGACAAGATGTTCAGCAAATCTCTGTTGGCAGCACCTTCCTCAGATAAAAATTAACAGTGGAAAAAAAAGTGTTAAAAGTGAAATGAATGGTGACAAACCTAGAAAAACATGCCTTTATACGGAACATATTTTATTCTATTTGTATTATCCATAGAACTAAGAGGTCCTAGTGATAGTCCAAGACTGCTATGTGGCAAAAGACCTTTCACTTACTTTCCATACCCTAAAAAGATGATGCAGAAACAATTTCAAATAAACCAGAACAACCTAAAGCAATCATCCTTCTGATACATTTAATCTGAAACAAGTCTATAGATCCATCTGAGAGTACAGCTGCAGTTATTACAGCAAAAAAATTATTTTCAACATGCTGTCCATAACATCACCATTAATTATGCAGCAAGTAAAGGAGCCACAAACTTAAACATTAAATCAGAAATTAAAATAGAGTCTTTTAAGGTATTTTATGTCTAAACCAACTAATAAATATATAAAGAGCACAATATATAAAAAGCACCAACACTGACATTTTGCCTAAACCTGCTAAAAACATCCCAGTATTGGTACCCAATATAATCTTAACATGTTTTTGCTCCAGAGCAGCCCAAACAGTTGAACATTCAATCAGAAGGATGAACACATGGTCTCAATTTCGAAATGCTGGTAATGCCAAAGTAATGTTTTGTCGGGGAGAACCAATAAAAGGTTCAGAACACCAGCAGCCACTTTAACACAATGTATTTTTCTGCTTGCTTCAGGCCCATGGCAGAGCACCACAGCCTAAAGCATTTGCTCTGCAGCCCATTTCCTTCTGATCCCCTACTGAAGAAGAAACCAGGAATCCCTTTGCTTCAAACCAGCATACAACATAAATGGCTTAAAAGCTCCTCACAGCTATGGGATGTACAGCAGGCATCAGAGGATTTGGCAATGCAGCCTGTAACAGCACAGAAACACCTGTTTATACCCCAAAATATTACCTTCTTACTCCCATCGTATATCTTTTCAAGAAGACAAACAGATTTTTATGCTTTAACAAGATCACATTTTTTTAAGAATGTCTCAGACTGGTTCATTCTGAAACAGCCATTAAATTACCTGCTGCACGTATCTGTCCGTGGTTTTCCACATGTAGTAATACTCAATGATGCTAGTCAGTGACTTCCAAGGGAGCTGAAAAACATTTGTTACAAGTTAAAGTGGTTCCAAGAAATTGCAATGTCCACTTCTTGTGAAACACGTTAAAATCAAGAGACAAATAGTAAAACCTGTATCAATGTATTAAATGACATTAGAATCCATATGCAAGCAAACATATTGCAATTAATTATGCACAACCTTTCCTTATAGTTAACAAGTATGCAGAATTACAATATCACACATCCAAATCTACATGTAATTTATTCTGTTTAAGCCATATGGTTAAACAAAATGATCAAAACAGAATGCAGATTTCCATCAGGAAAAACAGAAGGTAATATCTCTATTATAAAGTGTGTCAGATGGAGAATAACATTAGGACTAAAAGAAATCATCTTGACAAGACTGTGCTTGAGTCTCATGATAATTTTACTCTTAAAAAATACAAAGGATACCATACTTAGTTCATAGATTTTTCATGTCCCATAACAACTCAGCTGCTCATACGTTACCACTAGTTTTGCATAAACTCCCACGTGCTCTCAACCATTATCAAGAAACAAAAGGATGCAAGGGACAAATGTTACCCTGAGCAACAGGAGTGATACTGACAATAAATATTTCACAAAAATCTCTGTACAAACAAGGTACATTTGATAATGACATTATTTTGGGTGCCCACGTTCATCAGTAAAATAAAAATGTATTAACCTAAGTGTAGGGGAGAAAATTAAGCAATCATTTTTAATTATCACCAAATAATCTATTTAACTTGACAAGGTCTTTCTATAATTTAAATTGCGATGTCTCATCAAAAATTCATGCAATTTGTCTTCATAACTTGGAAACGTTACTAATTTGTGTGTTATATTTTCTAGAGGCATGCATTAATGCAAATATTATCTGCTTTCTAGAAATGAAGATGATGCCTAGGAGGTTCCACAAAACACAGGTGTGGAAACTGATCTTTCCAACCTTACTGACCCCACTAGGTGGCCTTCTGTATGTCTTAAGCCAAAAGAATAGTTTCCTGCACCTTTAGTTAAATTCCTAAAACACCAGAGGAACACCTTATCAAACTGCCTCTCCCTGCATGCAGGAGCTCACTATTTTTTCAAGCTGCTTGATTGAGGTTCAGAGTCAGAAGTGTATCACAGAAGTGTGTAAACCCCGGAACATTTACATTTGACACAAAAGTAGCAGTGTATGAAATGCATATGCTGATGTCCCAATAAGTAGTATCACAATTCAGGTTCCTAAAATCCTTTTGCTTTCTCAGGTAAATTATGCCTTGAGAGAAATCTTCCCTCAAAAAGGCCAGTGACAAGAAGATGTGTTTGGTGTGAGGTGACATGTGAAATGGTTCTCAGCTGCCAGGTCCACATTCCTCCTGGCATCCAGGTGAAATGCTGTCACCCCAATCACCCACCATTGTCTGTTAGTACATTTTAGCGTATCCAGATTTATTTTCCTTCCTGAATACGTATTAGCACGTTCATGCTACAAATGTTTGCAATTTCTCTAGAAAATACTTTAATCTTTTTTAACTATGACTGTGACACCAGTATGTTCATTCACTCAGTAGGCATCTACAATTAAAGGAAGATAATTAAGATGCTTGGACCAAAGAACTGTAATCCTTTTGCACTTTGATTCAAAACTTGGAAAACCTGTTTGACAGACTGAGTATGGATAACCTGTATTCCATTTACCTATGCACTTAATGCGCTGAACTGCCAGTGAAGCTGTCAACAGCCACAGAATAACACATTGTCATTAGCAAATTCTGCTCTTGAAAGAAGTAAATATGCTCATCTGCATAACATTTTTGCAGGAGGAAATTAGCAAAAGCTATCAGCTCTATAAAAACAGAGAGAGGGGAATTTTAAGTTTCTTTAGTTTCTCCAGGGTAAAAATAGACCAATCAAATCAGATCAGCAAGAAAAATTTAGGATTATAAATCATCCTGAAATGAACATGGTAATTTTAAGCCATGTTTTCACAATTTTCTAAAGCTGGAAAACAGTTGTGCCTGCTTTCTACAAACCGTTCCAAGCCTTGATTACCAAGGCCTTTCCTGCCATATCTGAGGTGTAATAGTTATAAATTAGTGAAAACTGTTGATAATGAAAAACTAAGAATTAACAAGTATAACAGCTTTGTCTTACTGTTAGGAAAATAGTTCCATTTGGAGAACTTAAAATATTCATTCTTTTTCCATTCTACTACCCTGGGATGTGAAATAATTCAAGCACATCAAGTAAACTGAATTAGCTTACAAAGTTTAGGTTGATTAGGATTCACACAGAGTCTAAAAGATAGAAGAAACTCTCCTACATGAGTCAGCAAGTCAACAGTTGATGAAAATTATTATTTAAAGGCTAGACTTGTAACTTGATTACAAGTGAGCATCTCCTATCTATAAAAAAAAGGTTAACTCCTTTACATCATTTAATTTATAACAATCTTGTTTACAAATATTTAGTGTTTGTAGCTTAATACTTGAGCTGCACATTGAACATCAGACAGTGGCAGTTCACAGTAATTGCTGGAAAAATAAATTAATCTGCCCTTTACAGAACTATCATGTAGGGGCTACAACTGCAGCTGCTGTGCCTTGCAAAGCTGGGCCGATGCAGAAGAGGCAACTCCTCTGGGATGTACTGACTCAGGCAGGTACCACATCACCCTTCTGCTTCAGGAGGCTGCTACCAACCCCTTTCTGCCATGCAACGTGACTTTCTTGCCTGTCCTGTGGCACCACTGCGTGACTGCTTAGGTTTGAGTTTAATCTCAGGCACTGTGGATCTAATTTTATCATTAGGTCCTACATGGAGACTCGAACAAGTTCACACACACACTGTCAGTTCATTATCTTCTTTGCCCTTGCTCCTACAATACCTCTAAGAGTCCTTAAACTCATCAATGGCTCGCCACTGGAGAGAGGGATGATAATAGATAAAAGTATTATCATGGGAAATCACTGCTTACGTGCTACATATCTATACCTAGCTCACCATGCAGAAACTTTTCACATATCCATGATCTAAATCTCAAAGGACTATTTTCGATGATTACTTAAAAAGCAAATGTGTGTTTTCAAATCCCTGTACTTTTAGAATGCTAAATAGGAAGTGAGAACACATAAATTTTACACTAGAGAAATTAAGATATCCCAAGACTACATAATGATTAACATAATTGAAAGATTTCAAATTACATAGATTTAAATAAAGATGGTGCACTGTTATTGGTACCATATAAATTGAGATGTAAAACAGATCTTCTTCTAAGGATTTTTTAAAATGACACTTTTCCAAAGATTAAACAAAAAAGTGACTAAGAACAGATAATATCCCTGTTCTTACTAAATGAAGCTACAACTAATTAGTGCCCTACATCCATTAGTGCTGCACTCTGACCCATGGTTAAGGTGCCCTCAGTAGGCTACGCAATGCTATCACCAGACCTGTGTGTGTCTCCTGCTTTGAGAGGAGACCATGGGAAAACACCTGCATTTTGGGAAGGAAGATTCAGTGAAAGAGGGAGGGTATCAGGAATCTATCTGAGATAAAATTTGAATATTGTAAACAGCTTCTAATAGAATCATTCAAATACCTATCATCTGAATATTACAAATGCAGAAGCAATTCTTGCAACACATTATTATTCTGCCTCACTTTAATGTAGTAGTAGGCAACACAGAAATTATACAGAAAATAAAAATGCTACATAAATACCAGAGACAAGCCTTCTGCATACTTGCTCACAAATTGTGTTAGGACACAACTTATAAACAGCCAATAAAATGTGTTATATGCTTAAGGCATTTTTAAAAGCCAAATATTATATGTTAGGAACCATTTAATTAGAAGACATAGCTCCTGAATTATTGTACAATTACAGCTGAGAACTATTTGTCTGTATGAGAAATAATATGGAATGTAGTTTACATTAGGTTTCAGTTCTAAAAATCTATAAAATATTATTTCTCAATAATATTTTCTTGAACTTAAAAAAGCTGTTTCATCCATGAACTTTCAACCTTATGTCATGAATGCAGTGAACATTTTCTCCCTTGGGAATCTCAGAATCAAGCATGCAGATATAATACACCTGTTAAAATGTCAGTTCATTAGAAAAACAATAGCCTTCCCTTCCCACCTTCATTCAATTACCTGTTCCATTTCAAATCTGTGAAAATGAGGGAAAGACAGCTTAGCTGATTGCCAAGCCTCCTCCCACTGTCCCACACTCTACCTTGGAAGGACTTCTGCATTTACCATACAGTACCTTTTTTCCCCTCACAAAGATTATTAATAAACTTCTGCAAGGAAAACAAAAAAATCTGAGCTGTCAGAGTCCAGCAGGATGGGATTAATGTGAAAATGTTTCAATCAACTTCAGTCTTAAATAATGGAATTCCTTTGGTTCAAATCTTAACCTTTTCATGAAGCCCAACTTGAACTCGGTATAACAGAGGAAATGTTTTTCCTTGAAAGAAAAAGGCTCTGCACAAAATGTGCAAAAAAATTCGCAGCAAATTACTAGCAATTCCAGCAATCAGTGTTAGAATCCATTTAATTTCATTACTCTGCATTAGAATTAGCAAATTAAAGGTCTACTGCCCTGTAGTCTGATACCTCAGTACCAAAACCAGTGTAGTTAGAACATACTGGAAAACGTTTCTTTTACTTTTCAGAACTGCCAAAATATCTAATATGTCAAAATAACTCCCTGTAGTACATTTTAAAACCTATCTGAATAGAAATTTCTCTCTGCTAACCATAGTAGGAAATCCCAGCTTTCCAAAAACACCCAGGGGAGTCAGCCCCGTAGCTGCTAATGAAATGCACTGGAAATTGTGGAAACACTCTGCAAAGTTCCTGGACCTCTTTCAGATGCTTGTAAAATCCTTGTAAAAATCCTTATTGGAGTGTCTCAGCATGAGACATCCTACCTGGTATTAAACCACTAAACAGATTATCTTCTGTCACTATCATTCCAAACAATAGCATTGAACAAGAAAGCATATTGACTTTCAGCCAGATAAAATGTGCATGTTAATCACACACACCAGCTACACAGATTTCTCCCCTAGCTAAACCTTCTAAACCTACAGAAAGCAGTTGTGTTCAACCATGGCAAAACACAGCTGCAGGAAAGGGCACTACTTTCATACTTACAAAGTCTTGTCGAATGTCATTGAAGTCCTTGCCATACTTTTCCAAAGCCTCTTCAAATAAACTAGCTTCTGATGCTGACCACTCTTCCATTTCATCTCTACACAGGACAGGCCCTCCCAGTGGCACTAGAACACTGATGGCACTGCTCAAATCGTAGTTGTGTTTATGCAGTGTATCCATTGCGTGAAACTGGCAGGGACAAGGAGAAAATAAAGATGTGTTTAAACAGACAGTAGTCCATTTCATTTAATGCAAATTCAATATATAATTCTCTATAAGCCAAGCAAGGAGCCTCAATTAAGGCTAAATTTAGAATCTGTCTTGGAGTCATGGTTTTCTGCTGTGGAATGTGAGGAAAATAAATGGCTTATTACTTAATCTGGGAAAGGAAATACCTTGATAAAATGTTTACCAAAAATGACATCAGTTTATTAGTTCCTGCAAATTACTAGCAAACGTTTCTAAAGAACCTTTAGTTGGTAGAAATTGGTTCCAAGAAACCCAATAAAGACAGTGGCATATATTGACTGCGGGGCCATTTTCAATTAACAGAAGCTCTAAATAGTAACTAAACAGCTGCTCAGACATCTATGAGCTCAATATTCTTATTGCTGGCAAAGGAAGACATTTATTGTTTTCATTATCATCATACTGAAAGAACAACAAGATTTTTGTCCCTTGCTAAACCTTGCTGTCACAGACCGGTAAATAAGGTTTCTTTGGTTGATTCCCTTTCTGTTTTAAAAGAGAAAACCAGAAAAAAAACAAATTAAAACAATCTTCCCACTGTAGGTAGCACTGAACGCTCCCATCGGTAACCAATGATGGGGAATATGAAAAGTAAACAAATCCACCCATCGGGAAAATGAGCAACACACAAGAAGCATTTCTGACTCAGCGTCCCAAAAGAGCACATCACCACAATACAACTGGCTGTGCTGAAGCAGCTATCAGAGTTATAAGTGTAATAATGTTTGTGACCCTGTATCAGTCTCCTTCCAGTGTGTCCCACCACAGTGCTGAGCTCCAAGTGTAGTGTGCAAACGCTCACACGGCCACAAACCCAGCTAAGAGAAAACCTTTCAAGGAAGGAACAGTCCTGCATTATGTGTCAGTACAGCAATTCCAGCTGAGCTTCTGCATATAAATCTACTGCAAATAATGGATTTTTCTTATCTTTTGCCATCTTCTATGAATGACTATTGTCTCTGTCCAGTGTTCACTATAAGTCTTTGAGAGCTATCAAGCACAAGATTCTGGAACTCTTTTGTCTGCAAGAAGCAATGTCACTATTGTCCTGCAATAGATCTCTTTACTTACGGTTCAATCAAATTCACCAGCCTGGAGAAAAGCCAATGTTAAAATCAAGTATTCTAGTATTTCTATGGAAATATGTAACATAACATCTAAAATCCATCAGCTTCATATTAAAGAACATACATTGAAATCACTGGTTTATTGCTTACCATTCAGGCAATGAGTAAACCAGGTCTAAAGATTGAACTCCTACAATAGATATGTTACTGAGGTTTGAATCTTTGTTTAAGTTGCAGCCCTCAAAGAAAAGCAGCACTCACAGGGCATCTTCTCCAAGCAGCTGCAGAATCCAGATCTATTCATTGATACCAGCTTTCTTAAAAATAACACTGGAAGTGAATAAACTGGAATCTTGCTCTTGCTTTACATTCATTTTTCGTCTATAATAAACATATGACTCCATAAAGCTTTTTTTGATATTAGTAAAGAAAAGAATCATACTGAACTCTGTGGATAAGTGCTGTCTTCGCTGAGGTGTTCTGTGACAGAAGACCACTGACAAGTTCTCCAATAAAAACACTGCCTTCTACAGGTTTGTCAGCCCTCACCTGCATCAGATTTCCAGAATGCAGTGCAAAGTGTGGTAGCAAAAGCACAAGAAGCCTGAAGGCATTCATAGAGGCTGAGAGAAAGAGTCATGGAGTATCTTCTTTTTATCTGCTTTACCCTAAGAAGCAGGAGGCTTGGAGACCTGGCATTGCCTCTCCCAAACAGAAGCCTGAAGGACAGAGTAAGAACCACCCTTCCCCAAGAACTCTTGCCCAGAGCATGCTGTCCAGCATAAGACAAGGGAGCCCAGCAGAGGAAGTGTTAGCCACGCAGGCAAGAGGCAATTTCAAGTCGAAATATAAGCAAGCAAAGGAAGAATCTTTCCACCAAAAGCTAAGGAAGGGCTGCATGGAGCTGGAAGACAGGCCATGAGAGGGCATCCTGCAAACCAGCCACACAATACAGCTCCCAACCCAGCTGCTATTTCAGACTGAATTGCCTCCAACAAAGCACTCAAACTGGAAACCGAGTGTGGATTCTCCAATTCAATATTTTGAGCGTGTTTATCTTAGGAGCCACATATATGGAAATCTAATAAAAATCATTAAAAAGACACCATCCAAAATGCAAAGGAAAAGACTGTTCATACTTTTCATTTTGAAGAGACATCCAATATCAGATTGAGGTCCCTACAATAAAGTCACATAAGCTCTTCTGAACAAACCCACCACACGGAGCAAGTGATTCTATCAACCTGCTTTGCTTTAAATGGCTCTCGTGGTCAGTATATGCACTATGAAATATTTAGGAATCTGAAACAGAAGGTCTTTCCAGTCTCTTTCTCAGAGACCAATGTTCATTATAAAACACTGCCTTTGAGAAGGCCAGAAATGCATGTTTTAGTTGGTTGTCTCACAAGTCTTTACCACTGTAAGAGAAGCACATTTGTTATGATCTAAGAAGGTAAAGATGCAATGTTTCATGTCTTCATGAGGGTTTGTTAAAAGCAGGGGGTTTCCTATCTTGTCTCATTACCTTCCCTATGTTTTCAAAATAAAGGAGCCTGAAAGCAGCCTCTCAGTTGTTATTCTCCTGCAAGAAATATGTACATCAACCCTGGATTTATCCCTATTTATAATCTAGGCCTTTTTTTTTTTTTAATATCAGTCTGTTTAGTTCTCTCTGTTTAAAACTAATTAAGATTAAAACCTAATTAGGAATATTGGAAAGCCACAGGTGTGGTGTACAGAAATCCCATTAATAGCACCTCAGGTGCAAGGGTTATCTGCCTTGCATTAAGAAGATAGATGGTTTAATTTTCTTAGTGTTATGCACCTACATCCAAAGTTTAAATGAGATACACCACAAGTTCTGCAAATGTCTCTACGAACTTTAACTGCTGCTGAAAATATGCTCCCAATTAACATGGAAATGTCTGAAAAAGTAACTATTATAATGACAAATATGTCTTTTCTTAACTTAGAAGGAAGTACATTGCCAAAAAGCAAAATGTAGGGTTTTAAAAAGCTGAGGGGGTAGGAAAATGAGAAGAGACAGACACAATAATTAAGCTTAGGGTGGCTCCTCTGATGCCTCATTATAAGATATGCCTTTCATTAAGTGTAATGGAACTTAATGGATCATTTGCAATGGAGAAACATTAACATGGCACTCAAACAAAGTATCCCTTTATTAGCAGCATTGCACATGTACTTTCAAACAAGAAATTGCCATAAGGATAAATCCATTCTATTAATCACTCAATACAGTATGCAAATAAAGAAGGGATATACAATATGTGGAATTTATTAGAAATTCTTAATCCAACAAAATATTAATAAAATAGTATTATTAAAGAACTATTTTGATGAAAAAATAAAGTATTTAATGTGAATAGAATTGTGTTTGTAAAACTCATATTAGCAATTGTGAAAATTAATTTTGAGTATTACTGAAAACATTACATTTTGCCCCTGCTTTTATGATACTATCATAGTCCAGACTAAATCAGTTTTCTGTTCAATAGCCTTTGAGTACACTGCAAAAGGTAATAAATTAAATATTTTTTCTCATCATAATAATGAATTTATTTTATCTAGAACACAAGAATTGTCCCACTGAAACAGACCAAGCACCTATCTAACTAAGCATTGTGTCTCTTACAGTAGCACCAAGGAATGTTAGCTAAAATATTCAGGTAAGTCTAATCACAGCCTGAGGTCGATTCCCATTTCATCGACCAGCATCTACAAAGCTTGAGAATTAGGATGTTTAGAATGCACACGTTTCCCTGTTCTCCTGAGTACTAATTTATTGCCTATGGTACAAAATTTTTCTAACTTTTTTTTTGACCTGCCAGTATTGCCTATTCCCACAAAATTTTGTGCAACTGAATTCCAGGGGCTCTCTATTCACTTTATAAGGCAGCGCCTTAACTATTTCAAACTGATCTGTTAGTTTTCTCGAGTTTCCTCTAATTCTAATACTCCAGTATCTGGTAAATAGCAGTTCTTCTTTAGCCTAAACTATGTGATAGTGTTTAGGTACAAATATATCTAAAATAATAAAACAACTGTTGACATCTTTGGAAATCTAAGACAAACTTGATTCTATGAAACTGTAATATTTTTTGTTCTCACATAGTATTCCTGGCATACTTTATTTACTGTAGCACACCTTCTCATCTCAGCTAGTATGATTATACAGAAACAAACCTGTAATCAATATATTTTTCACTTTCTCTAAAAGATGCAGGTGCTTACATTAACAGTGAACAGCATTCTAAGGAAATATAGTAAGAATATGCTAATTAAAATGTTCTTTAAAAATATGCTTACAAAGTCAGATTGCTTATCCTTTAGAAAACTTGATGACTTCTACATCCAGTAAGTACAAAGTATTACCCACACAATTTGCAATCAGCTTTATTACCACATACTTTAAATGACACTGTTGAACTGCACAAAATGAATCCCTATAAAACACGTATTATCCATTCTGCTCTGGGTGTCCACAGCTGTGGATGATCCACAACTAAAGCCAAGTGTTGTACAGTGTGATTACAAGGGCAGCACCGAGAAGCTTAGAGAAAATACCCGGGATTTTCTAACACACACACACACCTTGCATGCAGGTATCTAAAGGACAACAGGCAGAGAATGGGGACTTTGGAGTAACAGACAGTGTTGAATTCACAGATATACAAGTTGTAGGATGTTTAAGAAGCCACCTACCAGTGTGATGTCTCGGGAAGCAGCAGCTGCACTCATGTGTAAACTGGGTTGCCTGACAGAACTACTGCAGTCCAAGGCTCGAGCAAACGTGCCAACCGCACTGCAACAGAGGAACAGGAGCAACAGTGAATACACAGAAAGGTGCAATCTCTTCCATCAGACTATGTCATACCTGTAAAAGTGTCCTCTTAAACATGGAAGCCACCTACTGCTACTGTTAAGATTTCGGGTCTTTGATAACAAAGAACAACTTGATAAAGACAAACCACTAAACGCTGCAGCAAAAACTCTGACCTTCTGCCCCCAAAAACAACAATGTACATGTAAGAACAGGAGCTCGGAAACAAAAGGTACTCAGAGAATTCTCATGTACCAACCTCTTAATGTATCGATTTTTCAATTAATTGCAAAGTCAAATGTTCTCCACAGTTTGGGGTTTACAACCAGGACTATTATTTCTAAAATTAAAATGCTATAATAGTGCTTAAAAATTATAATTCAAATTAAAAATGGGGCTCACCACGTCCCCACGAGAAATTAAAAGCATTTTATTCACTTCAGCAGTCCATGTCTACTACTTCCATCAGTGAGCCAAAAAAAGCTTAGTCTAAGGTAACATCAAAATCCTGTTTTTGTCCCAGGCTTTAGGCAATAACGAAATAAATGGATCTCTCAATCTATTTAATAAAAACATTCCATTATTGAAATAGACATATTTTTTCCAAAACTTTACTTTTTTTTCCACTTTTGTTGATTAATTGGACATGGCATCTATTATACTTAAACTGTCTTAAACTGTAAGCATTTCTTGGAGAGCAGTAAACATTTCTTGGAAGTACACCTAAGTATCATGCACAGTGAAGGAAATGATGGATAGAAAAGTGACTGGGCCCAGCATATCGTACAGGAAATGAGCAAAGATGCAGTGACACAGAAGATTATCACCTAAGAGATCAGAAGTTTCTCCAGTACCTGGAGTTGTATGATGACTTGAAGTGCATTGTGTCACACTGGTATCAGAAAAAACCCATTTGTTGCAGTTATGACATAAGCCCTTCTAAATTCAAAGACCCAGTTATGTAACAGATGTAATGCAGTGCAAGGCTCTGGCGTAGGGACTCAAGCCTCACTCAGCAATTACACCCCACACAACTTACAAGTGCAGAATTATACCAATGGTGAACGTCACTGACAGATGAACAGACATTGCTGTATCCTATAAATCTGATATTCAACAATAAAATAATGTGCACCAAGATTTAAATTCACTGAAGTTATAAATAATCATGGCGAAACTGATAATAATGTATGTTACCTCAATTTTATCTTGAATCTCAAAAAATTTATTACTGAATGCATGTTTCGGTATTTGCTGCCACAGTCTTACAAATTAAGATTCAACAGCAGTGATTCAGATCCCTGGTATTTATTAACTGCTTAGATTTCTAAAGGCTGTGGAATACGTAAGTGATATTCAAGCATTTTCCACAACCTTTGCTCCCTTCTTTGCAGAGATAGCAAATATGGGACAAGAACACACACACACATTCTATATTCTTTTTTTTTTTTTTTTAAAGCTTGGCAGCATATAAAACAGTATTTGTCCACAAATCACTCCCAAGAATAAGGCTCTACTGTGAACACATTTCCTGATAGTCAGTCAACCCCTTTCAACATGTTGGCATTGATAAGGGTTGTAGCTAAGCAGTCTTTCCTGTGATCCTTCTGTCCCTACTGTTCAAACCAGTGAATGTGGCATGACTGCATTTCCCTTCTGCTGCTACCTACTAGCTTCTTATCTTCCTTTTGAATAATTAAAATGATTTTCTTTTGACCACATTTCTGAAATAAAGTCTGAGTACGCTACGAACATTACAAAGAACATTCTCACAGTCACACTCTGGCAGATCAAACTTTCGAATCTGACTTCAGAGCCCAAGAATATTTTGTTGCCCAGAATACAGACTCAAAATTAAGACACAATATAAAGCTAGGTTTATTCTGAAAAAGTGATAAAAAGGTAAGAACTGATGCACCAGTGGACATTGCTTCCAGTGCTGTACTGAGTAAGAAAGGATTGCAACCGTCAAAAGAATGCTGTGTGGGAGTTTGGAGTACGTGAGTGCAAAACAAATTAATAATGAATAAAACACAAAAAGACAAAATAAAAGAATAGAAACAATAGAATAAAAGATAATAATAATAATAAAAACAGCATAAAATATAATGGAACAAATATGATAATAATGATAAGAACAAAGTAGATAAATAATACACAATAAAATGCAGGCAGTGTATCATTTGGGGTGTCAGTGGGGACAGGACAGGGGATGGGGATGGCACAGGACACAAATGGGGGGCTGTGGAGGTGTGAGGTGTGTGCATGTCTGTGGCTCTCTTGAAATCAAAGTAACTTTCGTTCTCCTCTCCCTCAAAACTTGTGAAAAACAGTGAATTTCCAAATAAGTGTAGGAATTCTAGAGCATTTGGCCATTAAATAGGTTCAAAACTAAACAGTGATATACAGTGCTCTGTATAATCTAGCTATGCAATTCAGATCCAAATTCAATACTAATTTTAGAAATCACTAAAATAACTTAATTTTTATGTTTTTCAATTAAAAATACAGATATGAGGAAGTATATGTTAAAGCAAAGGTCAAAAACTACATTTGTCATTTTTCCTTGCATGATTTTTTTCCAATTCCACCATCCAAGAATTGTTTTAGAAAAGGAGCAAAATAAAAAACTAACCAATGCCACTTCCAGAAGACACACTATTGTCTTCACCCACCTAAAATAAAACTCAGTATTAAGCCAACACAAGCTAAACAGTCACACCCTAACCACTCATTTTTCTTAACAAACTTTCAACATTAATGTCTTGTTAAGCTTGTAGAATTGAAAGAATAATTGCAAATAGTTAACTGAAATTATATTTAATTCAATAATAACACTAATAAACTGACAACCCCAAAAAAGTGGTCAGCAAGCTACTTATGAATTATTCAACATGTAATTGAAATACTTAGACTTCAAACAGAAACCAACACTCCCCACATTCTCCAAAATAAGCTAAAGCCAAAAGTCACACAGACAGTGAATTACATAGGTGGCAGAGAGATGGACAAGACAAAGAATTGGTATTATCAGCAGGGAGATCACTCTCTGCACATCCTGCATCAGCAAGCAGCTATAAGAGCTTTAAGGGTTAGACCAAAGGATCCAGTGTTACCTTAATTAGGTTTTCCTTGGTTTAATTATCTTAAAGAGCAGAACCAAGAACATTCTCCCAAGGATTTATAACAGATTGCACCTGACAACCGTACAAACAAAACAAATGGATATTGTCCAGTGCCAGGATCTAAGATTGTGGAATAAATTCACAAATTCAGCAAAACTCAACAAGGTCTATGTCCAAAAAACTTTGGAGAGATTGCTGCAGTTGCTATGCCTGTGTGCCCTACCTTTAAGCAAAATTTCAGATTAGATTTTGAACACAGAAAATACATTGCTCCAAATTTTTTATAGCTCAAGTCTAAGACATTGAAGGAAATAATTGTTCAAATATTTGCATAAGATTAATATTAGTGGTAGCCAATGAAATTAAAAAGCAGCAAACACACGAGACTGTCCTAACAAGCTTCCAACATTTCAGTGGCTTGTCAGTAACTAGTTCTGAAAAGGGCTGTTATTTACCAAAGAAACTCTGGAACCACTGCAATTATACATCAGGATAAAAACTGCCTCTGCTTCTCCCAGTAGCAACAGCAGCCTGGCATCAAATCAGATCCAGAAAGTTCTGGATCCAGGCCAGTAACTCTCGATTTTCTTCTACCTTGTATTCTTGAAAATCCAGCTGAGACATACATCCTTCTCAGTCTGAGGATGTTTATTTCAAAACTGTTCACTGATCTACACTGTCTGTTTCAGTGATACCAGACAAGCAGTGGGTGTACTCTGGGCAAAGCTCTTGGAAGTGAACCACATCAGTGCATGCATGAATCTGCAAATCCACAGTTCTCTGCAGATCCTTGCAAACTAATGCATGAGACCTTTGCTTCACCTCTGAGCTAATATTTTTGAGGAAAGCAATTAAGTGATCTTTGGTGGTTTTCTACATATTGGGATGCTTTTGTTTTCCTTCTTTTTACTCCAATGTTCCTCTTCACCATAAATTGGAAACAGACCTAAAGGATAACCTCTGAGACTGCTCTGAATTTTACAAACAGCAAATTAATATCTGCTTGTTCTTTAAGAAAATATCATGACACTTAAAATATTGGAAAGAAGAAAAAAAAATACATCTTCAGTGAAGACACATGTAAGCAACAAAATATTAATTTAAAACTGAAAATACACCCGAGATTTTCGCTACTCAATTTTGCAAAATCTGACCTGAAGAACATATTCAAAGTAAAATGATGCTGTTACAAAAGACATTTTCTTTGCATTTCTAAGCAGCTCCCTGTACAGTGCTATACTTCATTATTATCTCTTCAGGTATTTGCAGCACAAAGGGAAATGACATGATAAACATGAAAAGTCACCTGCCGCTATTATCTTGCTGAAAGACTATCAGAGTAAGCGTGGCATGATATATAAATGTGTGTGCAACAAACAACCTTCACTTTCACTACTATATGAATAGAAATGAAACATACATGAAATGTTTCTTATTCAACAGAAATAGAACCTGATAGATAAAAGTAGTTTAATTCACAGGATGTTATTTAAGTCATCATCTGTATACCATCCTGCAATTTCACAGTCGCAGAGGAGGAGATGTACAGCCCCCTAAAAGCAGGTCCATGAAAACTCTGCTACGGAAATTTATTCTTTTTACTGCAATACATCAAAGTTCATAAAAAAAAAAAATGACACAAAAAGAAATTCAGCTCCAAGTCTGAATTAGTTCTTTTCAAATAAATTTGGGTCAAGAAGTACAGTAATACAAAATGCACAAAGGAATAAATATATACTAGCCAGGCATGACAGACAGGCAGAAACATAGAATTTTTGATATGCCTAGTAAACTTGATGTGAACATATTTTTTTTTTGCCTTTTTGCTTTTTATTGCCAAACCATCTGCCTACCATTAGATGCTGTAATTCACCTTGCTAGCAAACATTCCGTTTTGTGAGCGCAGCATTGGCATCAAGATTTTTCACCGTTTTTGCTGCATAATTCTATGTTGCAATTCTGCCATTAAATTTAATTACCTCTTTAATGAACTTCAATTCCTTTTACTTCTCACCACCTCCAGAGAATCCAGAAGTGTAGTAATACAAACCGATGTCTTTTATGTATTTATTTTCATTTATGGGCTTTGGGAATCTTGTCTACTGCCACTGACTACAATGAATTATTTCACAAGAACAGAGAATTACTGTTTGATCACACCTATAAATGTTTTTACTTATTGTTCTCAGTTAATGAGTGTATTATTTTCCTCAGTATAATAAAAGACACCTTGTCAGTTGAAACTGCATTGTGTTCCCTTCCTTACTATAAGATAAATTAATGTAACAAATACACATACAATCACAGAACATCTCCAAATCCACCAACATACTGTGCCCACTTATAACTAAATCAATAGTAACCAAGAGAAAATGAATATAATCACTGTCCTAGAGCAAATGGAAAAGTGGGAACAACACAGGAAGGATCAAGCTCTAATTTAACATGACTAACGAGTAATTTTCCATTCTTCTATGATTTTACATCAAAAAACAAGCAGGCTTTCAAATAAAGAGAAATATGTAAGATAGAGGTATGTAAAGCCATTTTAATGTCATAGAAATCAAAGTACAAGATTTTAAGGTAGAGATGCAATGCTTCAAGGCTCTTTTAATTAGATTTCAAAACTCCGGTTTAGTTGGAAATAAGCTGGGGCCACAAATGTTTGTAAAATAGCTTCATTTAGAGATATATTCCTTCCAGAAGACTATGTTGATAATGTAGTTAGATGAAGCAGAATAAAAGAACTACATTCTTAATGGTTTCACTGAATCATAAAGCACATAAACAGAAGTAGAATGTACCAAAAATGTATCATGTAATGAATTATAGACCAAATTAGCAGATAGAAAGAAATTTTTTTTTAAAAAGGGTCATTTCTTGAGCTCTCAGCATCTGTCTAGACCAGAGCTCACACCTCCTACTGCATTTGAGACTGGGCAGGATAATTTTTGACTCTGACAAACAAAAAAAAAAAAAAAAAGACTGGACTAATATGGACAAGAGGAAAGCTTTTCTTTCCTAACACTGTGCAACTTGGGACAGAATCAGAAAAAGAACATAAGATCTGGCAATGAAATGAAAGTACTCCTTTTATATTAGAAATGATAAGAGACTGATGACTGGAGGAAATAGGGTGTACCTATATCGGTTCAAATTAGGAATGCTGTCCCCAACATTTTTATCTACTGCATTTTATCCAACAACAAAAAGCATCTCATAACATACAAACTGGGTTTCTGTTAAAAGTAGTTCCACATACGTGTAGATATTTAGTTCACAGGACCTGATGAGAGTTATGACTTAAAACTGCTCAAAATGTGCAGTGTGGACACTAGGCCCCTCAGCACCAAATATTTCAATTCTACAAATCCATTTCTACTGTACTGCACTATTTGCTAATGTGGACAGATCTAAATAGCTGTTGCAGCTTCTCAAACTCCTGTCCTTTGAAGCTGGTAGACACAGAAGAAACAGGGCCAATATATAAGACAGAAGAAGAAAAACTGGTTGATGAAATTGTATCTTATTTGAATGGAGTAAAAAATGCTGTTGGACTTTTCATTGCCACAGCACAAACATTACCCAAAAGACAACTCAAACTCAGAATACATTAGACTGATGCCTCAAGCTTCTCCTAACAGATGCTTTTGCTAGTTAAAGCAAGAGCCCTTACCCAAATTGTGCTTCAGTAGCAGTAATAAGGTACTTTCAAGGGTTGTATGGCAAGCAACCCTTGGGGGAGGCCAACGTTATGGATCCTTGCATGTTTTTCCAAATCGCCACCATTTTTTTGGCACTGTTACCTCTAATTTCTGCACAGGATAGGCATATTCTTCTACCTTTCAATCCAGGAAATTATTAAATACCAGGGCTTAGTGAGAGGCCCAGACTGACCAGGCATATAAATCTAGCAAAAAAGGCCTCTCTTTCCTGAGACAGTGAACAAAACTTGTAAGACTGGGAAAGCTATGTGCCCAAGGTAAAATAAAAATTTACTTGTAAATGGACAACACAAATAAAAAGAGTATTTAAACACCTTCTAAAAAAACAACAAAGCTCCTTGTGTGATTGAAAAAGCTAAAGCATTTAAGGACAAAAGCAAGTCTTCTTTCAACCAGATCAGACCAAAAAAATTAGAAGAAATACTCAATTCCTTTGATGCAGCATCTAAAAAGAATCACTTGAAAATGCTTTTAAAATGTCAAACACAATAGCACACACATACTTAACAAAAATCACACCTGGGAAGGTATTTAAGAAAAAATTATTCTTGTCATATTTTCAAATTTGCTGAACTAAACATAACCAGAGAAAGACCATTCCAACTGGAAATCCAGCAGGCACAGCCAATGCCTAGTGAACTGCAGTTAGGCCACAGCAGAGCTGTCTGTAAGCACTGTTCACCAGATCACAATACCAGCTCTCCACCGTTACTCAAGCAGCTTTTAATGGTCCTATATAATGGTCCAGTATAAATCCTGCAAGCACACAACCTGCTGAATTGAAAGCTGCCACCAAATCACCACAGATATTTTCCCAGAAATTGGTGAAAATCTGTCTCGGAAGCCACTTAGTGCATCCTGTGAATACAAGTGTATAGGAGCTTGGAAACAGTTTCTGTCAGTTGAAAAGCAACTTCCGAAGACGAATGGGGTTCTGTGCAAGAACATCCACAAAGTTGCACCTGAGTAACACCTGATTCCAGATGGCCATTCAAGACCTTGAATAGTTACAATAATCAGCCATGATCCACCATAACAGAAATCATCTTTACAGAAATGTATCAACTTCAAAAAAAAAATTCAGTCTTGGTCAGGGCACAGCATTGCAAAGGATGTCTTAAATAACAGAAGAGAAAAATATATTCTTCTTTATGTATTTAATTATTCCCTTTTACTTCCCAGCAGGCTGCTTACTGCTACACTCCTCTGGGAACAATTTTGGCTCCACAGAATACTACTTCAGCTCCCCAGAGTGGCTGAAAAACAGCAAGCAGAGGAATTTTAAAGCACGGAATCAATTCTTCCAAAATTCACAATCTTCATGCAAATGTTTTTTTAGGGCACACCATAATAGTCTGGCCATACATCTCCAGGTACTATATTGCTGGTGAAAAAGTACTTCAGATTCCTGGTTTCTATGGAACATCTGCCAGACCCTGTGACCTTCTGAACACCTGTTAACACCTAAACTCCTCTGTCTTGCTTGAAAATTCAACAAGGGCAGGCCAAAAAAAAAAAAAATTTTAGTACTGTATAGAAAGGATAGAACACTCCAAGTGGGAGAGTAAGGAAAAAACAAAATGGATCAGCACCTGAACTGTGAATGAGTGAATCAGCATCCCATATCACCATACACATAAAGCTGGAAAATATAGAGCAACTTTCTTTTTTCATTCCTGAAATGTTTTGTTCAAAAGGGAGAAAGAAAAAAACCCAAAAACTAGAAACCATGTAAAAGGATTATTTGCCTAAGAAGATTTGAGATCACGCTCTGCAAGCAGGTTACAGAAAATACAGGAGATGGATTTATTCAGGATAAAATCCATATGTGAACTGTGTTCTCTGTTATCATTAGTACAATACCTTTCTAAGTATGAATTAGAGGACAGGCAAAACCTGCTCTATCCCGTGAACGTAGAATTGTCTTTCAGTAAGAAACCCACAAAATTTTTGAGGGGTTTTTTTTTTTTTTTAAGTAGAGAAATAATTTTTAAAGGTATTTATTAATTCAAAGCACTTTGATGTTCCCTTCATAAATCTGCATAATCATGTTAATTTATAAAATGGAACTGACCTGATTTTTTTCACTAATGAAATACATGACTTCAAAACTTTATTTCAACATTCACCCAAAATAATTGCATTGTATATTATTCAGCTTACATGCATATGTGGCAAATTCTGCACCCATTTCATTTGTTAACATTTTCTTTATTTCTACTCTTTAACTTCTATTTTACACCATGAAATTCCAAGCACTGTAACACAAGACTGAATTATTATGAGCACTGAAATCATTTACTCTGAGGGGAAAGCAAACTGACATCTACATTCAAAGTATCAAATTCAACTATAACCTGAAATACGGGAGTGGAGCATTAACCAAAATTCACTTTCTTTTTCTCTCTCCTGTATTGGTAGCTTCCATAAATATACAAAGGGTCATGGTCTGATTTTCTCTTTTAGCTAACTGTGGGAAAGAGAAGGGCTCACAAAATGGCAAACAGGTTGAGTTACACGATATAGGGGAATAAATAGTCAGTAGAAAAAGGAAAAGGATTTTTTTATGAGAGGATTTTAATCTTACCGTGCTACAACTAAAAACTGGTCAATCTGACGGTCAGTAAGGGGGCTATCTGGATCCCATACTTTTACTTCCAGCTTTGCCTGTTCTCTGTCATCTAATTCTCCTGTCAAAAGGTAGATGGGACAAAACACTTATTACTCACAATGTTTTCCTTTGTGTAGTTCTTGCACTATGTTTAAAAGAGACATTGTACATTTTTAAACATATACACATACACACACGGAGTACTTAACAGTCAGCAGTTATCCACTTAAATTCTGCAATGCAACATCACCAAAATATATATCTTCCTTTAACACCAGCATTTCAATTTAAGGAGACATTGTTAGGAAGCATAATATCAACGAACCTTAATAAAATGTTACAATAAACTTGAAAGCATAACCTAAGTAACCAGGGGTTTCTTTAATTTGCTTGTCTACTGTATCAAAGTTACTGTTTCACTTAAGCCATACTAAAATTAATTTTACACTTAACCAGCTTTAGCGATTAAATTCTATCTAATTTGTCTTCTGCCCCCAGAAAATAAATCATTATGCAAAAATGCTGTCTACTATATTTAGGCATTAGTTTACCTCTTCAGCCACTACATTATCTGTATTGTTAATATAAATCATACTATTAAAATTTCTGAGTACATTGACTAGTTCTATCCTCTTATAAATGAATATATGTAAGGCTGCACCACAAGAAAGTTGCTATATGCTACATCATCATTTCCCATCTTCATTTGGCTGAACAGAACAATTTGTGTATACGGACGTGGCTGTATCAATGGGGGTGGTTTCCAAAATTTAATTTGCCCTATATTCATTGTTACAAGAGTATGGCATTTGTACTGCATGGAAGAACAGTGAAGTGTGAATTTGGTACAAGGATTCATATTCATAAGAAAGCCTTGATCTTGTCCTGCCTACTACACCAATGACTTCTCCTGTAAAATAAGAAACATCTCAGAGGCTGATGGAGGAAGCACCACATATTCTACCAGTCTGAGAAGATTTACCTGTGGGATGTAGCCAACACATTTGTGGCCACAAGAGATGACAACAGTAAAGTCAGAACCATGTCTTTCCCTGCTGTTTTAGAGTAGGACGGTGTTCTTCCCTCAGTGAACATGTGAAAACCACTAACGTTTAGCTGGTTGCCAGTACTTGTCTGTGACTTTTACAAGCTACTACAAGAATGAAAACCTGTTGTCAGATACAGCCATTCCACTCCCTTTGAAAATCTAGGCTGTGTGGGCACCTCTCTGATCACACAGAAGATCACTTTAGTCTGTGCTGTTTCTTAAGACCTAATGAAAACAGCCAGTCTAAACATGCACAGTATCACCAAGACATGAAATAACCTGTACACTCAAGAGTCTGGAAGCTGACTGCAAACCAAGCACTGGCTCTTCTGAAATCATATTAAATATGGTGAGTTCTCTAGCACATTGATTCTGGAAAGAAATTAAAATGTGGTATATATTTATCCCTAGTAAACACACAAGTTAGAACTGCACCATGCTGTCTGGCTAATGTTTCAGGAACAAATTTCACAGTCACATTCTCAGAAAAACACAGTAAATTACTTTCTTCCAATACACAGACAATAAAGGATTGGCTGCCTAAGGGGACTTCAGCTTCTGTTAAAGCTAATTCACATCCAGTACTGGAGACAAACTGTTAATTTCTGGCATCTTGGATAAGATTTTAGGTCTATCAATTATTCTATCGATTGCACACCTGTCAATACATTCATTTCTTCCATCTGTGACAGACACATAGTGGGTGATGTTCTGCATTTTATAAATATTCTCTGAGTACTTCATTTCAATCTGTTAATATATAGTTTTTAAATATCTTTAATGTTAGTTAACTGTTTCAGGACATATTCTGGAGATCATAACAATACTCAGGTAGATTATACTTCTCACAAAGAGAAAACATCATACAAACAGAGCACCAGTATTCAATGAAAACATGTCGCTCTCCTGAATCAAGTTTGCAAAAAGAACAAAAAAATTGCAATACTAAAATTCTTACTTCAGTTAGAGGTAATTAAGCAATTACTACCATAAAGGGTTGTAACTCTTGATAAAGGTGAATCCAAAATATTGCCAAGCAGTATTTTGTAATGGCAGTAGACATAAATAGGATACAAGCAATGTAATATATATACCAAAATAATCTAAACACATATAATAATTGCAATATTAAATATCCCTGCAACAATGGTAGACAGAGGTTTCCAGAAAATAAGTGGAGTCTGCCAAACTGCACTTTAAAAAGCTACTTAATTCCCAATTTTCCACTTACATGGCAGGATATAATCACTTAAAGAGGGAAAGTAACCTAAACAGACCAAACCATGGAGGCAGTCAAGCAGTGCTGTAGAAATCTTTGAAAAGTTCATGTCAGGAATAAGTATTTTGTTAACTCCCTTTGCCTGTGCTAAAAGCATCAATAGAGGAGGATCACATAAGATAAACAGATAATAATTATAAACCCTCTGTGTTTTACTTGAGCTGTCGATCCTTAGCAGACCATGCCTGTACCACATCCTATAGGATTTTTAATGTAGAAAACCACTTTAAAACTAAGATGCAATTTTTCTGTTAGCCCATCAACATTTCTCTTCTACATTGTTGAATTTGATGCCAAAGTATAAGACATTCAAACTGAACAGATGATAAAGTTGTCATAGTACTAATTCATTACCTTGCAAAACCCAAGTCACAAAGGAATGGGGGAGTTTTACGTTCAACATTTTCAGTGCATCTGAGAAGTTCAGTTTTGAAAATGTCACCTTCCCCTACCACCAGCTTCTGAGAAGTGCTAGGCAATTTTTTTGAGTAGCTGGTATGACATACCAGCATATCCAACTTATTCTAATCACTGCATATAATTTTATTATAGCCAGTCTAATCTGATGACCAATTTTATTGGAAAACATTAGTAGATGGTCAGAAATACATCTGGTTTATTCTTCATCGATCATTCAATTCCTTATTTCTCATGGCTCTCTTCTAATAAAAAACATAGGATATTTTTTTCTCTAAAAGAGGTAAAAAAGTTTTGTATTTCAGTTAGTCATTTTAAACAAATGAAAGCATGATATGTCACTCTAAACAAAAAATGGAAGAAAAAATTTACAAATAAAAAGTAAAACAAATGCATTTAAGATGAGTTACAAGAAATTAAAGATCTACTTAGTCTTTTAGATTTCACTTCTTGCAGATAAATACCCCAAAGATATCAGGTTCAGCATGATTCTGTGTTCTTGTATTCAAATAAAAGAAAATAACTTGCAATATAAACTATAAACAGCTTCTTAGAGTGAAATTCTTTGAATTTAATAAATACATAACAATACTGCAATATCATATGCTATTAAGAAACTGAAATAGGAATCTATAAGTCAGGCTTTATTTTAAAAATGGTTTTCAATGAAACAATACAAATTCCACTTCTAATGACAACCAGTTGATGAGGTATCTGATTTGAAAGACACTTGTGATGTATGACGTCTTATTTTTGTATATTGCATGATCTGCACTATTTTTCAAGATACCTTTTTACTCTCCTTCTCAAAAAGTAATTTAGCTGTCAATTCAATCCAAACATGCAAACTAAACACCTGCAGTGCTCAGCTTTCTGAATGACTCCACCTTTCAGGATATGCAAAGCAAAGGTACCAGCTGTGGGATCCTTAATTCCATGGGACAGAAAATCTGTAGCTGTGGGGTTTTTGGTCATGGTAAGGCAGCAGATGTATCCATGGACATAATTGGACACCAGATCAACAGTTTCAACCACAGAGTCCCTCCTAGTAAGCAAATTCATTTATTCATACAATCTCCTGAAATCAGCCATTTTTGATGTGTGCGTTAATTCCTCAGACTCACCAGACATCTGAGCAGATAAACGTGAAGGCATTTGTAGAGGCTCATATACTTAATGCTTAGCATATGTATAAAAAGTCTATTCAATGTCTTAATCTTTTTGTATTAGGTTTACACTTGTGAAACAGGAATATCTCTTAGCTAACATTGCAAGGATCTGGAAGAGAGTTACTTGTTCTTATGGTTCTTATCTTCCCCTAGAGGAGTTCAGCATGCAACACAATGAAATTTCTTTCACTGAAATAAGGATTTAGCAGATAAAGCATTTAGCAGGTTGTTGCCAGAACTCTTTGGGAGTATACTATCTGCAGGTAATCCTAAATGGTTTTTTGAACATAGTTTCCTGTGCTGTTTTTGTGCCATTACTGGAAAAATGGGCAGCTAATCAGTGAAAATGAGGTTTCAGTTCATGAACCACATTCTCACGCTGCTATCTAGATAGTCTGCAAACATTTTCTCTATCTTGCAGACGAGAAAAATAGACTCACAATGAATTTTCTTGTACTGCATATGAACAAAGTTCCAGACATTAAGCCTGTCTGTCTAATGTAAAATCTGATCTTTCTCCTTGGATGAAAAGTACATCAGTTCCTCACTAGAACAGTCAGCATATTCATCCTGCATAAAATTCTTATTAATCATTTTTATTTTTTTTTTATCATTTGCAGCTCTCACCCATAGAGATAATAAAAATAAATCCAGACGAAAAGTTCAAAAATTTACACTTACGTCTCCAAAAAATATAATGGAGTTATGTGCAAATAGCTTCTCTGATCACAGTAACATAAGAAAGCTTAGATGAAAAGTGTAGGCAAAAGAAAAATTATTTGTTTACCTTTCAATTTCAAAACAACCTCCCCTCTGCCTTAGCTTGCCTGACAGAGGTATATTCAGATTTCAACTATTCAGATAAGGAGTTATATGTTTACACAAATCTTATGGTAAAAATTTATGAATGTAAGACGTATAAGGACTAGAAATGAAAAACAGGCTGTATATAGAGATTACAAATGAAAGACATCATGTGATAAAGGCCTGTTACTTGTCTACAAACATTTAAACTGCTATTGGGCATTTTTAAAGCAAATAAAACATGCACAGTCCAGTAGCCACCTATCCTCTAGAGCCTGAGTTTATAAAAAACATTTAATCATTCTTCACTTGAAAAATCCCTTTTGAAATAGAACTGCTTCCTATGACCTAAACTTCTCTCAGCGTTCAGCTTTACAGTACTTAAAATTTAATCACTGATGATCAAAAGACAAGAGCTCGCAAAATACTCAAAAGAGCTTTAATTCATCATGTTCTAAATTCCTAGACATTAACAGAAAGAATTACACTTGAGCTCAGAATAAACTGAACTGTAACCACACATTAATGACCAACTTCTACATAATGCTGCATCAAGAACGGCTGGCTCATGGAAATGCCCAGTGCTGGAAGGAAGGAACAAATGAGGCTGCCTCTTTCTCAAAACCCTGCAGAACTCTTTTCAGTTTTTCTGAAATTCCTGAAATAACAACAAATGAGGTAATAGAGTTTTCAGGAAAGCATGGTGAAAATGATTCTGAGTGTAAATAATAACAGCACTGTACTACACATGAATATTAATAGGATTTAAAATACTTGCTTTTGAAAAAGGGATACCACAATGCAGAGACATTGTATTCACCCAACCAAACAAACCAACACCAAAACCAAACCCTGACAAAATGAAACTGTGGTCCTGCAGTTTTGGGTTGGTTTGGTTTTTTAAAAAAACTTTATGTTACAAAAATGCAAATTCCCTGAGACTTAAGCATTCTAAAGAGAAATCATACTTTTCATGTGAATAAATGATGTAAACAAAACTATTTAGATAAGAACTTTTTGTTTAAGACAAAATGTATTTTGACTTATTTAAGTGTAAAAAACCACATTTCATCTGCATCTGCTATTTGGTTTTCATCTTCTACAGAATAAACTTAGAAGAAAAATCAGACTTGCAGAAAAACAGCAAAGAAACAAAAATCTGAACTTACAATGAGTCCTTTCAGGTGAAGTTAGTGAGGTAGAAAATACCAGCAAAATCAATTAAACACTAAGATGTTGCTGCTTGAAAAGTGATTTGAGTGCTCACAGGGATAATAAGCACATACGCAGCCCACAATAAATAACTGTACCCTTCCTAAGACTGACTACCTGACAGAACTCATTTAGTATTTGAACAATCTCAGCCAAGGCTCTACAGCTACTATTAACAACAAAATCTTTCTGATGGCAATCATGCACAGCCTGCCACGCCAACAACGCAGCACAGACCATTCATGCTGCACTGCAACCACAGAGCTACTTTAACCATTTCCTCCAAGTTGCAGAAAAACAGGAGGTTCATAACAAACAGAACACTGATAACAGAAGCCTAAGTCTCCCGAAGGAGCTAAAGACAGCAGGGTACCATGGCTCTTTTCTTATGAAGACCAAAACTTTGACGGACTTCACCTGAAGCATAAATCAAACTTGAGAAAGGAATACATGCTTTTACAACTCGGGGCAACCAATGAACAAGAAACCAAACAACCACAGAAAAAACCCACTCCAACTATCCCCAAGCAGGACAACATGCATAACTCACCTCAGCTGCTGAACAGCTTTTAAAAAATTTGATTGATAAACAGCACAATTTCCAACTCTTCTAACTAATCCTTGACTGTTACATAGAAGTTGTGAATGATCTGAGAACCAAAGGTCAGAAATTTTCATGACCATATTTGGTCTCTTTGATCAAAATTATACATGCAGTTAATACCTCAACGAATTGTACCAGAAGGCAACAAGTATTTTTAAATAACATCACTGAAAACACTTCATAAAACACTATGGTTTATAATGCAAAGCTTCAAATACCTAACTGAGCTTCTGTTGTACATGTGGCTACAGCCCTAAACTACAGATTTTCCTTGCAAGTGCATGATTAGGCAGAAGCAAAGTCTTTACTGAAAAGAGGCATCAAGAGGCCATTTACATGTGTTTTGTTTAATTTCTAGTAAAACTGATAAAATTCTATAAACATGCTTTTAATTGCCCAGCACAAAAATCACTAACTCATCTCCCTAGAAGTGAGATTGGCAAAACTGATGTAAAGGATATTATAATCCTATTAAAATTTGACATGAACAACATAGCAAAGTGTATTTTACTGTTTGTGATGATCACGCATTTGACAGTTAATTATGCAAAATTTACTGTATGAGCTTAATAACAAAAAAATATTCAAATCTGACAAAGGACTACCATGTTTAAATTGGCTAACCCTCAAGAAACAGCTCGTACTTTTAGAAGGTATTATAGAAAAAATTTCATGTTGACTCAAAGTCAAAAGTGCAACCAACAGAAACCCTATTTGAGACCTAAATATATTTGACCATATATAACCAGGAATTTTATTATTTGTTGAGATTCGTCTCATCTAAATATCTGACCTATTTTAGATATCCATTTTCAGCTGAGATGAATCAAGTCTCGGCAACTCCTTCTATTCTGACCACAAAGGTAAGTCTTATTGGGTTAGCACCACCACACCTGTTATGTTCTCTTGCAGCTTCCACAAACAGGGACTCCAAAATCTGCTTGTTATATCTTTGTTCCATGCATTCGTTCTGAAAAATCCATTTAATAGAAAGCCACCATCTTATAGCTGAACAGAGATAGTTCTACTTCTGGCATTTTCTAAGCAATATTTTGAAGTTATCATTTATTTTGCTGCTAATTTACCAGATTTTCTGTCAAATATAAAATTTCTATGCATTTCACACTGAACTTGGTGAAATCAGTTTCTATAAGGTTCCTAGGCACCTAGAAGCAAACCTGAGTTAGACATAAACATCTCTTTTTGTACTTGCCCCTAAAGGTATTTTTTATTTCAGACTTTGAGCTTTGCTTTCTGCTCTCTGGATCCCAGTGAGGTCACCTTGAATTGACAGGAAACCTGGTTTTAGACACTGACTGTGAACTCCCGAATTGCTGTATGTAGAACAAGGGAGGTATGCAAGCGAGAAGACACTAGTTCCTCAATCCCAACCAAAAATAACTTTATGGTTGACAGTTTTCTCCATGAAAATCTTTCCCTCACATACTGTTCATTGAAGAGCCTAAAGGTGCTGCTGTTGTCACCTTCTGTGTGTGCACAAGAGAAGCAGCTCTTCCTTTAATCATACCTAAGCAACTGGATTTACATTAAATCCACTAACTCATTCTTGTAATAGCAATTTGTTTCACCCACAAAGGAAACACTAACATGGCCTCAAAATCATCAGCCCTCACGATTTTTAAAAGCCAGTTAAATACAAAAGATTAGACGGATACTATTCATGAAACATTAAACTCAGGAGAAAAAGAGGCAATATTCTCTGAATTTTATTGTCTAAGAACTACCTAACGTGTCCAGTTCATATCCAGTAATTGTCAAAAAAGTGATCACTTAGCACAAATTGCAGACCATATTTTCTGGAAATCGATAGGACACGAACACACAATATTTGTTTGTCCTGTCAGATATTTCTCACAGACACACATTATCTGTCTTCACAGTATCTGGCTGTCCAATTTTTAACTGAAATATTTGAATACAGAACCTTCTAAAAACATTGCATATCAACGGTTTTTAAAAGGGACTGATTATTATCTTCTCACAACAGAATTAAATCATTGTAACTACATCAACACTAACAGAAATAATCCAGCACACAGACTTTTGACAAGAGAACCAGATGCACCGTTCAAATTACTGCTGCAGGTCTCAGGCTCTGAGAGTGATTTTCAAACTCAGCAGTGGTTCATATAATAAATGGGAGCATTACATACCACGAAGTAACAGAACAGATCCCTCCTCATGAGATTAACAGTTGATTTTCACTATTCTAAAGTATATTTTTCATTTATTAAATTTTTAAAAAGATTTAGTTATGTGGGAAGCATTAGTAGAACCAGAAAATACAATACACCAAGTCTAAGCATCTTGAACTTTCATAATATTAAAAATCCAAACAGATTGTATATGAGTTTCTCATCTGTCTCTTTACTTGTAACCATGTTTAAACTTAAAATCCTGAAATTCCAATATTCCCAAACATTAAAAGGCTTGAATTCTGAGTTTAATAGTTTCCATTTGGTAGGTGTGCTCTATTAAAAACAACATGCTCTTACAACTGAGTTGCAGTAAGAAGCACAAAAACAGTGAAGACTTTAGAAACCACCCTTAAAGTAATTAATTTATTCTTTTTCAAAACAAAAAAAATTTAGAGACTTTGAATAGAGTTTCTCTGTACGTCATCCAGAATTTGCTTAAATTTGTCCCCTTCTTCCTATTAAGCGCTCAGTAATTCTAAAACGCCTTGGCTTCAAAAATTAAATCAACTGCACAGCAAGTACTATTTCTAGGCACTCAGTGGGTATTTTCAGGTGTGCAAGACGGACTCCAGCTTTTAATTTACAATTCTATTTACGAGAAGAAAAAAAAGTTTTGAACAGAACATCTTTCCTACAGGCTGCTTCTTCCTCTACTTCAGAGACTCTCATTCCGCTTCTGTATGTTTTAGTAGGGGGTACTCCTGTTCCTTGCCCACTTCACACTCTTGGTATTGCTTTAAATGGCCAGAGAGAACCCAATTGTGTCAGATCCCTGCTCCATAAAGAATTGCCTGGGGTCTCCTTTTAAACCCAGATGCAAGAGATAAGCTGGGAGGGGACCATTAGCATGTGATTTAAGGTCATCCCTCCAGGCTATTAAAACAGGAACTTGCAAACAGCCTGGCATTGCTGGTGGCGGCACTCAATTAGGACTAGCAGCCAGCTCTCCACATAAACCTTTAAACTGAATCATTCCTTATCATACTCGTCAATGCCTTGCTGCTTGTCTCCTTCCATACACCTCTGCATGGAAACTGAAAACTCACTTCCCAAATCAACCCTAACCCTTCCTGCATCCATCAGTCCATTTCCCCCTCTGACATGCCTCCACTTTGGCCAGTGAAATCTGGCTCTACCTGACTTGCTCTGCACTCAGAATCCTTAACGACGAGGAGAGCCGGATGAGCTGAAAGGAGCTGCTGCATCCAGGCAATTAACTCACAGTAAACATTCTTAGCAGACCCTTCCCCCTGCTCAGATAACCATGGTTGGGGACAGCTGCCACTGGGATGCTGCCCAGGATAACACCCGACCCATTGCTGGCTAACATCCCCTCGCAGGGCCCTTCCCACAGAGCTGCTCCTCTCAGCCCTTTCATAGCCAAATAAATTTCATACATTTATGAAATGTATGAGTAAGGGTACCTTCATACGGTATAATTTTCCCTTCAGCTAGAAAAAAGTTAAGGACATCTCACATCACAGAGGGAGAAAACTGTCCTTGTGATTGAGACACATTACTAGATGCGGGGTTAATTTTTCTTGTCACTCTTCTTTTATCCTCCTATTTGTTACAACATTGTCCAAATTTCAGAGGGCATTTAAGTCTTCTCAGACCATCAATAGAGTCAAAAGGTCTATAAACTACCAAAGAGTCCAAGACCTTGACAATGTGATCTATTTAAAAAGGAAGCAAATAAGAGAAATTCAAACCAATTGTTGGAAGAGAAATCAAAATAATTTTCGGCATCTGTAATGACCGTACACAAGTGCAGAGGTTCATATGCATCATGAGAGACTTAAAAGATATACCTTAAAATGAAGCATCTGTAGGAGAGGTTACAGAACAATTATACACCACGAAGAGTAACAAGTTACTTGAGTTTGGACAAGAATCCTCTCCAGATTTCTACAGGATCTCAGGAATACAACAGCTACTAATGTAGACAACATGAGCTCAAACCCAGTTGTGTTATACCTAGGGTGTGAAGCAGGGAATGTGAGCTAAACAAAAAAATGTGGGCAACTAAGCATAGTCAAGGCTCACAGCTGTACTAGCCAAATAAGCCAAAATTGCAACAAAGTGGTCAACAGGCCTTTTACAAAAAAAAAATCGTGCCTCACGTAAATTCCTGAAATGCTGCAAAAAGACAATAGAGGGACATAAAGAAGCTCAAGGTGACAGCCTATTGGATTTCTAATAGACTTGAAAAATTTTTAAGAAAACTGAGAAACCCCAAGCGACAAGATCTCCTGCATGGATAAACAGCTGACAGTCTGACTCAGCATGGTCCTTCCTACACTTGTTTCCTTGAAAATACTGATTTCAACACTTAAACATGCTACATTGCCTAGCACTGAACTGTTCTACCAGATCCTGGTACAGAAAATCAAATGTAACATCAGAAAATTAATTTTGATAAATTACATTAAAAAAATCATAGGAAATTAGTATTACAAATTGTAATAATTGTCTTGAAAATGCAATTGTTTGGTTGGGATATTTTTTGCCAGAGAACTACTGCAGATAGTTTCACTAGACTTACATATCAGGCTCAGAATGCAGTCACGATAAAATGTTTTGTTAGATTTGTTTAGAAAATATCCTCTGCTTCAAAAGTTTTAATAGAGCTTTGACAGACAGAAGAACATTTATTGACCTTTTTTGACTTGATTGCAGCCTTTCCACTTGATTTACAACACCATGAATGAATGAAAGTAAGCATTACTTGAGAAATGACTGATTTAGCCAATGAGATTACTGTAAACAATTGGCTTCCCTATTTGCAACCTGACTTCAATTGTATTTGTTTAGCAAAGCTGTCACGCATTTTATTTAGTGCAAACGCATTTACATTGTGTGACAGCTGCAGTTAGGCCTATGATGGCGTGCACGAGGCAGAAAGAGCAGTGCAGGCATGTGACAGAAACAATAATGCACTAGATAAACTTCTACAGAGCACAGAAATTTTCCTGTTTCTCCCATTCTTAAGCATTACCCTATTTCACAAACTATATCCCTAATGCCATGCTAGCACTTTTCTCTCTCTCCTTCTCTGCTTTTTAGCCAACCACGTAAAACAACCTGTCACTGCATCAGTTGTTCCACCGCCTGAGACACACTGATTGAAATGCCAGAATTTAAAAACATTTGGATCTTAAAGCTGTGAGACAAGTAAGAATCAATGTTATATAAAAGTCTACCAAGTATCTAAACTAGTTTGCCTGAGTGCAATCTCCCCGTACACAAAACATGACTAAATAAAATCTGTTAAAGGTGACAAAAATTTGATCATATTCAGAAAATTTATAAAAGTGTTTTGTAACCAAGTAACAATAATAATAATGACTTGCCCAAACCAACACTGTATAGGGTTTTGTTCTTGCTTGTTTAGGGTCTTTAGCTTTGTTTACTGAAGTTACTAGTCACATATTTTATAAGCTGTTGACCAAATACAGTAGGTGAGTGCACCAGACAGCAGCTTCTGGCCATCGCGTGCAGAGAACTAGATACCTTGCTCCTGTACTGTGGAGTAGGGATGCTTGAAACAAGATACTCCTTGTCCTATCTCATGCTCTCGATTCTCAGAGATAAACCTTTTTATTCTTGCTTTGCACAGAGGAGAAGAATGTTACCCCATGCTGGATACAAATGTGAAAACAAACTGCTACATCCACAGAATAAGCCACTGGCTTATGTGGAGTTCTCTGTGCCTCATTAGCTCTACTATCCTTTCTCCTTTACTAAGATTATGTGTTGTTGAAACAAAGAAAGGACCTTCTTCGGGATCATGCTAGCCAGAATTTGAGTCAATGCTGTACAACAGTCTCTTGTCTTCCAGCATATCAAAAACAACTAAAAAGACTCTCAAAATCTTCAAACTAGAGTGTAGACAGACTGTAATACTTGGCACTGGGGGGGGCAGAAGACTTCACACAACCATAACATCATTCAAATCTGACAACTTTTACTCCTAAGTTTTACTCCCAAGAATGATGATAACAAAAGTCGGAAGAAACTGCGGACAGAAATCTGCTCTGGTCTTTCTCCAAAGTTACAGTCTTCACTAAATGTGTGATCTAAGCAATTTAACTACACCATTACAAACAAAACTGGCATAGATTTACAAGGCTTACGCATTTCCAACCAAATTTAAACTTTGTTTACATTTGTTTACTACAATTGTAAAGGATTTATGGTTCAATGTATCTTGAAGTGGAAAAACAGAAAACAGTTGAATCTGGAATACTTTATTATGCATCTTGATTTTAATAAACCTTTTAGACTTTTGAAAGTAAATGTTCTTTTCATTTCAAAAATCAAAGACTAATATAAATTTATCCAATACACCCCCGGGGCAGGGAGAAGCAGATATGCTGCAACATCCAAAGTTTGACCTAAACACCTGGTTTTGCAGTACATTTTACTCAAGGATGCAAAAATGGTAACAATCAATGCAAGGAAAAAAAAAAAATCTATTCCTACAAAAAATGCACGTAGTTCTCTAATAAACACCAAAAAATCCAAACCAATTCTGTCTATTCAGACAGAACTTGAATTTTTAATCTACTAGAATTCAACTGTGTATTTCCAACAAATTAATTTCATGCTTACAGAGCATCTTTTTCCTTTTCTGCCATGTTGTGACTGGTCTTCTGAAAGCTAATCTGAACTGTCTTTGGTCATTTAAATTGTATTTATATGCCAGTAACTTTGAAAATAAAACAACTGATGGTGTCTGAATCTTTGATTTGTCTAATTTTTTTTTATGGTTTTGGGGATTTTCTGTAAATATAAAATATGCCTACCAACCACCTTCAAAAAGGTATTCTTCCTTTAGATTACAGGACAAGTTTTATGTGCGAACAAATTCAGCAATGCTTTTTATTTTATTTCACAATACTATTATTAGATGATATAAAATCTGATTTTTCCGAACTGACAAGATGTTGCTGAAATTCTCTCTTTTAATTTCAGGTGATCGCTCTAGACTTTTAAAGAGTTACACAGTAGAGCATAATAATTTGGAGATACAGATCACTAGCTATTTTAACAACACAGGCTGAAAAATTTACATAAAGATTAAATATCTTCACAGAATCCATATTTTCCAAATATAACTATCCTATTCTATTAATTTTAAACACTGTTTAGATTTGTTTTCATGAAAGAAAAGGCTTGACAGTGAATAGACTAACTTCCAGGCTGTCAGCTTACACAAAGACACAGCAACAGCTGAATCATCTTTTGTTTTTCCTTGGAGGTCAGAGGGATATGGAAATATTGCGAAAAAAATCAGTCCAAACTACCATAATTCAGATATTTTTATCCTCCCAAAACCAAACTCTTTTTTTCCACCAGCCACTTGAAATAAGTGCAGATTAATCCAACTAAACTGCTCAAGTGCTCAGTGTACCAACAGATCCTTGGTTTGTGGGCAGTTTGGTGCTTCTCAGCTTTGATGGATTATTATTTCCTACTAAAGGCAGCCAGAAGACTGCACCACTCATTGCATTTTGGGGGTTAGTGGGGTGTGAGAAAAAAAGACAGTAACACACACTGAAATCCCATCTCCATGATACAAGAGAGAGATCATCTATCCATGCTAACTAAATCAAGGATTTAACTCAGAATGTTAAGCTCCAGAAGAACTTGCTAACTTTAGTTTAAATGAATATGGAATTTAACTGTAGGAAAAATCGAGTAAGTAAAATTTCAACAGGAAAAAATTTACTTTATACATAATGTTCACTATTTCATAATTAGCCTCTGTCTTTAGTAATTTAAGTAAGAAGAATTCAGTAGGAAAAGACTTCCTGCCTTGGCAGACAACCCCAGCTTAACCTGAAAACCCTACAGTTCAGCCAGGTACTTGGGAATCAGATCAGTACTTCCCGGCTACCTCTGGCACACATTGAGACAGCCATTTTCACACCAGCCCTCTGGCAAGCTTTCCTCTTGAGTGTATGAATGCCTACAGGACTATTTTTTCCCTGTGGCAGGTTCATTTTACAGCAAGAATAGCAGTGGATCATAGCCTATTCATAAACCTGCTCTGAAACAAGTCTATACACCTTGTAAACAAACCTGGAAGTGACTTCCTAGGGTTAATTCTGGTTATTAAAAGATGAGTATGAATAATAATGCAGGTGATCTATTAAATAGCATTCATAGTAAAATAATCTGCCACTTGCCAAGAAATCAAATTATTCTTGTTTTATATATTTATTAAATAAGTTCTGTAGAATATAGAAATAATGGGGGGTTTGTGCAAAAGAAAAAGCATAGCAGCAACAAAAAAAAGAGCAGATCATGATGAATGGAAAACACAACATTTAAGGTTACAAATCTGTATATTTGGGGCATTCAGCACTCCTTGGACTTACTGCAAGTGGTGTTCTTCTCACATAATCCTTTCTTTTTAAAGAGTAAATACCATGATTCTTGAAAATAGTATCTACATCTAGATACTTCTGAGGAAACTTTTTTTCATCTTTTTTAATTTAATGAGAAAATACAATTGCAAATACAACAAGACACAGCTACTCATACTTCTTAAATGCCATCCAAACACTAAAAAAATATTTTATTTGAAATTTTGTTTAATAGTTTCTACGTAGCAAAAGACTAAGGCATATTTAGTTGTGTTTGATTATAAATAAATAAAATAAAATTTTAAAAATATCAGTGATTTCAAAGCTATGCCAAAGCTAGAAATAGTTGTTTCAATCCTACTACAAAACAGACAAGATGCTAAACAATATTTTAAAATAAGAAGACATTAAATCTTAAAATATTAAAACAATAAAACAAAGACATGCATTCTCTAAGCATAGTTTTAAAAGGGAAAGAAGAAATATATTTTTCACTTGTTTTACTATAGTGCTATTATTTTACAAAATGGGTTGGTCCTTAACATCTTCTCTCAATGCAGCCTATATTAAACAACTAACCAGACCATATAATTAAATAAATAAGTATCAAATGCCTATGCACAGACTGGAAACGGACATATTTTCAACAGCTATTCAAGTATCCTTTCTTTTTCCAGAATATCTACTGGTGTTCATAAATTTTCTTAGATCTACCATCTTACTTTGTCTGCCTCTATGTATTAGCTTAGTTCAGAAAGTCAGCATGAGCAATAACGCAATAATGAGGACTTTTGTTCTTTTCACTAATCAAAGATCATATATTTACCTTCCACAAGCATGTCTGGCACATCTGCTTGATATCTAGGCCCCACTCTGATTTCTCCCTTGTCCGCTAAAAGAGTTTTCAATGATGGATCATACACCAATGAATAAAAAAAAGTATCCTAAAAAAAAAGACACATTTGCAACAGCATAATAATTTTTAAAATAGGTTTGCAAACTTGTAACACCTCCCATTTGGAAATTTGCATACTTGACAGAACACAGATTTGGTACATAAATCTTTATTTTACATGATACAGATGTTTCATGAGTACTTTTAAAAGACTAATTGCAACTTCTCTCATTGATAGGACTTACTTCAGAACAGAGCAATAATGAAAAGATTCATACACAAAAATACATCAGTGGATTTGAAGAGAATTAATGTTAACTGCTTTCTGAATTTAACGTGTTTCCACTCATAGGTATCTCTACCCTACTGATTTTCCATCATAAATAAGTCTCAAAAAAATAAAACAGTCTGTGTAAACCCTTTTCAGGCACTAAAACAGTGTTGGCAAGTGTGGTACAGTCACATAAGTATAGGCCAAGTCCTGCTTCCAAAAATATTTTTACTGATTATCAGTGGTTTGGTGTAGAAATTTAAAAATAAAGGCGTGCTAATTTCAATTAGAAAACACTGTCTTCCTGATGTTATATTAAGACATTCCAAAGAAAAATATGTTTATTTTGAAGGCATTTTGCAATACAGTTATCATTCAAATTCTTGGGGAAATTTCTTCCTCTCTGGTAAAGCTAAGCATCCTAAGTACCTTCCAGAGGAAGGTGAGGAGATACTTTCCATACAATAAAAGAAAAAAACAGAAAAAATAAGGAGAAAACAAAAAGCACCATGTGAATTCTCCCTTCAGTATCCGCTACATCTCTACATCTCTGCTACATCTCTACACTTGTCTTCTGTAAGATGTTGCATTGAATTTCTTCAAATTAACTATTTTCTAAATACAAACATATTCATAATAAACCTATCATTTAAGGGTGTCAATTAAGTTTTTATCCAATAACATTTTAAAACTGGTGTTTTGAACAACATAATTTTTCTAAGCTATCATTCAAAAAAAGATCTTCAAAGTATTGTTTCTCCATTTATTAAAAATTCAGCTGTAAAAGAATAATAAACTCACCCCAATATTTACTTGAATAGAAATCACAATTACCTCTTTCTCCAGGTATGACAGCACAGATTCTGTCTCATTCAGAAGTGCAACACTGCATTTTCCCCTACACAAAGATAAGCAAGAACAGTTACTTAGTAAAAAGTTCAAATTTCAAGTAAAGAGTTTTTTATAAGAAAACAATCTAGATATACTTTAAACTTCTACACTAAAAATACAAAAATATTATAAAATATAAAAATGAACATTGCCATACTTTAAAAATACCAAAATTAACATCAAAGTAACAAAATAAATGGCTGTGCTGACCCACACTCAAATACATTGGAATTCCACCAAACCGGGAAATAGTTTCAGTAACAGAGAAGCAAAGAAAGATAAGAGGTACAATGGCAAACAACACATGCACATACAATTAATAAAAAGTCCTGGATTAAAGAAACATCACCTCCAGGTGACTCATCTCCACTAAGTTCAGTGTATAATTTGAAAACAAATAACCCAAACTAGAAAGAATTCAAGGTTTTACCTTTAAGGCTGTAAAAACAAAGCACTTTTCTCATTTGAATGGGATTATTTTTAATAAAGAATCACGGAATTCTATTAGTTTCTTCTATGCCCACATTAAAGTGCTAATGATCACATTTCTGTGCAGGCTCCTGTTGCTCACCAGTGGTACAGACCTGCCCATGTTTAACACAAGTTGTCAATGCAGTGGGACTATGACCCCACCAGCTTCATCCCTTCTCATCCTCATCTCCCCCAGCATTGCCTTGCCTCAAATTCCTCTGTCTCCACCTTCTCTGCAAATAACCTGCAGAATTATTTTTAGGAAACGGTATTTTAAAGAAACACTCATGGATGTGGAAGAAAAATGTTAAGTGTGCTGAATCATCTTGCTAACAACTCGCATTTTTGTGTTATCATTTACAACTGAACTACCATTTTGTGTATATATACATATATGTATGTATGTATGTGTATAGAAATATGAAGAGATATTTATTACCCCTTACATGCAGCACCTTGTATTTCATGCACCTAAATTTTACTCAGTTTAGTTGGTATTTGCCAGGAGGTTCCTGTGCCCTCATACATCCAGTTACAGAAACTATGCCCAGAACACCCATCTCCCATCTCCCCTCGTGGAACAGACCAGAATACAAATAGAGAAAGAGTAATTGTTTGCAGAGACTATCTTGATTTTAAGATAACACCAAAATGGGTGTTGTAAAAAGCTGTCGTTCAAGTCAGGGAATGATGACTCTAAACTCAACCAGAGACATTAGAAGCTAATGGCTGATCATTAAGTGAACATGCCCAGCTAATGTCTTATTCATTGCTACTGCACATCCTGGGAAATGTGGGTAAGCCACACATTACCTCCTGAAGTTCTCTTCATTGTCATACCTGTCAGGAGAACCACACCACCAAAGAGATGGTGGGAAGAGGAGGAAGAAAAGTCTGAGCACAATACACGACAGCGGAGGAAAAGCCTCCTGCAGTGGGGAAGTAGGAAACCTTCTCAATACCCGATTTCTTTGACGGTGTTTTTGAAACTTTTGGCCTTGATAATTTCACAGCCTTCACTTCTAAAAATTAATTACGTTGTATCATGAAGTCAGTTTTCCAACTTTATTTTAATATTTTATTGGGTTTTTTTAGTGTAAAAGGCTAACTAGGAGTTTAGCTTTCCAGTCTGCTTCTATTCCATACTGCTCTAGTATGGTCTCTCTGTCTCCACTACAGCCTGCCCTTATTTAACTCCGATTACCACAGAGGCGTTCATTTCTTCACTTCCATTGCAACTGCAAGAGTATTTTATTGACTGACCTCATATTTTATTGCTGGTCCCTCAAAAAATTCATTAAATTTCATTAAGATACAAGATTAGTCCCTGCAGCATGTCTCCTGAGTGAGTGAATTTCTGTTTGATGCTACATTTCTTTGTACAGCACTTTAACCATCTGGAGTCACACAGAGGTAACATTTTGTATGCATATATGACCTCTCACATGCATGGACTTGTGTCTCCATAAAGACAGTACTAGACCTACAGTAGACACTAAAATACAAATAAAATAACAACAACAGAACATACATTTGCAAACAGGTAAATCACAGATTTTTTTTCTAATTTTGACTCTCTATATTACAGTTACCAGTTTCGGTAATCTAGAAACCTGCAATACTTAATATAAGTGATTTAGAATCTTTACCAAATTCATAAAAGCCTACTGCTTATATAACTCCTCTCTTTCTTTCCCATCAGAGGAAAAGCTTCTCTGTCTAGTTGCAAGCGCTCTGCTGGGTTGAACCAAGCATCTGGTTCATTATATTGTCTCCAGCACCCCTCACTCATGGATGCTAAAGAAATACCTTAAGTGAATATTGATTTGCAGTAATATGCCCCTTAATATTCTCCAACCACCACTGCACTTTTCACCCATTCTTCAATACTAATAATCAAAATGCCCTGGAGAAAAAGTTAATGTCATTTAAACCACATTACAACGCGACTTGGGAGTTATTTCTTTAAGGAATATAACTGAAAATCCATAGCTTCTCTGGATTTAAAAATAGTATTTTCCTTCTTACAATGTTCTGGAGCTTCATTCCTTAATGTTTTTAAATAATTTCAGATAATTGGGACAGAAAGAGCTATATCAAATAAATAATCAATACAACAGGATAAAATCTGACTGTTCTAAACTAGAGAGAGAAAAGAAAGGGGGAGCTAGCTACCTATAAAAACAAATGAAAGAGTGTACGCTGCAATTACCAGATTATGAAATCAGCTACAACCAAAATAAAATTATACTCTCCTCTTTCAGAAATCCTACTCTGTGTGCATTTTGAGTATTATTTAGACTGGTGGCATACAATGCCACAGTTTCATTGTTCTATCGGAGTCTCCTGCCTGAAATGTATCACTAAACTGAACAAAACTCAGGTAAAAATTACAAAGAATTGCCCGGCTTTAAAAAATTAAATAAATGAAGAGCTGTCTACTATTTTTTTCACATATGAAACCTTCTTCCTCTTACATGACTCTGATTGTCTGATTAAAGCTGTGTTCCTCCAACAGGCAGCATTCTTGACTTAACTGGTATCATCAAGGCAAATTATTAGTTAACAGCAACAGAAGGTCTCGATGTTAAGATGACACGTCTGATTTTGACCTTTTTCTCAAATTAAAAATATTCAGAAAAATTGTTTTGACTTCCTACAGAATTAGGCAAAATTTATCTTGTAGTAATGTGGAGGGAAAGTTTCAGCAACCTCGGCAATGCACAAATAACAGTAAACAAAAGAGTAAGTTTGCTTTTATGTCTTCATTACAATTTAATTTTGATGAGATTAAGTTGTGCCTTCAGAATCCTTTCTGCTCTTAGATGTACTTCATATTTAAACTGGTCATAAATAAAGAGTTGTTCCATTGAGCTGACAACAATGCCAACAAAACTTATTATATTATTAAATCAGCCAACAACAAAAAGTAATTTAGAGGTCTTGCAGTAAAAGGAGACAATAAAACCTGGCACTATATATATGCTCACAGTATTTGCCAGCTTCTATCATATAAACCACTTAGGATTCAATGTCTTCTCCTGTCCTAGTAACCAGAGCCACAACTCATAATTTTTTTCTTTAAAGCATTCATCATGTGAAAGCTCTTTTCACATGCTACACCTTCCTTCACTCTCATTTGTTAGAAGCTTTCGTCTGCTTGTAAATTTTTTTGTATGTCCCAGGTGACTTCACCAGTGGGTTGACAATTCCTGATCACTTACAGCCATCAGGTAAGGGATGCCTGACAAGCTATTTTTCCACACCTACAACCTACTTCCATACCTTAGGGAAGCCCTTCTGTTACAATATAGAAATGAGACCCACACTCTCTCCACAAAAATAATACTTTAGAAAAAGTGCCTTAATGATTTTGTAGGAAAGGATTTCTTTAACAGCAGAAAGCTAAGACCATACAGTCCCAAAAACAAACCTCTAACCATCTACAGCTGAAACCTCAAAGCACAGAGACATTAATGAGGATTAAAAGGAAAGCGTAAGAAATACTAGCAGAAGTCTCATTGTGGGGAACATAAGAATTTGTTTTCCTCCAATCCCTCTTTTAGGGAACTATTTTTCCTCAGATGGGTGGGGGGCTGTTTACTGTGGAACAAAGAAAATGAGAATTAAATTGTAAAAAATAAATGACAGCTTTGTGAGACACTCATGGGTCAGACTGTCTAGGACAATTTAATGAGGAGCTAATGAAAATCAACACTCTACGTGAGATGTCAGTCACCATGCCAGTCCTGAAGGAGAGATTTCAGAGAGTAAGCTAAAACCTAAGAGATCTTGAAAACTAAAGACAAAAATGTACCATGTTTCAGTGAGACCCAATAGAGGAATAAAAAACATGTGGGAACATACTTTAGACAACATTGTGACAAAAATCAATATTTAGATGAGAGAAGGACAAGACTGCCCTTACTGATCTGTTACAATGAAGGCAAAAGATGATGATAACCACCTCAAGAATTTAAGTAGCACAAAAAAAAGTTGTACCAAGGTTATTATACCAGACAATGTTAGGAAAAGTTTCCACTATAGTCTGATAAACAACCTAGAGCAAAACACCAAATTGCCCAGAAGATACACTTAAATGCCTTTTTGTTTGCACTGTCTGGGTAATTGTTCTTTAACGAGCTTTCTCTCAAAGTAATCAAAAATACAGATTAAAATCTCTACCAAAATTTTTAAAAAGCTGATGCAAACACTTATATTTTTAAAACAATCAAAACGAATCAAAATCAACAGTGACTTCTTCATCTTTTACAGTCCCTGTTGGTTTAAGCACAGCCCTAACTTTCACACGAGTGGAAGCTTCTACAATTCCTGTTCTGCTGTTCTTGCAAGCTATTTCTTCATGTTTTCACCAGATGAGTAAGACAGCCCATGAGATACCAATTTTTTTTAAAATAAGGATTTCTTGGAACAGGAGGTATGCCAAAAAAAAAAAAAATTACAGAAAGAAATGACAAGAAACAAAACACCTGCTGCCTGTTAACCAGCACGAATGACAGGAGTGGAAAAAGGCAACCTCATGGGTTCGGTACCATGCCAACGAAATCTCCTATTGGAATGAAGATGCAGCTTGGGTGACAATGATACAGTGAAAGAACTCTCAGAACTCATTGCTCTGGGTTCCCACCAAGTCAATGAAACTTTAAATGCATTGCTAATTCAGATACAAGTTGAAGAAAGAAAAAAACACATGCAGGCATGACCCCAGAGACTTGGAAATAACAATTATTAATTGCCCTCCTGAATATGACAGAATCATGTTGGATAATTTTGTATACACATATACCAGTTGTATCTTGATGATCTGCATCAAGAAATGTTAGTGTCTCAGTAGACATTTGGAACACAGACGCATGAGTCACTAGCTAGACAGTCTGAGAATAAAATAACAGGAAAGAATATTAGGAAATATTATGCTTGTGAGAAAAATCTGATTTGATTTTAACATATGCTGTTACTTCAGTGACAATCAGAGATTAAACTAAAATGAAGGTGCAGAATGAAGAGGGGTAGAAAGGAGCAGGTGCAGGAGTAGAACTCAGGAGTAATCTTTCTCATATCCGGCATAAAAGGAGAAAAGCGGGGGGAAAGGTACAGATATTGAGAAAAGTAGACAGCTACCTGAAATAACAGCACTTTTTTCCCTGAACTGTCTTAAACGAGAAAGCGTTTTGAAGATTTCCAATCAAACATCCACTTTGAGCCAAGTCTCGATCCCTTACAAGCAGCCTAAATTGCAATGATGATCACCAAACCACAGAGTCGAGCTGTGGAGTCTAAAAAGCTTCTACTAATTATATGAAATTGATTCCCCAGTCACTGGAAGCCAATACCAAAAGTACTTGTGTGTTTTACTTTGAAGCACAGTTTAAGGGGCACAGAATGATGCTGACAGACACATACCAATGTCTTTATAGCAAATTTCCAGTTCTCAAGACTGCAAAGAGATTAACTGGGGAGCAAGCCATTGCATAAAACTAAAAACAAAAAAAAAAATAAAAACACCATCATGGTGATTTAAACCTGTAATAGATCCCTAACTACAGTTTGAGTTTTAAAATATACAATCAATATTTGAAATTGACAAAAAAATATTCTGCATTGTATTGATTCATAATCTCAAACATGAGGAATAAAACCCAAAAAACAAACAAAAATATTTTATAGGTGACTACTACTGCGATCTGTGCACTCTTTAGAAGATTGGTATCTGTGGCCAAAAGATAAATCAATAAACTTGGTATTATCTGATTAATACATGCTTGATCAAATAAAATTAAAAACAGAATGCACAGCAAACTGATTTATGTACATCTAAACGAACTAGTAAATGCCTGGCATCTGAACACGTGCATAGATCATAGGGATAGCACAGGAGTTTTATATCGAGTGTGGCTTTTAGTCAAAAAGTTCCGTTTTAATTTTAATAAGAGCTGGAGTGCTAATTTTGAGCACTTGAAACTGGTAAAATCTACAGAGCAATCGTGCCCACCTGACATGGATTTAAAAGTAATTAAAAGGTAAATATTTTCTCGATAAAATCACAGTAAAACTACATATTTTGATATCTCCATGCTCCATAAGCAACCACAACTGTAGATGTACTTTCTGTAAATTGGAAACTGCATTGTTGCAAACTCAAGCCATTGATATTTTTTCTCAAGGGACTAATTCATGCTAAAAAGTAAAAAAATTGTTGCCTTTTAGCACAGCAGCAGTGATGCACATGAACTGAAAAAAACCACAGGAGGCTGTTTAGGAGGGATTTTTCACACAATCATGGAACCTTTTGGGTTGGAAAACACCTTTAAATCATCAAGTCCATTACAAGTTGCCCAGCTCAGAAGCAACGCACATCACCTCATGCAACTGAACGTAAAAGTTTTGCACCATATGAAAGGCTCCTGACTGTAATTATGTCACTACAGGGAAATATGTACTGATTTGCAGATATTTAAGTGACAATTTTCCACTGCTGAGTACACTTTTTCTTACACTGTTACTAGTACTGGCTATTGACCACATATGAAAACAGGATTCTGTCCTGAACTGAATTTTCATTTTAATTCAACTATGAATATTTCAAATTCTATTGGAAAAGAAAAGAAAAGAGTCAGGCATGCTTCAAAAGTCTCTTTGCTCCAAATAAACTCAGAGAAGGGAAGGATACCTTGCTTAATGATCCAAATTATTAGGTAAGCACATGCCTATGCAAAATAAATTCACTCCTTATCCAGTCTGATTTATGCCAGAAAATAATCAGGCATATAAGGCTCAAAGTAAGCTTTTAAAAAGTAGCTAAAACTTGTATATATACACATATATCCTGTATGCAGAAACTTCTAGTTTGCCACGAATGCCAAAACTAGAAATCCTGAGGTAATACCACTAAATTCTGAAGTGCCCTGTCTTGAAAAGTAACACAACAAAATGACCTGCCGTATCTGTCTTGAGCTTCAGACCATTTGTTGTGTTTTGAGTGAAGGAATCCCACATTCAGAAAAAAAGTATTTCTCTACACCTTAGTTTTATCACACAACTTTCTTTTTTGCTGTTCTTTCTTCTTCATGATCTCATCAGGACACACTAATATTGATACTTCAAACAACTGAGTCATTTATAACGCATCTAAAAAGCATCACACTGATGCAGTTTGTAAGCACGGCATGTTCTTATAAACTGCACATTCTTAAGCTACTTTTTCTGCTATGTCTACAAAGTGGTATCAATCAAAGTTCCTTTAGTCTGCCCAAGAGCAACTGTACCATTTAATAACAACCAAAAACACAACCACCAAAATAGCACAAAACCACCATCACCAAACAATTAAAACAAACAAAACACCAAACTGAAAAAAAAAATTAACACTGTGTTCTGGACTGCATTACTGATTAGAATAACGTCAAAAGAGGGAAACCAAGATCCTTATAGATTGATACTTTAGAAATTCAAGTACACTTTTTTGTATGCTTACGTATAAAAATATGCGAAAGGTACAAATTTCTTAATAAAAATTGGAGAACTCTTCTCGTGATCTGACTATTTGGATGCTCTTTAATGTCACAAATGCACAGTCATTCTGCAAAAATACTCACATTCTCCCCAGTCATATTAATCAGCTTTTAATAAAACTATCTTATGCAATCACAATTTTTAAAAGGCTCATGAAGTCCTTTCTGTGTTGGAACAGAAGCAATAAACCAAGCCAAGATCATTTTAACATAGTTTGGAGGGTTCTTTTCTTGGTTTTGTCTTTTGTTTGTTAGTTTTTAAAATACAGGGTATGTGTAAGAAGATTTGTGAATCAAAGCTCACAAAGTTTTTCTGAGTTAAAGGCCATAGGTGCACAGAAAACTTGAATTTGCTGTTTATACCAAGCAACAAATATGATCCTCTAAAAAGCATAAGAAACACTTAGTTTATCCAATTGCAGATTGAATAAATTCTCCCCATTGAAGATCAGGGTGTAGACTTACTACAGTTTTTTGCTCAAACCCCATAATGACAAACATCTACATAATGTACAGATAGCCTACACACATAAAATGAAATGCAAGAAAAATATTTTTTTTTTTCTCTGAAACAGGTCGAGGTTGTTATTGCAGTATAAAGCAGCCCAAAAGATTCACACCTGCTTTTACTAAGACATCTGAGAATGCTTGGCTTATGTATGCTTTCCAAACACTTAAAATATAATCATCATCACCATCTTAAATAAAAAAAACCCCACAACCTCAAGACTGAAACACCATATAAGCAAACAAGAAATAAGCAAAGATACTGAAATGGTAAGATGAACCTGGATGTATAAATAAATTCTTCTTCACAATTCATAAGAAATATTAAACTTTAGAGCAATTACAAATGAACTTAGAAGCTAATGCAATCTTTTACAAAAATCTAAATGTCTTTAATACCTATTAACTCTTGAGAGCTTAAGAATGAAAAATAAACTTAAAGCCCAAATCACATGTCAGATAACCCAGTGCATCTCCAACAGGATAACCATTTGCAGATTTTTATACAAGGGACCCACTTTCACCACATGCTAAGTTTTATGGTGAATTTTGCAACATTGGCAGATAATTTCAGCTTTCTGAAAACTTTCACTACTCTTCACCCCATACCTTTTCATGCCTTTCCAAAATGCTGTATTTGGTTATGCTCAAACCTCTGAAACCCCGAGTACACAGCACTGGCTCAATTTAACTCCTCTCTGGGATGGCACTGCTTACAGGAGCCACCTGCACCAACCCTGGGTGCATTCGCTGTGTGACATTAATGAAGGAGAGTGGCTCAGGGAGTCCGGATGGCAGGACAACCCTGACAAGGACATGTGGGATTACAGAGCCTGGCAAAACTGCATCTGCAACATGCAGGGATTAGGAAGGAAGGAGATAATCCACTGGAGGGGTGTTACTGAGTGCACACATTTGAGCAGCCAGGGGAGGCAATAATTTCACTTGTAACTTGACAAGTGGGCACAAAGGCAACAAGCCTTGTCTTTGATCCCCAGACTGATACATGACCTTGTACTGTGCCACACACCGTGACTCCAGAGCAGTGCTGCACCCAGCTAGGCAATTCCACCTTCTGAAATACATTCCACTGCAAGAACTCTGTCCACAAGGCAGCACTGCCATGTTTGATTACTGCTACACTACCCACTTGTAATTCTTTTCTAAATCTGGCTCTTCGGCTTTTTATGCCAAAACTTATACTGCTCCCTAAAGCTACTGAAATGGCACAGTGACACCTAATTTAAAGGGGAGGCAAGATGAAGTCTAAAAAATCCCAGCATTTCTAACAAAACAAATTACACATAATAACAGTTACATATAATGTAGATATAGCAAAATAAAAACATCAGAATAAGGAATGAAATTGTATTTCACGAATACAAGAGAAAAAAAATTACATCAGAATTATTCAAAACCCACAGCTGTAGACCAAAGAGCTTCAGAATTAGACATGCACATCAAAGAAATCTAACCCACTAAAATAACTGCAAGGTAACTCAACTATGAATTACAGCAACAGGTGTATAAATGAGACATCACTGTATTTGGAATTGTGAACTAGAACATAAGTAACCTTAGTGATAGGGGTTTTTTTGAGGGCAAGAGGTGTAATTTCCTCTGCCATTCAGTTTGAAAAATGTAAAAAGGGTGAAGTTAAGAAAAGAAGAAAGACAAAACAAAAGCATTAAAACCTTGTTAGTAAAAACTAAGTAAAAACCTACTAGGTAAAATTCTTTTATTCCTTAAATTACAACAAAAAGGCAATTACTCTCAGATACTTTTCTTGGCTGAAGATATCAGGAGAAGTTCAAGACCTGTAGCTGTCAAAAACCTCCTGCATTCTCTTAAAATTGACTTAAACTTTCTCCTCTCCCTTCCAGGGGGGTTGAGTTTTTGTGTTCTTACTCTTGAGAGAACTGATCTCCAACCTCCAGTCTCCACTCTATACCACTGTACCATTTACTCCTGTAAATCCAGCTGTTCCTATCTAAGGGCTAAACTGCAGGTGCTTAGAGCACAATGCCCACATCATGGAGCTACCCTGCCTTTTATTGCACAACCATCCCCTCGCTTTCTATATGCAGGCAACCAGCTTGGGGTAGATCAGTGACAGCAGAGAATGTCATTGAACCTGACTTCAGCAAGGCCTGCAGTGTTCCAGTGTCCTTCAAGCAGATTGGAAACATATGGACTAGAGAAGTAGGCAATAAGCTTGGAAAAAACCACCAGACTGAAAAGGCTGTGGTGAGTGATACAAAGTCCAGCTGGCACCTGCTTACTGGGGGCATTCCCCAATTACTGGCCCTGCAACAAACAGCTTAATATTTTAACTAACCTGAATACACTTTCAGCAGGTCTGCAGATGATATTAAACTGGATTTGCTCACTCTTAAGGTGTGAAAACTAAAGGGAGAAATTCTACTGCTTTGTTCAATTAGCTAATGAAAAGATAGGTAACTAAGATGGAGCTAGGCTCCTTTTGGAGAAGCACCGTGATAGGACACAAGGTAGTAGACACTAAGTTTCAATAAGTGAAACCCCAAACAGGTGGCAGGGAAAAAAACATTCACCACAACATTCATCAAACACCAGAACAGACATCCAGAGAAGCTGTGATATCTGTATCCTTGAGCATTCTGGAGTGAAAAGTGATGGAAGAAAGCTAGAGGAGTACCACCTTCTCAATATTTCTATTATCTTTACCGGACAAGCTAATTAATAAAAGTTAAGAAAACTACTGAGAATCACAAAATCTGAACACTAGTAAGTTAAAAAGCTAAATAAGGAATATTTTATAGTGTATTTGCCTTCTTATTTCTTTTCAAAACAAGTTAAGGTTGTTAAAACATCATTAGTCTACATCAAGCTGGTTCCAGAATTTGTCTGGTAAAGGCCTTAGTAACACGTGACAGCACAGTCCTACAACATTCATCTGTTCTGAAAAGTAGATGCAAGTCATCACTCTGCTTTTGCCTGCTGTGCTGTGTGGCATGTACTATGAATTCACGTGTTTTTCTGCCGCCTTTGTGAACTATGCACTGGAGAACCTCTATTGTATTTGCTCCCCGAGTTGTGAGGTGAGAAGACATTTACAATACTTCTTCTATGTAATCTTCCCTCTGCAAGGAGAATACCTTATTTCAATATCTAAGTGTCAAAGTAAGTAAAAGAAACTGCACAGGATTATTATCTCTATGCTATAGTTGGAGAAGCAGAAAATTGACAGTTAAATTACTTTCTCAAAGTCAGAACAAGTAGCTGAATCAAGCGCAGGAAATTAATACAAAAATTTCCAACTTCCAGTTTTTGTGTTGTCAGCGAGAGAGATAAGCAACATCTCTTCTCTGTGGAGCCCAGTGACAGGACCTGAAGGAATGGCCTGAAGTTGTGTCAAGGGAGGTTTAGGTTGGATATCAGGAAGAGGTTCTTCACCCAGAGGGTGGCTGGGCACTGGCACAGGCTCCCCAGGGCAGTGGTCACAGCACCAGCCTGGCAGAGCTCAAAAAGCATTTGGACAACGCTCTCAGGCACATGCTGTGACTCTTGGGGATGGTCCTGTGCAGGGTCAGGAGCTGGACTCAGTGATGCTTGTGGGTCCATTCCAACACTGAATATTCCGTGATTATGTCATTTGCCAGTAAGAGAGAAAATAAATATTCACATACAAAGTGTTTCTCTTGTTGGACAATATATACTTTTTTTTGGTAGCTTCTAGACATTTATGGTCTGAAATAGCTGGGGGCAGCTGGATGTAATGAGAAAATGAAAATTCCTTAAGAATGCAATGTAAGAATGCATTGTTTCACACTAAATTAGACTCCCCCCGTCACTGTGCTGTTTCTTTTCCATTTCCAGATTCATCATCCACTCACCCCAACACAAAAAAAAGTCTTCTTGACTGCTAAAGAGAGGATGACATGAACATCTACGTCATTTACAGAAAGAAACCAACAAACGCTTTCTGAGCTCTAGCAAGCCTCTTCCTACATTAGCATTAAAGGCAATTTAAAACAATACTTGAAATGCTTCTGCAACATTTAGCCAAACTCAGTCATGACTTCTTCACACTTACTGAAGTTGGGGCAATTTTAACTTTACATGCATGCAGCCCTAAACTGCAGATCTGACCACTGAGTCGCTGCCTCCTTTCCAAACCCATCTGCTGTTTCCTTGGCCAGACAAAATGGTCAAGGTTCCTTTGGCCAGCAGAATAACTAAAAAAAATTAGCTCTTCCAAAGCAGTAACAGACTGACTTTCCAACAAATTATTAACTGATGCTCTAATTAGCAAGCTAGAGCTCTGAGACTTTTGTCCCTTCCAAGGCTCAAACATCACATAACAGAATGAAAAAGCAAAGGCGCTTCCAAAGCAGTTCATGGGACAACCTCGCCCAACTTGGCCAAGACCAATGGCACCCTTTTGCAAGGCTGAAGCATTCAAGCAGATGGGGACTGGCAGGCAATCCACCCAGCAGAACACACAGATAAATTGTGTTTACCACTTCTTACCTGATATGCGTTGCTGGTAGGGACTCATACTGGCGAGAAAGGAAAAGCTCTCTATGCTTCAACTGATGTTTCTGTTTATCAGTCAAATCAACCTCAATTGTAGTTTCAGACTCTTCTTCAACTTCTTCTGCAGAGAAGCAGAGCGTAGGTCGAAATTAACTCTGTTGCATAACATCATTGCAACCATTTCATTTGACATCCCCCCCACCCCTTAGCAACCTCCTTTAGTATTTCAAAGAAAAGATGAGTTTAACAAGACTACAGTTTATGTAACTTGACAGAATGTTAAGTATTTTGAATTATACACTTCTACTTCAACTCTTTAAAAAAATTATGCTCCTCTCCTACTGTACTACGCATTGATGTCTTTCGCACAGTTTAAGAACAATCCTGTCAACATTACTCATTCTTTTTTCATCTTCTTTCCTCTGTTTTTTTCTCTTGCTTGCTGACCAGTTTTGGGTTCAACTTTCTCTTGCCAATATTACTACTACTAAAACTTTTACAGAAGTCCTGAAGAAAAGCACACTTTCTATGAACTGAAATTTACTACCCACTCTAAGACTGCAAAATCAGTCTAAGAAAACTGAAAAAGCCTAATGTCTTCCATTATTCCATTACCTTCTTAGATACTGACAACAAATGTAGTGTATTAAATTTGCATATTTAAATAAGATTTAAAGTTATCTCTATTCTAAGCAAGACAGGAAGAAATAAAAGCAGATACTAGAAAGAGTCACGTATAGAGCTGAAGGGCGATGTTAGTGCTTGCTAACACGTTACACAACGGCAGGCTCGCCAAAAGATCTATCCTGGGGTCTTGATGGCTGAAATCTGCCTTCCTAGTAGATTTCTGGGACATGTGGAACTTGAATCTGTACTTCCTCCAGCATCCCAAAAAGGGCAAAAAAATCTCTCTGAATAATGGATGCAAAAATACAGACCCTTTAATAACTTCTCTAAGATTTGGCAACTTTCTACCTGGCAAATTATCCATCACCTGCAAAACCAAGTGTAGTTTACAAAATAATTCTCAGAAACTCAACAACAGAACCTCAGCATGAGATAGTATTTCACGTAACTACCTACAACAGAGGACCTCACCCGCTCTACTAATAATAACCATTTTTACAACCAACCTACAGACACTATTTCAAAATGAAGCCTGCCTGCACCCTCATAGCAACCACAGCTCTCTCCAAATGCAACACTACTACTTTTTTTAATCATGCCTGTGTGTAGTTCATTCCACTTCTCATAGTTCTTTTCATAAAAGTGATATAACAGCACACCCTGATAGAAGCAACTTCTTCAAACCCAATTCAACTTTGTCTATCTTTCTGTAGACATCCCCACTCCCTTCCTTGTTTTGGCATGTTTTGTGGAGACAGAGAACAAGAAAACAAAAATGAAAACAAGAATTTCGTCCATCTCACCTGAAAACCCACAGCCTCACCTGACACATGTACAGGCTCAAGTCAGACTATAACTCAATTCAGAATTATTTTGGCATCTATAATGCTGACGATGAATAAATCTTTTAAAAAATCTATGCCAAGGCAAAGCATTTTTTAATTAGGCAAGTAATTGTTTAAAAAATAGAAATTCATGTTAAAAGGTTCATGTTTGTGCTGGTTTTGGCTGGGATAGAGTCAATTTTCTTCACAGTGGCTAGTATAGGGCTGTGTTTTGGAGACAGTGTTGATAACACAGGGATGTTTTGGTTATTGCTGAGCAGAGGTTACCCAGAGCCAAGGTCTTTTCTGCTCCTCACCCCACCAACAAGGAGGCTGGGGGGGGCACAAGGAGCTGGGAGGGGACACAACCAGGACAGCTGACCCAAACTGACCAAAGGGGTATCCCACACCACATGGCATCACAATCGGCATATAGAGCTGGGGGAAAGAAGAGGGGAGTGGGGACATTTGGAGTGATGATGTTTTGTCTTCCCAAGTCACTGTTGTGTGTAATAGACCCCGGCTGTCCTGGGGATGGGTGAACACCTGCCTGCAGGTGGGAAGCAGTGAATTAATTCCTTTTTTTGCTTGCTTTGTTAATTCCAATTCCCTTTTGCACCTGGGGGAGTGAGCCAACAGCTGTGTGAAGTTTTGTTGCTGGTTGGGGTTAAACCACACCAATGCTTCCAGCAATTAATTTCTACAACTGTTTATTACCGTAAGTGACCATTACAAGCTACATTTTGATTTCCAAGTTCAAGCATTAATATTTCTCCTAGTTACCTTGTGTTTGGGGTTTTTTTCTAAGTAATTTAGGCATCCAAACACAAGTTAGGTCAACATATAAAAGAACACCTGACTGCAGATAAGGCACAAAACACAGGACAATATGGGCCATTTTGAAGTGGTTGCAGGAAGCCAGAGATGATACTCCAGAGTTTAAAATGGTTTTAGACAGCTATGCTCATCTCAATATCTTCTTCAAGTAAGAATTTAAATTTAAAAATTAAGAAGAAAACCCACCACCTTTAATCAAATTTATTGCACTAATCTTACATAAGACATGAAAACATTGATCCAAGAGCCTGAAGCTGAAATCAAATGTCTCTTAGACCCATCTCTTAAAACACACCAAACTGAAACATGAAACAATGTAACTCTTTCTCTTGTATTATTAGAAATAAAACAGATGTTTTACACATGATGATCTGACAAGCTCAGTACTAAGTAGAAGAAACTAGGGCCAGACACAGAACAGTTCCATCCACTCAATATAATTTACTATCGGGATAATTTTACAATTTCCTGCTTCAGCGTTAAAATATAATATATTTTATTATTAATATTATATATATATATAATTAATACTAACAGTAAGATTTAGTAAAACAAGTAATTTAGTAAAAAATCACACAAACCTGTACCAGGAAAGGAAACTGGATAGCATAAAGACGGGAGAAAGCTAAATTTGCTTGATGGCAACACAAAGAATTCTGCATCTGAAGAAACCTTTGGAGAGCTGCTTTTGAAGCAGGTTTTTGCAATGATCAGGCCCTTAACACCCATTAGAAGGCAAGTAGTAACAACCTTGCAGAACTTTTAGAGATCTCGTCACATCTTTGACTTGATTTACAGCACATGTGAATTTCATTTGCCATCCAAGGAGAGATTATTTCTATCAAAAGGAGCGAAATAGAAGGTACCTACAGGAAATCAGGAAGTAGCACCAAGCTAAGCACATTTCAGCACTCAAGAAGGGAAGAGAAGCAATAGCTCAGAGTGAGCAAATATCTTTATGCAGCAATATGATGATGACATACACAGACCTTATTGTTCCATGATTAGAGAGACAAAAAATCAATTTAAAATTGCTCAGCTAAATATTATTTTGAAATTCTTAGGTATGACTCCAAAGATGAATACAATCATTTTTTTAAAATTACAATCCCCTTTAGGCCTTGGGCAAAATTTAAGATAATGTTGTTTTGTAGTACTTTTCCTGGTTTACAAGAAGTATTTCATTATTTAAAAGAAAAATCCTGGTGAGCAAAAGCAGGCATCTCCGGTGAGCTTTTAAAACTTGTGGTCTCTTTATTATATGTGGGCTTTCTAATCATCAATGGTAAATAATTACTGCGATCGTGAAAACCAGGGTGATCTGGTGATACTTTCAGGGACAGCGCTGCAACTTTCCCTTTCCCACCTGATGTAAACGAGACTCGACTGACTCAGACAAGCAATGGATACTGGAAAGAAACTGTAATCCTCACTCATTTTACATATGCATCACCACTTTTAAAAACATGATGAACAGTCTCTTTTTTTTCTCTTCCATTTAATTTGTGGGATTCACTGTTAGAAAATGGTGGTGTTAATGAGCCTGAGAAGAAGAAAGAACTGTGCGTGCCACCTAAATTTTGTATACAGTGTCTTTATTTATAGTTATGTGATGAGTCAAGCTTGCTATGAGGAAGAATTGCTTGTTTTTGCAACTAAAAAAAAAAAACCAGAGGGCAAGTCTCTAGAAATACAATACTCCTATTTAATAAAAAATCCTTTTAAAATAACTTTTTAAAGGTCCTGAAAGACATTTAAAAAAGTTTAAATGCAGCTCGAACAACTGTATTGTTAACCATCAGCTAGCAAAACAAGGTAAATTCCTTGGACACACTACTCTTCTTTAACTAAATCAAAATAACCCCCCATGTGCTCCCTTTGTGTACTGCAACAGAGAGTAAGAGAGATTAGTTTAAACATTGAAGACTATCTTCAGGGAGGAGGAGTAAATCTTCAATATTAAAAGAAAGGAGAAAGTTCTCCCTCTACTGCCTCCAAACTGCTGGCAGCATTCTTTCCAGCTAGAGCTCGAATCTGGAAATTCAACCAAAAATCATGGCAAAGGGCTGAAAGGGGCCTCAGGAGGTCTCTAGCACAAACTACTCTTCAAAGTAGGCTCAGCTGTGAGGTCAGCCCATGTTAACTCAGCAGGTGAAAATCTCTGAAGACAAGAGACCATACAACCTCTCCATCACCCAGTAACGGTGAAAAGCTTCTACTCATATCTAATCTGAATCACTCCCATTTCAATTTAGTCACTGCCAAGAGTCCAACTCCATCTTCTGGTCTATAACCTCCTCGAAGGCACTGGGAGACCACCCCTTCTCCAAGCCGAGCAAGTTCAGTTGCAGCTGACTCTCCGTGAAGGGAAAGTGCCCATCATGGTGGCTTTTGCTGAATGCGTTCCAATTTATCAGCAACTTTCCTTTATCAGGAACCTAAAACTGGATGCGATATACCTCAACGTGATGCAAAGGGAGGATCATCTCTTGCCTTGATCTACTGGCTATGTGCCTGGTGATACTGCCCAGGATGCTCTTGGCCAACTCCCTTCGTTGTCAGGGAGTTGGTGTCTGCTGGCAGCCTCAGGGCCTTTCCTGCAGAGCTGCTCCCCCAAGCCCCAGCTTATATCCCTACCAGGAGCTCTTTCTTCCCAGGTGCAAGACTTGGCATTTGTCCCTACTGAACAACTTCATGTTCTTGTCATACCACTCCTCCTGCTTTCTAGGAATCCCTGAATACCAGCCCTTCCCTCAAGCCATCACCTGGTCATCCCCCCCATTCTTGTGTCACCTGCAAATATGATAAGAGTGCACCACATTGCCTGCTCCAGTCACTGGTAAAGACAGGTCTCCACAGAGATTCCCATTCCACACACAGTCTGGATGCTTCACCACCACCCTCTGACTCAGACCACACAATTAGTTTTTTATTCACCTAGTTGTCCCTTAATCCAGGCCAATTCCAATTGCTTGGCCTAGTAGACCTGCCAAGAAAAGAAAATAAAAACAAGAGAAAGAGAAAAAAGCAGAAATAGGAGACTGGGAAGACATAATGGGAAAAAAAAAGACTACTCCTTTCAACAGCAGCACAGACAAATGCTGAATTAAAACAGCAGAGTACCCAAAGCTACCGTGCATTAACTTTCTACCTCTTTAACTTAATTGCTTCTACTGTTGAAACCATACCTCAGCTTAGCTGCATTCGGCTTATGCAAGCTTAGATGGAGAGATTCAAATCAGCACCACCATTTGTGGAGTTACAGCCATTTCCCTGCTTGCTAAAATACCTTTAAAATTGTATTAGACCAGTATTAGAACAGAATTTCAATTTCAAAGAAAGCATCACTTTCAGAAACTTTTCCAAACTTTCTTCCTTTCCTGTATACCTTCTTCTTCGACACTCAGCCCAAAAATTATACACATCCCAGGTATCAACAACGTATTTTCAAATCTACAGATAAAAAGCTGAGAATGCTGAAGAGCAGCGAGTTTACCACACACATCAAAGGAAAGGTGGCTGTGCATAAGTGTCTTTAAGCTTAGATGGTTGTGGCAACAACTTCAAGTGCACATTTGGCAGTTAGATGCTACAGCAGTAACAATTACAAATATAGATTTTGGGGGAGAGGGAGTAAATCTAAAAACTGCCAAATTTCATACAAAAGAAAAACAGTAAGTCTAACCATCTGAACAACTTTATTCAGACTGTGAATGAAGAGCTCTCTTAGGTTAGCAGTTGGCCAATTTGCTCATCTGCATGAGGCTTCTTGCCATATGTTTCATTGTACTAAATTAGTTGTGATATTTAACCCCTAAAGCTGTAGTAAGGCCACTTAATCAACTTTGTGAGCTTGACTATGCATGGTTACACTGTCAATTTGACTGAGGAAGCATTTCCCAAAGCTGAATTAACTAGCTTTACTTATACCATGTCTGTTGCAATGTTCAGATGACTGTTAGAGTATCTAACATCAATTTGATATTTGCTGTTATATTTGCTGTTACAATGTCTTCGGATAAGAAATCCAAAGCACAGTTTGTAAGCACTACAAGTCATTTAAATAGCATATTACTATCTAAAGGATGAATCTGAGCAATGTTGCAGGTAAGAAAAAAAAAGTGATCACTTGTGTTTACAGGGGACAGGTCTACTTTTAATTCTTGCTGGATAGCATAGACATGTGGCCTCTAAGGGATTATCCAGTTTTCCTACACAATTATCCAGGTGATCCTCCCACACTACCTCATCATTATTTTTCTAAAGGAGGTCACAAAACAAAGAAATAACTACTGTACAACCATTAAGAACTAATATGCCACACCTACTCTTCAACAATAACAATTATTTCCAAAATAATGCAAAATGGTTTTTTGTGTACTTCCAAGTAGCATATTAGGATAATAACAATTTCCAAGATAATAGACAGTCATGAACAATTGGGCAACTATATCATGTTTATCACAGGCCTGGAGCAAAACTATTTTATGGAAACCATCACACCTTTCATTAGCAGAAAAGTTCACCTTCCAAAACTTGATGGGTGGAGGTTTTTTGATAACTGGTTCTGGAGATTTTTGAGAGCAAGAAGCTTGTGGGTGGAAAGCAAGGAAGGATTACCTCCATAAGTAGCATGAATCATGATGTGCTACATTAATAAATAGATCCTAATAAATTAAATATAACATGAATAAATGCAAGAGCAAGCACAATAGTTCCTTAACCATTTTTCATCACTGCAAGCTAGTTTGTAACAACACTACAGAACAGAAGGGTCCTACAGAAGCATGAGAACAATAACATGCAGGCCAGTGGTGAAAGAGCTGGCCATTCTGTATCATAAACCTCAACTAGGTTTTCCCCTTTTACATGATTTCTGTATCACCTATTCAAATGCAAATTCTTCCAAATGAAAATATCCTGTTACAGGGCTCAAGTTGTGCTTGGTCCTCTGTACATCTGTATGAACTGCAGCAAGCTGTTGCAGGATGTGTGAAGCAACAGTCCTGTGTGGTGTTTCTCTAAGCAGCTCATCAGTAGCAGCAAGCAGCAGACTCAAAAGTGAGCCATGGACACTTCTATTTGCAACATGATGAACATCCAATTACTGGTACCCAGCTCATCAGCTGAATCAGAAGTCAATTAGTAGTTTTTCCAAAGCATACATATGTTTAGAGCTGTGTGGGAAAGAAAGGAAATTTTAGTTCTACCCTCAATTCCAGGCTGGCAGACCACCATGAGCAAAAGTGTATGTGGTGAATCTGACAGCGCCCAAGGAATAATTTTTTCAATCCATCATCTGGCTCAGGAAATCCAAAGGCTACCTGCAACACTGCCATGTAACCTGCATGAATAATTATTACACCTGATTTTAAGAAAAGGGAGGTCTGTATCTCCCATTTTCCTGAGACAGATGCTATTAACAACTTTTCCCATCTCTTAGATTTCCACCATTTCCATGTGAAACTCCTGCTCACATCTTGTTAAAACAAGACAATGTCTTCCTTTTAGCATAGGCAAGAAGTTTGTTTGATCTAGTTGGTTTACAAGCTGCATGGCTGTCTCTCCTTAAGAAAATGCAGTGCAAACATAAAAAATAATAATTGTATCATGACAAGAACTAAGCACACAAAAAATCTTTATGTTTTCTGTAAGAATCCAAAGTCCAGGTTTAAGATCTACACTGGTATTTTCTTCCACTGTGTGACAATAACCACAGAGCTTCAGAGATCTAAACTGCTTTTCTAACATTCAGTTCACATCCTCAAAAGCCGATAAACAACTTTTCAAAATTTGTTGGCAGAGATGAAAAGGCACAGATTGTACAAGCACTCTCCTACCCCCTACTCAGAATGGCATATGATTCTGCTTATAAAACACAAATTATTTATCTTCTACAGTATCTCCCTACAGAAGGGCTGAATTTTGTTGGATTTTTTGCAGGAAGGAAAGAAGAATTAGGGAGAAAATAAAAAGAACAAAAAGGGAAAAAAAACAAAGAAAAGGATTTGTATATCCTGCTCTTGGGTAAACTTAATCAAGACACATTAAGGCTCTATGTGTGGGATTGGAAATGAGAAGAATATTATCCAAGAGAATGCCTGCTCGATGCCAACGTGGTAAGAAAGACTTTCTGTCTATAGACCTGACAAGACAACCAGGAAGAGGAGTTCATTCACTCTGATGGCCTGTGTAAGACTTAAAGGATCATTTTTTTCCATCTCTTTTCCATCTTCAACTAGGCTAGAGATTTACCTTCCAGGATACATTATTTCCTTGGTGTACAGAGATAATGAGATCATAATTTACAGGAACTACACATATGAACTGTGAAAAGTGTAAATACATGTATTACTTTAAATTATTAAAGCTTTTTAATTTATTAATTCTGATGGCAGGAGGAAAAATAAACAAATAAAACAGTGTAGGAATAAACATCACCTTGTATTACCTAGTCAAATTTTAATAGATATGCCATTCCCAAGTAAACCAACGAAGTTTTTCTTCTACTCTCAGTACTTTGCTTTGTAGACAACACATTCAAATACCATTTTTGTTGCAGCAAGTAAAAGATCAAAAATCTTCACTTATTCATCTCATACATGGTAAATGTTCACTATTCTGATTCTGGCTTTTTTCCCTCTTATTAAAAACAAAAATTAAAAACAAAAAGAGAGGGGAGAGCATTTTGAAGGTATATGAAGCTAGCCCCCATTTGAAGGCAAATATAAAAGTTGTCCATATATCAAAACCTTTTTTCTTGTCTGATACTTGGCAACTGAGTCCTTGGCCTCTTGAGGGCCTACTGAGAATAACTGCATCAGGATTTCACTCCTGACAGAAGCATCAGCCAAAGGATCTGCCTAAAGGGACTGCCACACAGCAAAGGGCCACAGCACCCTGTAGGTCTAGGTTACAGGTCACTGACTCTGCCAACACTATTTCCACACTGGTTTAAGCCAAAACAAGGCTGCACTTTTAATACAGGAAACTGAAACATGACTCCCTTCAGCCTTGCATATCACTGTCACAATCCTTCACAAAAACAAGAACAGACAAATTAAAAATTAATTCTATCATTCAGCATATCAAAAATGGGAAGATAGCTAGTTTAGTTGGGCTGGTTTGGGATAGATGTTTAACCTGTTGTACAAGTAGAAAAGGCACATGCACTCACATAACCCCTGGATATTTGAATGCATAGTGCTCTACACATAGCCCAGCAACTCTTCATCCTATGTACTATGATAAATCTTCAAACAGGTTTTGGACTCAGGGAGTAGGTGACAGTCAAAATGAACTACTTAGCTCCCCAAAGTCTTTTAGGAATTTGATAATGTAGAACAGGCTTTTACTGAAAAAAATTGTGCTTTTACCACTCAATCTTTTTTTTGTATTCTGCATTAGTACAAAACAATGTCTCTGCAAGGATCACAGAATCATTTGTGTACTATATCAAAACCAGAAGCAAAGCAGATTCACACTACAAATCTTCACTTGGTCACAGAGGGTTACAAACAGTAGCTGAGGTAAAAAACAAAGTACTGATCAAACAGATAAACAGCACTTTGAAATAGCACAGCCATTCCGGCCACCCACTCCCTGGGGTTTGGGGCATGACAAACTCAACATAGTTGCTAACTTTGAGTTGTGTTACTTGTGCAGGCTACATTGAACAGAAAGAGAGTTCACAGACAAACCATACAACTACTTTACACATTAATCTTATCTGCTTCTTCTACCTAGTCCATGATACCTCGCACCATATATATATAAATACACAGCACTGCATGAATCAGCTTGGGTGGGAAGCACTACACTCATTCTCACACAGAGCCTTCCCCAAGCTAAAAAACTCCACCTCTACCAGCATATATGCAGTTACAGGCATGCATGAGTATTACCAAGGGCAACTATTGCAGATTTCATTCCACTGCATAACACAGACATTCAATTACTGCTGGAACGCCTTTAAATCATCAGACCTGATTCCCAAATCACACATTTAACTGCCATGGCACGATGGGAAAAAGCCTTTCTATATTAATACTGAGTTTACATCATTCAGATTTATAAATTATATAAACTACTGATTCAATTAGGCTATCAGAGAACTCTTTGAAGATGTGAAATGCATCTCTAATTGGAGTTTTACAGATAGATATAACCTAGCAATGTTTTTGTAGTCTAAAATTTATGCCTCAGGTGCTTTGGTACAGTGTGGGTGCACTGGGAAGAAAGTGGGAAAAGTCACTTAAAATTAGGAGCCAAGGGGAAAAAAAAAAAAAGAAGCAGAACCATTTGAGACTATGAAAATCTAGGAGGTGTGAAACATCCTATTTATCTTCATGAGACAAAAGGTTATGATCAATACTATCAATTTAAATACCACAAGTATTTTGGGGGTACCAAGAAAACAGTGTAGGATCACTTGCCTGCACAATTAAGAAACACGAAAGAAGCAGGAAAGCAGCTGAGAGAAAAGAGTTACATGTTTTCCACAAATCAAAAGAAACCCTGAACAAGTACAGTAATAATGGCACTTGTATTTAAAGTTGACCATGAGGAAATGAATCCTAAGGAACACAGGGAAATAGGGTAATGCACCATGCTTTGGTAATTTTCTGTGAATACTGTCTCCTTCTAAAGACTCAAATGTGAAAAATTTATTTTGGGAGTAGAGCTCAAAAAAGTGACACCTTTTGTGCCCTACTGAGTTCTTTACCAAGGAAACATACTAAATAAATACTTCTTGTATTTAAGTAATAAAAATAAAAACTGAGCTTCATATATCTAATAAACAGTTTTAAGCATAAATATGAACCGATATTTTACAGCCTTCCACTCCTCATAGCAAATTCACAGAATTAATCCAGATTCTAGGTTTAGTTTGTTTTTACATTCAGAGAAATTGGCAGCAATGTATTCAAGCCTCTTAAATTGTGTGTTCAGAAAATAAGATTTTTGAATTCGAAAGAAAATTAATCTACACACGCTTGCCCAAAACTATAAGTTTATACTTTGGAGGTCTAAAGATGAAGCTAGCAGTTACTAGCTGGACAGTCCATGCAAAAATTCAGATGTAGTTATACAAATTGCATGGAGTAGACAATTTTTTATATGTGAAGATTCCATGCACGATCCAAACGCAGATCACACATTCTCAGGTGAAAAAAACCCATATTTATGCAAGTTTTCCATAAGAGCTAAGAACTCCTAAAATGATGAACTTATTTGTAAATCCATTCATCCATCAAGAGAAGATCATTAACATTCACAATCTAACAAGCCATTCTGCACCAAAGGAGGAGTCTGAACGGACACAGAAGTTAATAATTCTACAAGATACTTGGGGCTGACAGTAAACTTGTTAATGAGACAATATAACTACTAATTCTAAAATGTCAGTCATGAAAAGAAAGACTCAGATATTGTCAGAAGCAAAACGCTCCTCATTACTGCTTCTTTATTGCTTTTACTCTTGAGGAGAAAAAACATTCACAAGTTCTTGAACAAAAATCAAATGAAGAAAACACATAATTTATGAGACTACCCAAAGCACCCTTGAAAAGAATAATTGGGAGCCTTGAGACAAGTGTCTCTTTGGTGACAAGGAAGTAGATTTCGACAAGGCTTGCTGTATTTCAGCAAGTTCTGAATTTTTTTCCCCTCTGTTCAAATAAATTACAACTGATGGCATCGTCTTGGGTAAATGAAGGAAAACTTGATGTTCCCTCGTCTCAGGAGATCAAAGAGATCATGTCCTCCTCACAAAAAACCCCAAACTCATTTTCAGTGAAAGTGATAGTTAGACTAATATAAGTGCCTTAGCATAAAAGCTACTCTGCCACTGATTAAAGAATTTATTATCTGTATCATCCTTAAACGGTCTTCCTAGGGTGTGTCTCTCCCACATCACAGACTTCAGGATTCCCAGAAGCAACACAACATACCTGAATTTGCTACTGCTTAGTTTACATGTCTCTATCAGATGACTGTAAATAAGTATTAACATGTAAAATTCCAATAAAAGCAACATTGGAACCCATACACTAAATTTCCTGGCTCACTATATTTGCGGTTGTCTCTGTTCAACACCCCATCTTCAAAATAAATCCAAGAGCCTTCTGATGAGTTGCTCACAGACAGGGACTTCTGAAAAACCTGTCTTGTTCTCAAAGAGAAAAGGGCAACTATGTGAGGTCAAAACTAACTTTCTCCTAATTCTCGGTGTGTGTGGACAGAGAAGACAGAGCGGGGGACACTGAGCTGCCAACAAAACACCAGTTTATATTTACAGAAGCCTTGAGATTAACAGGGCAGTATCTCACTGAACCAGTTACACGAGTCTGCTCACCCACTCCTCAGGCACATCTAGCAGCCAAGCCTTCTTCCTTGTATACACTTCAAGAGATTCTCCTACCTTTCATTCCCAACTCTGTCTTTCCAGGCCTTAGCTCCTTTCCCTCCTATCCAACTGGAAAAATGGCATCCTTCATCACAGGGTAATATCAACAGATCCCTTTCCTTAGCAGCAAGCAAGAGAGGCCTTCTCACCAAGTGCGATTACAAAAAATGAACTGTAACCTAAAAGAAAACTTTCCAAAAGCCACAAAATTCCGTGGAAGTGTTACTTACACTCCTGTAAGAGACACAAATCAATTGAGCTCTTGAGCTCTAAAGACTTATTTTGTTTTGGTTTTTTTCACCCACACAACCACAAGCAAGACCAAAAAAGTTTTGTTTCTGTTTTATTTGTATCAAGACTGATGCAATGCTGTCTTTTCACTCAAAGGAGCACCTACTATATAGGCAGCTCTTTAAACTTTAACTCCCTTGAAAGGGTAACTAAGAACTCTCTACGCTTTAGTGCATCCTTTTCTATAGGATGGATGCCAATCTCTACAAGCCCATCAGTAAAGCAAATAAACTATCTTAAATCATTTCCTGGAAGCTGTACACAGGATACAATATAAGCATTCACCAGGGGGTTGATTTTTGTTGGTTGGGATTTTTTTTTTAAAGAAACTATGAATTATTTCAACATCTAAAATTATCAAGGTAGAGAAAATGGATTGTATGCAGTACAAGAGTTAATATTTGTCTCTTGGGTTCATTTCACCGAAGGTGCTTCTGAACATAGGCTGCAAAGACAACAGGTATCAAGGGAAGTACTGGAACCAAAAAAAAAAAGACAATTTAAGATTTCAAATAAAATCTCCAGTCAAAACATACTTTTTATGCTAAGACATTATGTGACTTGAATTAGGTAACAGGAAAAGTGATCTTAAAGTGATTTTTCAGAAAAGGGATTGTGATTAAAGAAATATATCCATTACTAATAACTGTTTAGTTTGAGGTACAAGAACTGCTACCATGAAAAAGAACCACAACCGAAAAAAAAAAATGTCCACCAAGTTTCTGGTTGTGTTACAATCTGATTGGACAGAAATAGTCCAGCTATTGTATTTTATAAATGTTTTGAATTGTACTGAGTCAAATTTGTGACTAAGATAAGAGAACACTGAACAACACAAAGTGTTTTAGAGATTTTACTCTGGAGCTCTTTCCTGAAACCCAAGGGTCTCCACACCCATATTTTTTTTCATACAACTTCCTAAATTGTATTTTTTTTATTTTGTTGAAGAGGGCAGGAAAAATTATTGTGTTTTTCCTGGAGCTGATTATTAAGAATACCACTATGCAACAGCAACTGTATGTTAAAAAACCTGATAACACACGAAAGGAATTCACATTTCAGTTTTGTGTATCTTTGGGAACATCAATGAGTGATCTGCTAAGCACTACTGCTCAAGTTAAGCTCATTTTCTTAACGTCTTCTATGACACCTGCCAGCCTCCTGCTCTACTGAAACAAAATGCTTCTCACAAGTCAGATGGAATATTAACAGCTTCATTCTCTTGGATGCATCTGGAGTGTTGGCAATTAACACAGACAATATGCAAAATATTCCTCCCCTCAAATACAAAACACCTTTAAGTGAAGGTAAGAAGGCTCAGCAGCAGCTAAACTGCTCTGCAAGACCAAGCCATTTCCAGGAATGCTGGAACATTGTTGATATTATATAGGAAATAAACTCGGAGTATTTGTAAGGTGCTTGGAGATCTTTTAACAGCAACTATAAAAACGTATTGGCATATTAAATATTTTTCCCTAACTTTAATAAGAACTTCTATTAGGAGCATTACTTTACAGGCAAATAAACTAAAGTACAGAGAGAATACTGGATTTGTTTCTGACTGCAACACATCAATGTCATACAAAGGTCAGAACTGAGTACAGATTCCAACATTTGATGACCAAGTTTAGTGGGCACAGCAGTGTTCAGTCAAAGGCTGGACCTTGGAGGTCTTTTCCAACCCTAATGATTGTTAAACCAGAAATCACTAGCAGGACTCCTTTCTTCCTGGATATCTATCATGTACAGAAGTTCTGTAGCAGAAACACTATTCTACAAAGCAATGTGACATGAAACTTGACTGATCAAGAGCAAAAGAATAAAAGTCCTAAAAAAAGTGCAACAAAAAGTAAAGCCAATACGTGATCTCTAAAAAGAACAACTGAGATTGAAAAAGGATTTTTTTATGTCAGCTTCTGTAATCTAGAAAAATTTTGTTTTACCTTTCATCTTAGTCAATGAAACCAACATCTCAGATTTTTTTTTAATTGAGTCCTGTCTCATTCACAAAGATTATCAATTGTGTTAATGAGAAAAAATACATTCTGTATGGGATTTATCATATGCCCAGAAATATTCTTGGCATTTAGTCAGCATCTCAGCACACCTAAATGAAACAAACTCTCTTAATAAATCAGAAGATGAAGGACTCCAACAGCAGTATTTTTTTTTATATGCTCACCAGATGGTTGACTAGGCAAAAGCTGGCTGAGGAGTTGCAATAAGAGAATGACTTCAGACATAGTATTACAGGATAGCACATGATCAGATAAAGAACCTGAAGTGTAAAGGACTGCAAAAACTGGTATCAGGCTCTCAGGTTGCTTCAAGAAAGTAGTAGTGACTAAACCTCAAACATGGTATGATTCTTGGAATGGTGCCTGTGGAGGGCCAGGAGCTGGAGCCAGTTATCCTCATGTGTCCCTTCTAACACAGAATATTCTATGATTCTATGATAAATCTATTGCAAAAGAAGGAAATACAGAACTTGAGCCCTTCACTGTAACCCAAAACCAGTGCTGGTACAAAGCTAATAGAGTCTCCTCTCCGCAGCTATTAAAACCTTGCCCTAAAATACTGACATTAATTCTACTTAGGATAAAAAATCATCTACATTTTATAGATTCAACTACAGCTGGCAATTTCTCAATCACACCATTTAGTTAGCAAACACGTCTATGCCACCACCCCTTTACGTTTGCTTCACCCATTTTAATGAGCTGAGTGTTTCTGTCCCACCTCTCCAAGTTCACTCACTTACACACTCGGGTATCTGTTGCAATAGCTCTTGTCCTGCCTGCCATCTTCTACTCATCTCCTCCTTCTTTTCCCTTCACAGTAAGCCTTGCTCTGCTGGTCACTTCTTTCATGCCAACAAAGGAATGACCCCCTCACGGTGACCCTACAGTGATGACTATAACCTAAGTGCTGCTGAGTGTTAACACCCCAAAAGATCTCTCTTACTAAGCTCAGGAGGCTGCACAGGATCAAGAAGCCTTTTGGTTTGTATTTCAAGTTGACCTTACCACAAACTCTATTTTATAGTAACATAAATCAAAGGTGAAAAAACATAAAGTCCTCAAGTGCCCATAAAACATTCCAAACCCCCGGATTTAAGTGGCTACAGTCAGCTTCTAGAACTATTTTCAGATCTAGATTGATATCATACATGATGCTGGTATACAAATGAAAAATTCCTTAATTAAATTCCACCTGAAATACCAGAGAAAAGAACAAGGCAATACAATTTCCTCACAGATTAGTGACATTCTTTGAAAACAAGGGAACTCCTCTGTACCTGAGCATTTCAGAATGGCCTAAGGAAAACTTGATTTTCCCTCTCAATTTGTTCTAATTTCTTGAAACATTTTGGAAGACAACTTAAAACAAAAGGAAACAAACAAAAAATCCCCAACCAAATTAAAAAAAAAAAAAACAACAAACCAAACAAAACAAAAAACCCCCAGCAAATAGAAAACAAAGAAAAACCCAACAACAACAACAAAAAACACCCTAGGAAATCAGTATACTGAATCTTTACCAGTGATAATGTCACAGATCAACTTTATTCCATTTTTCCCAAACATTCTTTAGAATAATTCTGAAACTTTTCCAAGTTATTGAAAATTTCTTTTCAAAGTTCCAAAATATTTTCTTACAAAGCTGTTTTCTTCTTTTAGTAAATGGGACCATATCTACATCTCGAAATGTAGCCTTCAGAAATTGAAATGTCAGTCAAAAAAACCCAACCCCCATCTGCCAAAATCTTAAGAAGTACATAACTCAGACCAGTTTTCTCAATCATACAGAAAAAAAAAATGCTAGTAATACAAAATACCATTAGAAAAGATCAAGCATATCTTATCGTTAAAAAACTTCTTCAAAAAGGTACACAGGAAAAATCAGTGGCTGAAGTCGAATTCCCATTCCTTAAGAAACTTGTATCTTTTAGCATTTATTTTATACCAAACCAGGTAGAAGTATTGAAGTGTCAACATGTTTAGCTATATAAAACATTTCCAAAACATTCAATTCATAAATATACAAATATTTTGTTTACACACACCATATTTCTAAACAGAACAGTGTGTTATTCCGGAATGAAAGCCTTTAAATTGATTTGACATTTAACTACATCTGCTGTAGGAGCTATAGGAAGCTCTAGGCGAGCAATCCTTCGCTACGTGCTGTCCCCTGTAACTGTAACAAACATCTCCTAAGAGAACTCGGCACTACTGACTCCGCAGATTGGTCACAACAGAAACATTGTGTCCAGAGAAAACCTTCACAGAGAAACATAATGCATAAAGCAACTGGGTTGTAACCGGTGAGACGGAGGCATTCTAAAGATGATTGTTGAACTAGCTGGAAATCGCACTTGTGTTTTCTCACTATAAAACCACAAGAGAATCCCAACAGAGAAAACATGATGGAAGCTTCCATGGCACTTCTAGTGACACCAGCAAACCCCTAGTATGCTATAGGAGAAGAGCAACACACCACCACCAAGTCCTTTATATCAAAATGCTGACAAAATGGCAATCTAAAACTCACAAAGGAAAGGGAAAAATCTTATTCACTTTTCCAGATTAAATGATACCCACAGGATTAACATACCCTTTTCTAAAAAAAAAAGCCAACTAAAAAAAATTTACAAGATTCATGTTTTAAAAATCAAATTTAAAAAAAAAAAAGTATATCAAGTAAAATTGTTATCCTTTTCATACTTTCTTGCCCCCTCCATTAGAAAAGAAAAACAAAAAAAGTGCTAGAAAGTTTAGTGAAGCTGATCTTAAATTCTATGTTTCTGTACATTTCAGATGGAAGAACTCAAAAAGACTAATGATTGCGGGGGCTGATGAACATGATCATAAATAGGTCACAAATAACTCTAGAGTGTACCCAACCATATTAGAAAACCATTAAATCATTCCCTTAGCACACAAGCAAGATGTATCGTCTTCCTATAAAAACCGAGCTAGTACTTCATCCTCTGCACTCAAATCACGTCCACTTCTCTAGGACCAATAAAAAATAGAACAAAAGCCAAAGGTTGGCTGTTTCTCTTCACTAACCATACCGGGATGAGCAAAATTACCAGAGTTGGATACTAAACAAATTGCAGGGTATTTTTAAAGCACCTAATGATGCTATTATATATCTGCATTAAAAAGTAGGCATTATGTAATGTCTTTCAAGAGATTCATCCTGATAAATTACACATTTATAACCCCTACATAACTTACTCACAGATTAATTTTGAAAACTCAAGCATCATATATAATTTAAATGGTACTTAATAGCATATGGCAAGAAATTTATGGGATGTTGACGTACTTCACACTTCAGTTATTTACAAACATGACTGCAGTATTTTGCAAATTACTGTTTTCTCAAACATCTCAGATTTTTAGGTTCTGAATTATATTTTCAGAATCATATTTTTTCTCTTCAGAATTATATTTTTCACCAACAAGTTATGGAACAATATTGTATTTCACTTGCATACCAAATGGCAGATACCAAAAAAGTTAGGTTCATGTTGAAAAATGGGGCTTTTTTCACCTATTACCATTTGTTGTTTCTCTGAAAAAGAACAAACAGAAAAAAAACCCAACCCCCCTATTTTTTTACTAATATCTACATTTAGCATAAATGCACATAACAGCTCTTTTGTAATCTCCAGTGTTTTTCAGCCTCCAATTATACATTTCATTCTTTACATTAAGCAATACATGTTTATGCTTAACTCAAAAAAGTCACATCAAATACTCACAAGTGCTCTCAAGCTTAAATTGACTTACAACCAAGAATTACTTTTGACACAAAAAAAAGAAATGCAGCTGTATCTCCCAGATGAAAAGATACATTCTTTTTTCTTTTTTCCAGATGAACAGTCCCAATCACTCGGATACAGCATAACTTAATTCCCAGAAGCAACTGATAAGAGCAGGATAGTATCAGACAATACTAAGCAACTAACTGGATATTAATAAATGCCTAACATAAATATCTATTTCACATGCCAAAACCAAAGCAATTTTAAGCAGTTGCAGAAATTGAGCGGGCTGTGTTAGTAAGAAAAAATGCCCTATACCATCTACTTACTAGCATGCTTATCTGCAAGCATTATAAGGCTGTTAGAAATATCTCTTCTCCTGTAAAAACACACCACTTTTGCTTCCACGTTTCCATTGGCAGTCTACAAAAGAAAGATAAAATCAAGTGAGAATGTATCCCTCCTCAGCTGAGTAATACAAATTAAATGCTCTCTGCTTGGAGTGTTCCCTCATATCAGTAGTTCTCGCATGATCAGTCAAGCTGAAATCAACGGAATTACTCAAATAAATAAAATTTTCTTGAGAGAGGCCTGTACCAATTTCAGGCCCGACAAGAGGATTAACTATAATTATTGAGTTCTCAGAATTTATATATTATTCAGCTGTTCAGAGGTGCAATGCCAGTATCATGCTAATGTAAGAATCCTTCAGAAATTTTAGAACCTTGTGAACATTTCTTTGCAAACCAGCTTTAGACAGAAATGTACATTTCAAAGTACTCTGGCATTTTTTCAGCATCTCATTGAATGTAACATTTATTGGAAAAGTCTTCTTGAAAGACTTCTGAAAGGTTTATTTGAAAAAGTCACAACCGCTCCTAAAATAAAAGAGCTATTTAGTTCAACATTGTTTTCATGACTCATTATGGGGACCATGATCTTCAGCTTGATAATGTAAAGAATTTACTAATATTTGAAGAACTATATCCTCCTTCTTGGAGGGTACAAAAGTACTTATTTACCTTGAGTTACTTATTTAAAACTGAAAAGTATAATGCTTTAATTAAGTTTCTTACCAAAAAATATTTGGTAATTGTCCCTGGTAGAACAATAATCAAAGCATTTCATTACACATTTACAGAACATCTCCACGTTTGCTCAATACCTTTAACACATGAAAGCAAACCATTCACATTTAAGATGTCTGGACTACAACCTATAACCTCTCTTTAAGAAAAAAAAAAATCAATACATGACTGTTTAACCCTGCATGAGCAAGATTAAATTATAGCAGTGCAGTTTAAAGTTAGTAAACATTACATTCAAAACATGATTGGAATCACATCAATTACTGTGAATAAAAAATATTCTTCTCCAATAAAAGTCCAAAATGATTTGCCACGCACAAGTTCAGTGGACGCTGTGTCGGACAGCACTAACAGTTAATGTGGTTGATGTCTGCTATGGAGCAGTGTTATGCTTCATTAATAAGAAGAAAATTGCTTGCAGGTCACAGATTTTTTAATTTACTTTCTAACCACTGGGAAAAAATTATCCTTATCATTTTTTACACCATGATGGACATTTTGACAATTAACTTCTGATGTAGTGCATCAGTAAGTTTTAATACTGCTTGAGGGAAAAGTAAAAAAAAAAAAAATACATGTAGAAACTCCACACTATTCTTAGTAGCGTAAGAGTAAAGAAAAATAATCATGCTTTCCCCAAAATGACACTCAATAGAGCCTCCATTTTTAAAGAAAATACAGTCAGGATAAAGACAGAGAACAGAGTCTATAGTCAAAAGCCCATTCTTCACTCACAGCTGCCAATAGGCAGAGCAATAAACAGCCACAGAAGTCACGTATTCTGTTATTTGATCACTGCAAAGTCTCGCTGGTACCTTCCAGCTCTTTACACATCTATCTAAAAGCAGACACATTACATGATGGCTGTCATTCCAGATGGATTCACAGTGTCATTGTCAGCCAGAGAATTCAATTCATTCATTTCTACAAGAATTCATAGAATTCGTTTGAAAATTTTTGCAGCAGAGTAATCCCGTTCACCAGGAATGAGCAACTGGGTGTTTCCCTAGGTAACAGGGCAGAATTACTGGATACCACATAGCAAGTTCTCAGTAACCGAAACACACGCATAGAAAATGTCAAGGAAGTTAAAAAAAAAACCCAAACAAACAAAAAGAAAAAAAATTAAAAGAACCTGCAAGAAAACCCTACTATGGGAGAAATCCTTTGGGATGGAAATAATTCACAGTTTTGGACAAGCACACTGATTTCTCCCAAAGGTTAAGAAAGAATCTTAGATGTTTGTACCTTGTTAAGTTCTTCAATTCTCCTTATGAGATATGGATTGCTGGAAGAATTTTCAAAATAAACATAATCTGCAAGGAAAAAAGGGAAAGTTGCTGAAATACCACAAAATACGTGAAGACATCATTAATAGTGCAAAATTTTTTTTCTAAAAGTTCTCAAAGAGCTGAGCTTTCTTCATGAATGTTGGGACAGTGATGTATTTCCATGAGATTCATCATAATTTGTTCCTCAATTCTAGTTATAACTGCACTACACCTGCTTGAACAACCATGCTGGAAAAAAAGTTAAATGCCTTATGTTGAACTTGCACTGCAATCCAGTAATCCACACACTTCATAAATCTTGATAGAGAAGAAGCAACTTCTCTCAATTGAGAATATTTAAGAACTGAGCATTTAGTGAGTTTCTATATTATGGAGATTAATATTTCTGTAAGAGATGCCACCTCACATTTATTATCAGGTGCTGTGGCAGTACAGTTGTCCCAATGAGTAATGTATGTTTTATGATATTTGCTCTTGTTGTCATCTCTGTCCAGTAAAATACAAACTATATTAAGCAGCAATTGTCATTTAGATCAGCAAGGATCTTCTGGGACAAAAACTCTTCCAGCATCATTAATATAAAAATATTTTCATAGAGTGTATGGAAGTTTACTCATATCCTGAAAGCTGCTCCCATGTAATAGACAAAGAATTGACATGCAGGACATTTCCTTCAATAGTTTTCTGCAAACTTGTTTTTGTCCGATGAAAAAGTACCCATCAAATGCCAGCCACACTTAAAATTTGATGTTGGACTACTGCACCACGCACCTTGCAAACTTTATTTTTAAAAATCAGAGGGGAAACTACAATGATGTACAAAAGTCTTCTGCAATGCTTTGACACTACATTACGATGAAAAGGAACTTCAGGTAGTTCTAATGAAAGAATATGATCTCTGGATAATGTTCACGATTGCTTATTAAGATTACAACGAAAAAAAAGAGAATTGGTGATCTAAGAGATAAACCCTATCCAGTACCTGCTCAGAGAAGGATTACTTTCCTGAGTAAAGGCTGATGGGACTGCAGTCTAAATGCTCTAATGAGGAAGCACGCAGATGGAAGATCTGTGGCTCTACCATCATATCTCAAAACATTAGCAGAAAGGGATTCAAACTATTATCACCCCTCATTTCCACATATCTTCCCTCTCAGCTCTGGCTGTTGAGAGAGCAGGAGGACAGAGCGATTTTTGAGCACCCAGTACTGCACACCTAACTTGCGCGGTGCACCTGAGCCACAGCGCTGGGCACACTGCCACGTTCGTTCCCTCCGTGATGGAGCCAAAGTTATCCGTGTCATTTTCGACAGGCTGGGGGTGGGAAGACAAACGTTTGCCGTGTTTTTCACCGCCTAAATGCCCCCTCCCCCTCGCTCTTCGCTAAGCAGTCACGTATCAGGGCGCTCCTCAGGGGTCACGGCGGGAAGCAGGGAAGCTGACAGAAATCCCCCGGTTACATAGCCGGATTAATTATTTATCCCCGGCAGACCAAGGAAGGCGCGGAGAAACTCCGCCGTGGGAGGGAGGGAGGGAGGGCGCGGGGGCAGGGGAGCGGCACGGAGGGAAGCGCCCCCCGGGGTGGGCGCCGGCTGCCCGTGCGCACCGCACCGCCTCGCACCGCCCCGCACCTCGCCAGCAGGGCCCGCCAGGCCGCGCCGG
>VWZW01005671.1:1247338-1266271 GCA_013397115.1 Edolisoma coerulescens
GCCCCGGGGCGGGTCGCGGGCAGGGCCCGGCCGCAGGTGGGGTGGGGCGGCCCGGGCCGGGCGGTGCCGGGGGAGGTGCGGGTGCGCGGCCGCGCTCCCCGCCGTGCCCGAAGCACGCCACGTTTTGCGGGCTCTCGCCGCTTTGTCCCTCTCGTCTCCGGCCCGCTCCGGGTTTGGCGTTTTTTTGGTGTTTGCCTCTTCCCCGGGGCGGCCGAGGGATCTCTCCCCTTCGGCAGCTCCGAGTAGTATCCCAGAGAAAGTTTGTTCCTTGCGCAGCACCTGTTGGTGATGGGTTTGGCGGCCCCTTTGTTCGCCTCCGGAGCGCGGTCCCGCGGGCGGCTCCGGCGCCCCCAGCCCGCCCCGGGCACGGTGCCTCTAGGAGCTCTCCGCCGTTTGCAGAAGGCGGCTTGCTCTCAACAGGCAGCAGAAAACATCTACGACCGAATAAACATAAATCCAGCAGCTCGTCTCAGAGTCAGGAAGCGTCGAAAGAGATGCTTACCAACAATCCGATGAGAGATACTTCAAAACCATCAGTTCTGATGTAACATGAAGCAATTTACTCCCGTTTTATACAAAGTTCACACCATAAGAAACAATCCGTACACTTTAAAAATAAATTGATCATGCTGTGGCATGCTTCCTTGGAAGAGAAATGCTTGTTATCATCTTCCTGCAAGGAAGGGAATGATTTATTATTTGTTTTATGTCCTGGATATTTACGTGTGCAGCTTGAGCACTACCAAGCTAAGATTTCACTTCATCCTGAGCTGCAGGAAAATGTGCTGATTAGAAGGAGGATGATCTCTGGTTTTTCAAACTATCATATCCTGTCTCCCCTTTGTCCTTTAAGCAAATCTGGGACTATTAAATTACGTTTTTGTCTACTTCTAGATCACTTTCATTTTCCCAAGTGACTACAACTTCGTGTCAAAGCGGCAACTAAGTAGCAAATTTCTGAAACAGATGAAACAGGCATATGATACAGTAATTTATTCTTTTAAAAACAGCAGCACATTCAAGCATTGAAAGTAAAAAGGGGGAATTTTCCTCTGTTGAATATCTGTGGGAGCTGAAAATAAAGTCAGCAGAAACTCCTTGGGAAGTACCAACTCTCTCTAGCTGGGTATTTTCGGAGGCACAATAACATGACCTTAGCAGAGACCTGAGGTGTTATTTTTATTCTTCTGGTTTACTGCTAGGGTAAATGAAACAGGTTAAACTTTCAAGGCAAGAGAACAGTTAATTCAAATAGTTGGTTTGTCACAGCTATTATCAATTAAACAATATGCCTCCAAGCTCTTTTCCTCATTTTAAGTCTGCGCTTGGACATTAGGGGAATTCCCCACACTTGGAAGTTTACAATGTCTCCTCACCCAGCAAGGAGTAGATTTAGAAAGAGACTGTTGCTTCCATCAGCTGAAGGCATGGCCTATGGAAGAGGCAGGCAGCTCCTGAAGATACAGAACGTGAGAAAGCAGCCCAGGGAATCCCATGGTCCCAGCCTGTCCTTCCAGGTGGACAGCCTGAAAACAGTAAGTAAACCACCCTTATTTACAGTTGCCAGCCTAAGGCTGCACCACAGACCAGAAAAATAGAGAAAGAATGATGTTTATAAACCTTAGTACCGAATCCCTGGGCCTTATTGTTCACAGTAACACAGCTCGCACAGTCAGCACCAGCGCTGCCTCAGGTGGGCTGTACGTCCGCAGCTCAAGGTCACGCCTTGGGAGTGGGCGCAGCCAGCTAGTGGATACCGAGTTGCAGGACTGGCAGCACATTTTACTCTGGTGTAACATATACAAAAACCTGGATACAGTTTATTTTCAGTGCTCTCTCAGTGTATGGAATGGGAAAAACTAAAGTTATGTAAACATCTTTATTTTTCTCGATTAAATAGCATGGAAAACTCTTGTTTCAACTACAAGACTGTTGAGAAAAAAAAACTCAAACAAAACAGATAAGAGCCTTATCTTAGCCTGGTATAGGAACTGTATTTAGCTATAGACTGAGATTACTTGTGCTGTTTGAAAGAACCTAATTTCTGCGGCAACTTAATTCAAGATGCAAGACAAATTATTCCTATTAGAGATACAAGTAACCTGAGAGCTTCGTTTCACAATTTGCTTTGTTGTGCCACCCTGAGCAGCCCATCATTCCTCCTCATGGTCCTCCAAAGAAAAGGAAAGAATGGAGTGTTAAAAGGATCATTTTAGACTAGTTCCGTGGTCCAGGCTGGCCAACTGCCCCCATGGTAAGCTAAATCAGCAGTCCTGAAGGAGATGGACATCAGGCACTGAGAGAAGAGATGACTGAGGACCTTTCATGGCACTCCCAACACAGCATCTACTCACTTATCCAGGCTGCACCCTCTTTTTTGGCTTTTTCACTTTAGCCCCATGAGATGCATCTAAATCATGTCTATTACATACTTATTAGGCTGACTGGAGCTATACAATTTTCTTAATGCATTTAAAAGAACACTATTAGGAAATCTTTTTTTTTTTTTCCATTAGAGATAGTACAAAAAGTTTCACCTTTTCTTCATAGGCAATTTAAGGCTTCTTTCTTATAAGTGGAATTAGGTGGACAAAGATAATGGGAATCTGCTATCAGAGAATTTTATTCCTGAATTTTCTCATTTTCCACTATTGCAGAGCCACAATGAAAGTTTTACAAAGCTCTGACAACCTTATCATTCCATGAAGTCATAGAATAAGGCAACTTCCATTGCAGCTGTTGTACAGTATCCTGTTTTGGGTCCATACAACTTAATTTCAAAGTTTCCCGATTTCAAAAGTTCCTTAATTTCAAAAAGCCTGAATGTAGACAACACCAACTCCACCATCAAAAAAATGTCCAGCCTATAATCTTCCTCACAAAAGATACCAGAACTGAAGACAAGTCTTCCTAAATTACTTGATTGTTAATTACTGTACTGACAGTCAAGAGGACTAAACTAAAATATATTGATAGAGGTATATATTTTGGATTTAAATACTTCAGGATCTTACAGGTAGGAACGTCTTACTGAAATCAACAAAAACATTAAGAAAGGAGTTGTTTGAACCTTCATAAAAAATGTTCATCTTCCTGTAGAGCTTCCACAGAGGTTCACCCTCATGCTAATGCAATAGAAACATAAAGGGCTTTCCCATCCTTGGGCCATACCTATGGCACCCTAGAGGGTTTGTTGGTTTGTTTTTTCGTTTTTGAGGGGCTTTTTTGCACAGGCAATTTTGAAGCACAGGAAACATTCAGCAGTTCAAGTTTATGAGTTCACACCAAGGAAACCCTGCTCCCTTGCTCGTAAAACATTCCTACAACAAATAAACTGGCGGTGTGCACATAATCCATGCAAAAAGTTAAACGAAATACTAAGGATTTCACAAATGATCATTTCTTATCAGCCTAAACTGCTACACTGAGAGTAAATCACCACCACAAGACCTGGGTAGTTTATGGACTTGTCCTGTGGCTCAAAAATAAAATGTAGTCTGTCCAAAGTCACTTTGCTCTCATGTGAACAAACACACCAGCTAACACAGTCCCACACTGATCAGACTGACTTACAGGCAGCTAAAAGTACAGGCACTTTTTTTTCTTACCAATGCAAAGACACACCATAGCTTGCAAAACCTCATTAATGAATTTATAGCAGACACAGAATTCATATTGGTGTCACTTAACTAGTCACAAAACAAAAATATTTTTCCACATCAATAGTCATGATTATATTTATAAAAAACTTACATAACTACCATTTTGCAACAAACATTATATAAGGTGGGTTTTTTTTATTTACAGTAATACAAAATTCAGTGTTTATCATCACAAGCAATTGAAACATAGCTGCCTCTACAAAACAGAAACTGTAGGTGCAATCTGTAAGAGATGCTTCCACACCAACTTCTATATAAATCAGAAAAAAAAAATCCCAAACCTCTCAGAAGAGAAAAATCATCTTCTCTTGGCATCAGAAATAACTTTGGCTTTTTTATTGACTCTGAGTCAGATGTCTCAAGAGACTCTTAGTTAAATATGTCACTATTTTCATTAAATAAGATTTAAACAATAGCTTAAAGCTAATTGCTGAATTACTAGTACTCTGCAGATTTAGATGTTGAATCCAAATCTTAAAGTCATAAGAATTCCACTAAATCAATGTGCAGATAAAAATGGTGCTTATGGTTGGCAACAAGTTATTAATTGAGAGGGTAGTTAAAAGCAGATCTCAGGTAATGGTTTTTCAATAAGTATCACAGTGTTATATAGATTGGTGCTACAGCCTACCAAATGGCACTTCTTTGACACCACACATAATTTCATTTCCCATAAATCATACAACTGAATCAAGGTGTCCTCTTCTTCTTTTTTTTTTTTTTTTGTGTGCAAATTAAGCCAGGTCTGGACCTATATGTACCTGCCTTCTTGTTATGACTGAATTTGCTTTAATGAAAACCATTCTGTTGCAATGGAAAAATTACTTTAGGTTTGAGGAAGGGAGGGAGGGAGGGATGGTAAAGTAGGGTTTATTATTAATCTTCTAGTAAAGGCTAGACATATTTCTTCCACTCCAGAGACATAACTCTCAGTTTTTGATAATAATACCAGTTACAGAGTAAATACCTTATTTTTCTAATCAGATTAAAAAAGAAAAAATAAGATTTACCAATCTAGAGCTTTTGTTAGTGCTACCAATTTACTTTCCAGTCCACATCTTAATGAAGAAAAAGTCTGCAGCTCTAGGATTCAGTTTTGTACCCCATTCTGTTTGCCAGTTTTAGAGAACCCTTAGGTTTATGTCTAGTTTCTGTTCAAGTCCATGTGAATTTCGTGGCTGACTCTGGCTGAGTTAAAGCAATACCGTTATATAGTTTTTTTATCTTTGACACAAGCCAGGCTGCGAATGAGAGCAGTTGGAAGCACACTGGAGCATTGCACACATCTGCAGCACTCTGAAATGAAGCCATTTTGGGCTTCAACACAATACTGGATAGATATTAAACACTCCACAGTAAATTTACTCTTTATCTCTCCCTTTCTTTCAACTGATCTATTTTTTGTGCTTAACACCTGCTAAAAAGCTGTGAAAGGTGCTTAATGACATCTATTTAAGTAGAGTACAGTACATTCATCTGAGCAGAATTAATTTAAGTCAAGGACTCAGCATCTGTTCAGTTCAGTTTTTCTGGAGCTTGAATGATCTCAGGCAAGCAACACCAAAGTGCAACTTATTGAAATGTACCCTCAGTGCCTTCCTGTGTCTCTAAAGACTGCCTGGTGATCCATTACAGATGCATTTGACCTGAAATTTTCAGGTACCAGTTCTACCTTTAGTGCTGAAAATCAGAACAATTTCCTTATGCAGGTAGCAGGTCTCCAGCTCAGTGCATCAAGAAGACAATCACTCATTGTTCTGTTGGTAGGAGAAACTCCACTTCTGAATTCAGGCTGGATGAGTCTCAGGGACACATTTATCAGTGCTATAATGCAAACACCTTCCTCTTAAATCAAGGGCATCGTGCCTGCTTACACAGAGTGAATTTAAATTTGTGTTCAAGTGACCTTTATTTCTGACAACAGGTGGTAGGACAGAGGAGGTCAGCTTGCCTGCATGATGAACAGGTATCTGACTGGATGACTTACTTCCAAAAACCAGTCTGAGGAATGGTGACAAAGAGCAGCAGCACTCAGCACAATTGCAGTATTGCTGGTACTTTGGAAAGTATCGGTGTTGCATTTGAGTCTTTTACTTAGAGACAATCAAATACCTGTCTCAAACCAGTGAAGTTCAGGAAGTATTTTCTCAGGAGGAGTGGAAAGAACATGGAACATACCTCTAGATAGGTAGATTACTGCAGGTAGAGTTAGTACACCAGGCAATAGGTGGTAACACAAGAATACTGCAAGGACTAGAGGATCCCTAGTTGCAAAGCTGGCAAGGTTTTTATTGTTGTTTGGAATTATTTTGTTTGTTTTAAATCAGCTATGTTTTGCTTGGCAAGAAGAAATAAACAGCTTGAAAACCCCCTTCCCCATAGCACACAATGGGCTGATGGAGAACACTTGTGCACTCAATACTGAGAGTGTTCCCCCAATACAGCAAGAGAACAGGAGATTTTACATATTTCCTATAGCAACACACCTAACTGAGATGTCCCGCAAGTAAGTTCTTTGATAATGGCTCGTTGTGCCAAAATAGACAAAACAATAGGCAAATTTGTGCCAAATTTGACTGTTTGTACCAAATAGGCACAAACAAAAAAAACCCCTGAACATATTACCTGCTTCTGAAACATCCATATCCAGTAGAAATCCCCCCACTATTGCAATTAAGTCTCTTTTTTGTCAGAAAGGCAGATGCCAACTCTACTATATGAAGATCTTTCATGTCCATGCTCAGTCTGACAAGATTTACATTCTCTCTGGCAGACTGAAAATTTTTGACTCTACAGTCCTTACACCCATTTATCAGATGAGCCTTTCACTGTTTTTTAACCTCTGCAACTAAGCCCTTTTGCAGCTTGGGTTACATCTAGGAATGGAAACCTGTAAAACCTGGATACCCAAGATTAACAGTCTGAAAGTATCTGAAATTTAATATTCTACAATATTTTCTAGAATACAAAATAATATTTCACACCCTTGCAAGCAAGTTGTTTTTATCATTTGTATTTCAATATAAACAAAAACGAGGGTGCATCAGCTCTCTTCTCCTTAGGAAGCTCCTTCAAGGAGCAAGGGTAAAACACATAGCTGAGACTAACAAACACAGAGAGACAAAATTTAATGTTTTTATTCCCCTGTTTTCCTCAAAGCTATCCAACCAACTACTCTGATATAAGGAATCAGTAATGGGGAGAACTTCTAGAGGAAAACACAAATTCCTGTTCTTCAAGATGAATATGAGCAAAGAAGCATCTTTCATAGTATGCTCTTTGAAAAAACTAGATTCCTTCATCCAGTGGTTCTGCCATACAACTCTGCAAATATTTCAGCCTGCAAGTTCTACTTTGGGACAAAATCCAAAAATTCCCAAAAAGATACATGTGATAGGAGGAAGAAATCATGGACTCCCATGCATGCAGTATGCTTGGTTTCCTTTTCTTCTAAACACAAGAATAATCTAAACTGGAATAACCCCCTTTTATACTGTTACAGCTACTTCCCCTTTAGGGATCTGTAAAAGTTCTTAAACTAATGAATATGTGCAGCAATGACAAAAACAAAACCACCAGAACCCCACAAAAACCAACCAACCAACCAAACCCATCCAAAAAAAACACAACCAAAAAAAGCCCACCCCCAAAATTAGTCAGCAAGATATCCAGGACTATTTTCACTGAAACCAGTTCCTGAATTTCATCAGAATAACCACCAGCAGCTAAATCAAAGTACAAACGTATGTGCATGTGAAATGCCCAGAAGACATCATAGAGAAAATGAACACAGCTCATACTGCTAAATCACAAATACACTGGCACAGAAGAAACCTGCTCACATGTGTTTCTCAGATCTGCTTTCAAAAGTTCTGCACTTCTTTCCAAATGGATACTCATATCCCTTTGAGGCCTGGCTGGCCCATAAATAAGCCCATGATGGGAGAGAGCAGTTCTAACAGATGCTGAATGCCATCTGCTTTCATGGACGTCGACCGGGTGATACAGAACACACAATACAGGTAGAAGGCCCTCCAACTTCTCCATGCTGGAGAATACTCATACAGTAAGTACTTATACTGTATAAGCTCTCAAAATAATTCATAACATCAGTTCCCTAGGGACTGCTCCATTAAACCAGTTGAAAACAGTACACCATGACAGGCAGGGGAAAATTGCAATGAAAATATCCCAGCAATAGTGACTGTCAAGCCTTTCAGGATATAACATTTTTAATGAATATTTTAAGAAGATTTCATGTTTTGATTGGGGTCCTCTTCGGCAGTTGCTCAACATTTTGGGATGAGAAAGGTTATTTATGATTGTTTGAGGAATATTTTCTTCTGAACACGAGTCATTGTGTGTTTTGCTATGATTGCTTTCTGTTTAGAAAAGAAATTAACAAATGACTGAATACAGCATAATGATCTGTTGTGGGGGAAGCAGGAGGGAAAGGTGTCTGGGCAGGGGCAGGGTTGCCTTGCGTAGGATGGACTCCATGGGCTTTACACTACTTAATCTGACATTTCCTGAGCTCTTACCTTGCTCTTTAGCAAGCCTGGTGTAATCTATAAAGCACTGAATATGTTAAGTTTATGTTAGTTCTAGCTTTAAAATTTGAAGAGGCACGCTGCTTAATAGTAATCATGACTTTCAAAAAAGTCTTTTTGAAAGGCCTTTACACCTTTCCTCATACATCAAATGTAAAAATTAAAGTATCAACTTGTAACTTAAGCCCCTCTTTTTCTTTATGGAACAAACTCTGCTGCTGAGTATCTTTCTTGTTCACCTACAGATCTGTCTGATGAAAGCATCACAAGGACTGAAAGCAGTATTTGCTGCAGTATTAGTCCTTAACAAATTCAAAAACATTTCTGAATGGAGTGAGTTCTTCAAGAATTTTGTTGTTCAGGGATGAGCCATTCCCTACAAACTTTTGGAAACACTGTTACTCTTTCACCATAATTATTTCTGCACCCAAGAGGACAAAAGTAACTACAGTTCTTCATGATCTTTCTGGAATTGTGTATTCACTCTCTGTTGGAGTCTGCTGTTCTAAATACAAAAGGCAATGCTGCTTTTTCAGACACACCAATCTTGCAATCTCCCCCAAGAGCAAAACTTCAAGGCACAGAGAATCCATCATAACACCATTCACAACTCTAAAATTTTCTCCATCGCTATTTCCATTACCAGCCCCTCTTCCAAGGTCTACAACTCAGTAGCAAAAACTCATTCTAGGCTGAAATTTGCCCTGTGAGGTTTAAGGAACCCAAGAGCTATTTTCCTTGTTACTACGGAATTACTTCTCTGTTGTAGGAGACAGAGAAGATTGCTTTTACATCAGCAAAATAATCAAAGAATCTACACTTGTACCATGAGAAGTAATTGTTCTGTTACTCACAGTATCTGTCTCTTGAGCCAGTTGACCTAAATGATCACAATTTCTTCAACACAGACTCCTTTCAAAGGAATTTATCTCCTAAATTCTTTAAATACGGCAAATACTGGCATACTAGACAGACCATCATTATTAGCAATGCAACTGTATTATTTTATTTGCCTACAGAGACTCAGAAATACTGATCCATTATTAACTCTGTCACACCTCCGTAAATCCAGAATAACTCTATTGGTATGGTTGAGTTCATCCACAGGAATCACACTCTTGGGGAAGGCAAAAGAACTTGGTTACATGATTACAAAATTCAGCAACAGGTTGAATCTCTTAAGACCCAACCCCATGAAAGGAAGACTGTGCATCTCTGTTCTGCCCTAGTATGGGATGGGATACCATAAGCTTCAGATTGGTAACTGGTCTGCCAGGCTTCTCTGGCACACTGGGAGGAGGAATACTGGGACACTTCAACATGCCACTCCCACAAAGGCATGGAGAAGTGCAGGGTTAGAAATCACAGCTCCTCAGGCTTGTTTTCCTCTCGGCTTTCAAGGATTGCTCCTCAGAAAATAACAGAAGTGTAAGACACTGCAAAAATCAGCTGTGTGAGCAGACAATCCAACTACACATTTGGCTGAGTATTTTTCATGTTCTACGAAGCCACTGAAATGCCAAATTTGAGCGGTGAGGAGGTTGTAAGGAATATTTTCCAAATAATCTCTGCAAATAATAAAAGAGAGCACCGAGATCTGACACATCCTTAATTTCTGCTGGGACGAGGCCATGGCAACTGCAAACATCTTAGAATGGGTGACCACAGCCCAGGCTGAGTGGGGAATGCCTCACCACCCTCTTTTTAGAAAAAGATGCTTGGGGCTAAGAAGAGAGAAGAGAGGATGAATGTATGACTTAATGAGAAGGACACTAGCAAATAGTTCCTAGTACAGCTCTTGGAAGACAGAAGCACAGGATTTCAGTACAATGTTTTTACCTGTGTTTGGGGATTTTAATTGGTTCTTTTTTTTTTTTTTGACTTTTAGTTCTATTTTGTGGGTTTTTTTTTTTTAAAAGCTTATTTTCCCTATTCTTCTCCTTTGAAGAAAAAAAAATTAATATGTGAATTACAAAATGAGCTAGGAAGAAGACACAGAAAACCAGTGATATAAATTGATGAACTAAAGACAGATCTCCAAATTAAAGATTTAACTATAGGAGGAAAGCAATCAAACAAACTGCAGTGCAAATACGAGATGTCGGTTCCCAGTTTGAAGTCTGTTTTGCAGCACAAATGTTTCAACAGATGAAATTTCTAAAAATGAGAGAAGAGGAATAGTCACATCTAGACATGCTGAGGGAAAAATGTGTTAATGATTTGATAACAATACTCTTCAGAAAAATAAGAAAACAACATGATCTTAAGGCCATGTTTTGAAGTCTTCAGTATAATGCCACAATACAACATAAATAAATAAATAAATAAATAAATAGAAAAAGTCCAAACCTCCAAACAGAAAGAAGTTCCTCCAGCTGAATGCTTCAGTCTAAGGGCAGAGACTTGCTGCCAAGGGGTTGGAGTCTCCTGAAACAATCTTCTGTGCTATTTACTACAATTTCCCACTTTTGAGAGTCAGGCCAATATCATATTCATTGAAGTGCAACACAGAGGAGTGCATCTCATTAAGTCACGCTCAGCTTCTCAGCTTTTCTAAAGAGACAGGTACAAATTTTTCCTTGCTATGATTACAAGATTTCCGATGTCTCCTGCCCTGTTTGTGCAATAGTTAAAAAAAAAAAAAGAAGAAGAAACACCACACAAACTCACATGGATCAAAGGAAACCATAATTTAGAATCTGCAAAGGGCAATCTATTTTATTCTGGTTCCTGCAAAGGCACATCTGTAAACCTGTCTGGGCAGCTTAACATGCAAAAACTCAGATTTACCAAACATCTTTATCAGAATAAGTTTGCACAGCTCTGCAGAAAATATCAACTTGTTTCTTAGCCATCATTTCCAGAAAAGATCTGTTTTGTCACCATTGTTGTGACATTTAGTTTTTTCCCCTCTCTCAGGGCTAGAATCAGCCCTAACTAGATGGCAAAGTTGTGCCAAAGTCGCTGCAGCCTCAGCAGCTCAGTTTCACAGTTTATCGCCACGGGAAGCAGAGAAATTAGGGGCTGACTAAATTGCAGATGCCGGTTGATTAGCTTTACATCCTGCAGGTACATCAGCAGCTGAGTCAGAGAGGTGGTGGCCATTACAGCAATGCAGGTGGCCCACTTGCCGTTGGATTTCAGCCTGACACAACTGGTCTTGAGCACTGCAGAGTCCACCAGGAGCACTTCCCAACACAACATGTGATGGTTCTTTTTCAATTGCAGTTTTATGATAAATTTGGCACATATTATAGAAGGATACCACAGGCAAACTGCTCCTTCTCCAAATCCCACTCCTCCCTCCCCAAAAAGAGGCTGTGGAATTTACCTTCCCCTCCTCTAATTAGCAGGAAAAGAACAATTAGTCAACGTATTTCAGCTTTCCACTAAACGACTCAGAATCTGCGGCTTTAGTGACACTTGACTTAAAGTGTGGGGGCAGGCCTGCGCGTAGGTAGGATCTGCAGTTGCCAGCAGAGAAACAAAAGTGTGTTGAAATAGGCAAAAATACGTGTTAAAAAAAAAAAAGAAATCATGAAATCGGTACTTGCACAAAATGAAGCTGCAGTAACTTATACTGGAGAACAATACAGCATAAAAAATGTACACAAATGAATATTTTTACAGTGTGACATAAATAAAAATATGTTCTCATGCAGTTGTTTTAATCTTGAGAGCCAGATTCTCAGATATTTCACTATCTCCTCTGTCTAAACAGTGCTCAATCTACCAGATCATTCTGGTGGATTTTGTCACAAGGATTTGTACCTGATCCAGATCATCAATGGTTAGACCTTGGAAGTCGTAATTGAAAAATACCCTTATGAGGAACACTATACCTTCATAAAATGAAGGCAGAGAAAGACAGACTCGTTCTGGCTATGAGACATTCCTAGCTGTGTAATGGATATAACGGTGTGAGCACTTTAACTTCCAACTCCGGGACATAACTCAGTCTCTTGCATCATTTAGGGAAGAGTCACTTGATGCAAGTGGTGAGAAGTTACTGCTCCTGAAAGCAGACAGTAACTTGCACCAGTGACCTTGGGAAACATCTATGTAATTTGTTTAGATGTTGACAGTGATTATGTCGGCACCTGGGGAGACCTGCCTACACCTGCCTACCTGCAACCCAGTTTTATAACCTATTTACTGGAAGCCAGAGTCCTCTCCAATATTTTGCAGATAAGTTACAGAAAGCGGTGAGGGATCGTTAGCTTATTTCTGCCACAAGGAGCAAGCTGCCATTTAATGTCCTGTGCTGCAAGCACAGGACAGAGCAGCTTTATTGGCTCTCCTGCAGCTGTAATCGAGTCATGCTCCACTTGTTCCCGAAGCTCTGATAACAGAAAGGTTTTAACACCTTGTTGTACTGCAGAACCAGGTCTGCCTGTGTCCTGAAAAAGTGTAACAGTGCCCCTCACTCTCTCTAGTGTTCCAAGAGGCTCAGGAAAAAAAGGTATTTGCAAAGACACCTGATCTCATTTTCTCCAAGAATAAAAGGATTTATGCTGAGAGTTTATTAATTTTAACTGGATGAGTATTTGACTTCAGATTCAGTATTTTAGGAAGCTGAGCATCCTCTTTGAGGTCTAAATAGTCATCCAAGTATTTATCTGAGTTAGCAAGCTTGATCATTTTCATAAACTTGTATAGTCAACAGGAAGAGTTTCTGGGACCTGTGAAAGAACATGTAAGATAAAAAATCTGAATAATTCTTTTTAGAAATAAGTATCTCCATGTCAGGGATAAAATCTTTGCTACATGATGCAAGAGACTGGATCATGTCCTCGAGTTGGAAGTTAAAGTGATCACACCATTATCTCCATTACACAGCTAGAAATACTGAATTTTTATGCCTGAGTGCTAGGTAAGACCTAATCCTGCATCACTCATTGTACTTTGGTACAATCAAGTGGACAGTAGTTAACAGTGCTGCATTGGTGAAGAGCAGAAGAAGGAAATATTTCCCCTATTCATAATGAAAAAAAAAAGAAACTGTTTTCAAAAATGCTTTATTTAACTTTATTCCCTCTGAAGTGTGAAGTGTAGAGCAGCATAATAGCAAGACAGAGTTTCTAACTCTCCTCTCCTTCCCCTAAAAATTTAGATACCTAAAATGAGTAAGTATAGCTTTTCTCATTAAGGAATAAAACAAATTAACCAGCATTTTCAGAAACTTCACTTTAGAATATTTTTTCCACAGATCCAGTAAAACCCTGCTTGTGAGACACTAACTCACTGTGATTACATCTCACCTAATTAGACCTTCAGGCTTTTCACCTCCTTTAAATAAGCAGTCAGAGCTATGTGTGCTGTTTTCAATGGCTCTGCAGAAGTCTTCAGCAATGGGATTTCGGTGTCCCAGCTGTCTGAATTCCCTTCCCAAAGGGGTTACTCTGGTGGTGACTCACCAGGGCACCTACTGTGAGACCCATCCAACACAGCTTCCAGGCTTCTGATCCTGTGCTTCAAAGAGGCCTAGCAGATGCTGAGGGCTCAGTTCAGTTACCTGAGGCATGAAGTGTGCCCTGTATGGCACGCTGGACATCCACAGGGGCTGTTGGACAGGACAAAAAAGGCTCTTGCACTACTAGAGCAGCAGGTAGAGATCAGGGTAAATCACAGAATCCTGGAATCATTTTGGTTTGAAAAGACCTCTTAGATGATTGAGCCCAACCATTACCCCAGCACTGCCAAGTCCATCCCTAAACCACGTCCCTAAGTGCCACATCTACACATCTTTTCAAAACCTCCAGGGGTGATGACTCAACCACTTCCCTGGGCAGTCTTTCCAATACTTAGCATCCCTTTTGATGAATAAATGTACCCTATTATCCCACCTACACCTACCTGGTTCAACCTGGGGACATTTTCTCTTGCCCTATAGCTAGTTACTAGGGAGAAAATGGAGGGCATCTCAAGTGGCATTAACTCCTGTATGTTTTGGTAAGTGAACTGAGCTCACGGCCTTTACTGAGGATGCAAGTGCAAAAACCACTCCAAACCACAAAAACAGCACAACGGTAGCCCTTTATGTCAGCTAATTAAGAAAAAAAAGGGGGAGGAATAAGATTGTGACAAAATAATGCTTATATTTAGCTGGACCAGTTTTCTTCCTATTCTGAGGAATTCACTTTGGATTCACCCACATGCGTGGCTTCTCCAAATCCCAGTATTTCTCTTTATCTTCTCTTCAGGCTGTTTCCCTTCTCCTTGGTAGGAGTTTAGAAAAGAATCTCTCTGGTGTGAGAACACATTCCCGTGTTGTACTCTCCTGTGAGGATATGTTCATGCCTTTGAAATATCCATTAGCAAGTCTCCCTCTAATCACCTTCCTCAGGCGAGAAATGTCCTCTCTGCGCTTTGTGTCTGCCTGCCTGGAGTTCAGATGTAACAAACTGGTTTACCCTCCCAGTTAGTAACTATGTCTGCCCAAAAGGGCTTCATTTGGTTCAGTGATCATAGAAAATGTACAGTAATTAGCCCAGGATCAGGAACAAGAAGTTTTGCTGGGAGTTTCTCAATATTGAGGTGAAAGAAAACAGAGAAGGCAGTTGTCTCTCACAGTCTGACCTACAAATACATCAAGTCTCCAGTATCAAATCATAATTGTCCACAGCCAAGTTTCCCAAACTGTTATCATGTTTCATGAAGTTAGTCTCATTATAAATGTCAACTACAGATTGTATTCTGTGCACATGTATATATATGTGAATACCCAGTTCCCTACTAAATGTCATTCATCCATTTTTAGAAACACTTATATTCAAAATTATTCAGATTTTTATAAGTGCCTCAGTGACAAGGGAACTTGTACTCTTATGTCAGGTGCCACTGACAATCCTGCATCTGTCATTAGACTGTTTGTTTGGTAATTATATGTGGCAATAGGCTCATCTCCTGAAAGGTTTTCTATGTAGCCCACAAACCAGCTGAAGTAGAGGGGCTTTGGTGCAGAGAAGTGAGATTTTTAAAAAAAAAAAATCATCTATTTGAAACCATTTTTTCCCAAGATCTAAATGAAAGATAAATGCAAACCATAGTCCATCTGTGCATGCAGAACCTTTTGAAGAATTTGTTCTGTTCTTTATTTATTGCCTTTCCAAATAGTTAAAAGAGAGATGGCTAAATGTGGCCGTATGTTTATTACCAAAAAGATTGGGGTTTTCCCCCCACAATTTCACATGTTATATACTATATACTCCCTAGCCAGGAAGATTTTTTGTTCTGTGTTTACAAGTCTATCATCATGGCAACCTGCTCCACAACTAGAGTTCCTACATGTTGTAGTCATAAAAATAATCAAGATTCCTGACAAGACAACCCACTAAAAGCCAATTTTGCTTGCATTGAAGTCAACAGCATTCAGTAGCTACCTCAGTAGGAAGAGAATCTCATCCCAAGTTATGAAAAATGCCTGCCATCAAAATATACCACTTTGTTCACATGCAAAATGCAAGCAAAGACTCTCTTCTCTAAAAGCAAGCATAGAGCTGCACTCAGAACACAGAGCAATGGTCTCAGCATGGAGCCAGAAAGATTTAGAAGCTGTAGAAAATATTTCAAGTTCATTAAATATCCCTGGGATGCAATAGCACAGTGCAAGCCATGAAAATAAATGTTGACACAAAGAAAGCTGGTTTTACGTAATTACTATTAATTGTGAAGTCCCTCCTGGGCATCAAATGATAACAATTATTACACCAGGAAAAAGGTAATTGCTTTGATTCAGCATACCAGCAGTATATCCAGAACCTAAAAACTCAAACTAAACCAAGAACAAACCAACACCACAACCACCTGAACCCAACTACTTGAAAGAGGTCTTTATGATATTTTAGATCATTAGCCTCCTAAGTCCTTCTAAAGTTTGCCTTTATGCCTCATGCTTTAATATTTTACATATAGGCTGAATAGTCTTTGCTACTTTCTATGTTGACCTCAATAGATTTATTTGCTCACCTGGTTTTTTTTCACTAATTATGTACCATTTTTCAAATCATGACAGATGGAACTTTCAAACACACTTTTCGTTCCAGAATTGCCTTTAAAATAATTTCTCGTAATATATTACTAAATGTTTTGCTTATGATCACACAAAATCTTCAGTGTTTTGGCTCTCCATCCTATTTCTTCAAATTTCTAGAGCCATTCAGTCACAAAATTAAACATCATCACCAAAAAAAAAAAAAAAAATAGTTTACACTCAGTGAAGTCTCCTAGAAAATTAGGCAGATCTAGTACAACAACAAATCTGCTATTTCACAACTCCAATGGGGTAACCAATCTCAAAATGCAAGAAATCAGAACATTTACTCAAAACCTGCAAATTCTGCCTAAAATCTGAGGTTTCTGTTCCTGGTAAATTGCTGCTCCTGCTCTGAGAAGACGTACCTTACAGTGGTTGACACCAGCTCACTAGGACAAATCTCCTCAATTGGAGAGCAGTTATAACTGAAATAACTAAAGTTGAACATATCAAACTACAGAGGAAAAGAAAACATCACTGTTTCCAGGTTAGCTTTGCTTATGCTGAATATTTGACAATGTAATTCTGAAGGAGGAAATAATTACATTCTATATTTAAAAGAAACTGAAAACCGGAAATAGGAATAGGCGTTAAATCAACCCACAATGCCTTATCAAGCAATGCACTTTAACGATAAAGTCTTTTCAGGCCAGCACTTTACCTGTTCTTCCAGACAGCTTCTAAACACAGCACACAAAGCTTTGCTCCTCTTGAAATAATTTCTAGAACATACACTCTAACTGATATTTCAACACAGTTAGTATATGTATGTCTTCAAGCTGTGTTATTTGTACTCTGCTCTCTTCCTCTGCAAGCTCCCCATGAGGGATGGTTAGAACATATGGAGCAGGAAGCCTGACAAATTGCAAAGTCAAAAGCACCTGGATAACTCATTAGCACTGTCAAGAGTCCCAATCAGGTTTTGCTATTTAATTTTTTAAGCAGATTTGCTAGTGATTGTACCTGAAAGAATGAAATACAGAAGGTATACATCAAAGAAGGGAGAAGAACTTTAAAATAGTGTTTGCTGCTTATAAAATTAACAAACAGAAAAATACATTAACTGTACCAGGGAAGTGGTTGAGTCATCATCCCTGGAGATATTTAAAATATGTGTAGATGTGGTGCTTAGGGACATGGTTTAGTGGTGGACTTGGCAGCGCTGGGTTAATGGTTGGACTCGATGGTCTTCAACTTCCTTTCTAATGGAAACGATTTGATGGTTCTATGAACGCAGCTGCCAGAAGGAAAAACCTTTCCAGCTATATGAAAACAGACATCAGCATGACTAAGCAGACATCATAAACGACCTTACTGTGCCACAACACGCTGGTGCGAGGACTTGACAGCATTTTGGAGTTTGGGTGGGTTTCTTGCGAAAACCGGGAAACAAACAGGGAACAATGACTAACCGCGCCCTCTCGTGGTCGCACTGTATAACAGCCAGAGATCGCGGGATTCTCTTCGTGGGAACGGGGACATTTATTAGAATCTCTCTAGAATTATATTTTACAAGATGACAAACAGGCTTAAAAATAGTAGCGCTTAATATCATTCTCATTTTTAAAAAACCCAATTTTTACTACACAATTAGACGACTATTCTTTATTTTGATTCGCCCAAACGTGCCTTAGAAATCTCAGCTGATAAACAACACGGCAGCAAGAACAACTCATAAAGTGCACATATCTAGAGCGACAAAGAATGGCGATGGTAAAGTACTGGTTTAACCTGGATGCCCTTTTAAAGACACAACACTTGAGTGGCAAATCTTTGGCATTGGTTTGGAAAAGACATATTCACCTGCCCTCTCTCCTGATAACTTGGAAGCATCTCATGGAAAGGGAGAGCTGCCTCTTGCCTGCTTTCAGCCCAAGACACTCCAGATGTTAATGAGCCTAGGAAATACTTCAGCTTGAAGAACTGTCATACTCAGGTAAAAAATGAATTAAAAAACCATCAGTAGCGGAAATTAACTCCCTCTACTTAATGCAGCCAAATGAAATCAAAGCTTTAGAGTGCAGACAGGGTGGTAGCAGCTAATAATTGCTTTAATCTTGTGAACAGGTGCAGTACACAGGAACACAGGAAGCTGCAAGAGCAGAGACCTGAGACCGGGATGGGCAGAAGCAGGAAGACTGCCCAATGCACCTGGCTCTTCCTGGTGTCCGTACACTATCTGAGGAGGAAAAAGAGAAGAGTTTCTCTATCCAGATGTGCACGGCGGAGGGCGAGGGCGGACGGGCTGTGAAAAGAACCCTGCGTGCTGTAGGGAAGCCCGGCGCTGCGGTCACCGCTGCCCGCCGCCGCCCTGCCCAGCCGGGCACAGGGAGCCGGGACCGCCCGCCGCCCCGGCAGGCAAACAAACGAGCTGGGAGTGACAGGCACTGGCCGTCGGCGGCTGCGAACAAGGAGCGAGCTGCATCGTGCTCAAACATTTCACTTCGAGCTTTTTTTGAGGAGGGGGAAGAACGCCCACAAAGTGTTACTTGCGTTTAGTGGACGACTTCGAGCAAGTGCCGCTTCGCGGGGCAGACAGCAGGGCTGGCGGGGACGGGGCCCCGCTCTGCGCCGAAACCCTCTGCAGGGAGGAGTGCCCGGAGGGCGGGGGGCAGCGGGAGCCCCACGGCAGCCCCGCTCCGCTCCATGTGCGCGGGCGGGGGAGGAGGCGTGTCCCCACCCCGCC
>VWZW01005671.1:1266342-1364193 GCA_013397115.1 Edolisoma coerulescens
CCGCTCCGCTCCTGCGCGGCCGCTGGGGCGCCCGCGGCGGCGTCTCTCTCGCTGTCCCTCCCCCCTGCCTCCCTCCCCGCCCGCTGCCCGCCCCGTCGCCGAGCGGGAGCCGCCAGCGGTGCGCGCAGAGCCGGAGCCGGGGCAGCCGCTGCCGCCCGCGCTGCCCCCCGCCTCGCAGCCCTGCCCTGCCCGCCGTTCCCCTCCTCCGTCCCGCCCAAGCCATGAACTTTGGCCGCGGTCCCTCGGTGGTGTTGAACGTCGGGGGCACCCGGTACTCCTTCTCCCGGGAGGTGCTGAAGGATTTCCCGCTGCGCCGGGTGAGCCGCCTGCACGGCTGTCTGTCGGAGCAGGACGTTCTGGAGGTGTGCGACGACTACGACCGGGAGCGGAACGAGTACTTCTTCGACCGGCACTCGGAGGCCTTCGGCTTCATCATGCTGTACGTCCGGCACGGCCACCTGCGCTTCGTGCCGCACATGTGCGAGCTCTCCTTCTACAACGAGATGATCTACTGGGGGCTGGAGGGCTCCCACCTCGACTACTGCTGCCAGCGCCGCCTCGACGACCGCATGTCCGAGACGTGCACCTACTACGCGGCGGAGGAGCCGAATGGCGGCCCCGAGGGCAAAGGCCGGCGGCCACCGGGAGCCGACGGCAGGAAGTGGCTCGAGAGGATGAGGAGGACTTTTGAGGAGCCCACGTCTTCCGTGGCCGCCCAGGTCCTGGCCACCGTGTCCATCCTCTTCGTCATTGTGTCCATGGTGGTGCTGTGCGCCAGCACCCTGCCCGAGTGGCGGGCGCCGGAGAATCGCAGCGTGGAGGAGCAGAGCAGGTACACAGCAGAGTCAGTGAGGGAGCCCTCAGGGTAGGAGGATCCTTTATTTTCCGGCTGTCCGGTCCCCGTGTGTCCCGTCCAGTGTGTCCCTCCTGCTCCTTGTCTTGACGGTCCGTGGCTGTAGCCGCCGCCGGCGGAGATCGTCTGCGCGCCTTGAAACTCCGGCCCTGAGCTGGGAGCCGGGGAGGGATGTCGGGGTGTCGGGGGAGTGGCGCTGCTCCGCATCTCCGGCTCCCACCGGGCTCTGCCTGGCACCCGTGGCCCCGAGCGCAGGGGACGGGCGGGGGATGCCCGGAGCGGCCGCGCTGCAGGCGGGCCGGGGCCGGCGGCAGGCTCGGGTCTGGGCAGGCTGGCACGGAGCGGGGCCATCGGCATACGGCTCCTATTCGCAGTGAGGGTGCCTCCCTCCGTGCAGGATCTTGGAGCTCTTATTGCCCCCTTGAAAGAGACACGGGACCACATAGAGAACTTCAAACACTCGGAAAATCAATTTAGGCCTTACGATTGTGGAAAAAAAGGGAAAATAACCCCCCAAAAGAATGCAATTCCCTTGTCTTTTTGTTTGGGAAAAGACCAATCCTGTAAGTACTTTGTATGCATTCGTACAGGTCCTTCTGCTGAAGCAGATCCAGTGCCTGTTACGATTCTGCTCTGGTAAAATCTTGTATGTGTGAACAGCCTTACCCCCCCCCTCCCTTTCCATCTCAGATTCTCTAAGTGGGGAACATAGGAGATGATCAAACTGCACATCGAGCTCTTGCAAATGCATCATTCAAGCGCCCCAGTGTATGAATGTAACAGATGTTTCCATTTCCTTTAATTTCCTTTAATCATAATAAACATTGCAAAACAGTTGCAGAAAACAGGGCACGGGGTATAAGGCTCAATCCTGAGCCTTACTAGTAGGAACAAACCCTTTTCCATCTTCTTGTGACCTCAGATTAGGGTTATATTGATGCAACTCTTGCACTCACTCTTCTGTTCCCTCTCTCTCTCCTTCCTCTTCCCTGTTCCCTAGAGAACAAAATTGAGACTAGTCTGGTAGAATTTCTCCCATAAATAAGACTGACATATAAAGAAAGAAGTAAATATTACTGGTATTTGCTAGCTTCTCCCTTCTTTTAAAACAGACAGGATATTCAACAAAAAGTTTGTAGCTTCTGCTCTGCTAAAAGGGCACTACAGTGAAATTGCAGCCTTGTCATTATGAAATCATCATCTTTTACCATAGAGTTAATTGGAATGTGATATATTATATCTTAGTAGCCAGATTAATTCCTTGGAAAGTATTTTCATAGTTTCCATTAGCTTAATGGAAAACTGCACCTGTATTTCTCATTGTAGTTGAGCCAAAGAATTAATTGTATGAACAAAAAGAAAGCAGATGCAGTTGGCGAAGCTGTTGATTCCTGATTCAGATATGTCAAAAGAAGGTCCTAGAGGTTCCTCCAGTTAAAAAGACTTACTTAAGCTTTGCAAGGTTATTTCAAAGAGTAGATGCCGTGGGTGACCTCTTTGTACAGCAGCAAATTGCAGAGATACTCCCAAGAGGCATGGGAAAATAGATGCAACACTACATTGCATTAACCACATCAGTCATGTCTTTGTTCACAGCTTCATGGTGTGGGAATCAACAACAAGTTTTCTCTTACTGAAAGAGTTCAGCTTGCATTCAGCCATAGCATAGGATGTGTAATTTTTATTTCATAGTGCCTTTGTCTTCAAGATCATAATATCACTCTTCTGAACAATTGCAGATTGTATAACAAGTCCTAAGTACTTGTAAGGTGCAGTAGGATAAGGTCCTAAGTACTTGTAAGGTGCAGTATAGCCAAACAGTTCCCAGGGCAGTGAAAGCTGCTTTTAGAACCCGAAAGATGACTACCAATGATGGGGTGAGTTTCTTCTGTGCCAGCTACAGTAGTCTATGTTATTGCAACAAAAAATAGAGACAACCAAAAGTAGCAGCTGGGAAGTTTCTACCCATGTCACAGAAGTCTGTCACATATAAGCACCAGTACAGACTGGGTCATTAAACCCACGCACTCTGACTGCACAAGAACTGATCCCAATGTGATGGCAAACACACGGAAAACAGACATAAATGTGTGTGCCTCTCTGTCCACAGGTGACCACCAAGGTGGAGCGACTCCTCTCTTTTTTGCACATGCTGCATTATTGCTAAAAAGCCTGTTATAGCTGGAAAAGACAGTGTGTTAGCTACAGTTGCTTTTAAGTGAGTGGTCCAGTTTAGTTATCACTACTTACACATGCCATAGGATTGGATCTAATATATCCAGTTGTCATCTGACTTTATTTTCCTTTATGCTTTTATGATTTCTTTTGTTTGCAGTTATTTCATCTAAAACTAGATGGGTTTGCAAAACCTAAGTAGCTTATTTGAAAGCCTGACCACAGAAATCCCATGGAAGTTTCTGGGATTGGATACTCTGGCAAAACAGTCCCTCCTTGGTGAGAAGGCTTTTAAAAATCTGTCCACTTGTTTCTGATACATTTAAAAGCTTGAAACCAAATTCTTTCTCTTGTTTTTTAAACAATATTCCTCATCAAAATAAAGAAATTCTTTCTACTGTAGTAATACAAAAATTTAAATTTTTTTCCCCAAAATAAATTGTTACATTAATGCTATACACAAGTGAGTTTTGACTCTCATGGCACTGTAATTACTGGTATGAAGATTGTACGTTATTCCAAAAACATAATTTGAGAAGTTTTAGGAGTGAAAATTGAACGGGCTAATCTAGAAATCCTTAGGCTGTAGATTTGGATGTAATTGGTTATTCAGCTCAGCATAAGCCACGGAGGTGAGGTGAGAACCACCTCACGAAACCCAGCAACTCTGATATTTTCAGTCTCTCACAATAAGCCCTCCTGCCCTTGCCTCAGTATATTATGTCAGAAAGGTGCCACAAGGATAATTTCTGTGGCTGACTCCCATGGTAACCATTCCCAGAACTGCTTTGGACAGCTATAGTGAAAGCAGCTGACTAGCAGTGTGTCTCCAGCTTACCTGGACATCATCTCAGCAACAGAGGGGGTCACTAACTGGCATTTACAAAATCAGCCTCTTTAATGAGGTTTGCAGTGAGAGTTACTGGGGCTGCCAGCTAATACCCAGCTGTGTTTGTTTTCCTTGTAAGAACACCCCTTCAGAAGAGGAATTGAGTCCACCCAACTTTTCTCAGAAACCATTACGTTGTTATGCCTTTTCATGGTGACCATGCTCTCAAAGGATGAACAGCCCATGTCTATTTCTGATCCTTTGGGATAACACCCTTTAGAGGGCAACAGAGAACTCAGCAAGTAAGCTTTTTTCAAGGAGAGAGGGATGGGAAATCTGACCTTGGAATTTCACAGATATTACAGACACTGAAATATAATTCCCTGATTGCAGAGGGATTGCCTTTCCCAGGCCTGTTCTCAGGATGAGGGATGAGTTATTAAATTTATTTCATTTTAAGATTTTTGCTCCCTTCCCTGCCTTGGCAAGTTCCACTTATCAGAGCTAAAGATTTGCATTAGATTTGCAGAGTTTAGGAGCAGACAGCAGGAATGCCTTCTGTTGCTTCTGGCAATTTCAAGTCATCTTTGCTGTCCTCCGAACTGTGCCAACAGATGCATACTGTGAGTCTCTGCTCAGGGACCTGTCCATACACTGATTGGGAGCGTAATCTTCTAGGGAGAGCTTCTCAAGCCTGTAATAGGAAATCATTTGAAGCTGCTTGACTTACTGCCAACACAGTTCTATCTACCTGCCTTAAAACTATTTTTCTAATGCTAAATACGAGTAGCTTGTTAGCACTCAGAAGAGACGGTTGTCCCCTTTCCACTTAATAATCATGATTAGGTTTGTACTGAAATAATCACTGACTTATCAAGCCTACATGATTGCTGTGTTCTTAAGCAAAAGCAAATAAACACAGGAGTTTCTCCAAACAGCATCTCTCATCAAGTGCCAGTGGACTTTTTTAATCTCTGCAAAATATGAGCCTAAAAAATTACATTTGAATTTTAGACATACAAAAATTATTATTCCTTTATAGTGGTGGAATTTCAGAACACCTGAATGTTCATGTGCAACATCTCTTCAACAAACAGTAGGAGCTCCTTTCCTGGACAAGATCTAACTTGAATACCACATTTTTGCTAGGTTAAAACAGTGGGCTGAAGATAAAGAATGGAACTACAGACCTAGGTTAAAAACACAGACATGGGTTCTGTTGAATTTACCAGCTCCTTGAAAAATAGAGGTGAAATAAAGAACAGATACATATCACTGCCTGAGCACAGCAGAGCCTTGAACTCACCAGGACTAGGTGCCAGTCGTGTTCAACACATATGGAAAAGATGCCGAGGATCTCAGAGCTCAAGACGTTCGTATCCAGGTCTCCCCTTCAGCTGTGAAAGGGATTCGCCCCTTCCCTGAGGAGTGCTGGGTCATTACAGCCTCCCACACAAAGCACCAGAGTTTAATGCATGACAACATATGATTTCTACCAAAGCAGGGACAGAATGGAAAAAAAGCCAGCAGGGTTTTTAATTCAGGGAAACTAGCTGTTCTGTGGCCTTTACTCCACGGTTTGTAGTGAGAAGGAAGCCCTTGATTTCTAAAGGATTAAAAAACCCCGAACATTTGCTGAAATCACTTAGGAGTCTTCCTGAGCAGGAATTTGATCATTCTGGCTACTGTTTGGACATTTTTCAGGTTTAATGTGCTTTACACGGAAATAGGCTTTAGCAACAATTTAACAAATCAGTGCTGACAGACTTTAATCCTGTCATATACTGTCTTTAATCATATCTGTTTTCCTCATGTGTCCTGTTGCTGTGTATGTTTTATTTACAAGCTTAATAGATAATAGTGCCACTAAGGAATATTTTGGCTCAATTTCAACCAACTCACCAGGGGTTATTGAAAGTATTCGAATTGGCAAGCTGAGGCAAAGAATATTGCTAAGTTGAAACAATTCTACGATAGTTACAACATGGGGTTTTTTTAGTAATAACAAACTAATCTTGTTAGTGATTGAAAAAAATTATTTCTGAAGTGGTTTAACTCATTGTACATAAAGTAGCTTATTCTGAGAGAAAGTTATCATATGGAACAGAAAAGTGAACAGTGATGGGATTATAGTAGGAACAAGGCTTACAAAGGCTTGATTTTCTGTTTATGGACAAAAGACTCCTTAGAGCAATCTTGAAAGACGGTCAAGTACCAAGCGGCTTAAAATTTTAGGAAGAAAACCCTTTTTCATGTGCTTAGGTCTGGGACAATGAACAGTAAGTTTAAGCAGAAATAGCCTGTAACTGAATAAAAATTAGGACTTAGTATTTTCTCTGATTATTTATAAAATTTGTGGGGAATCTTCAAGGAAACACTTCATAACTTTCTTTTTAACTACCCTCTCCTTTTTGGATACCAGCTATTTTAAAACTGAAAACACCCAACTAACCGAAAACTGTGATGGAAGTTTATAAAATAGGTACTGTATTTTTACAAAAAAAAGTCAGTATTTAATTATATAGTTATAGATTTTAATATAGCATTATTCCAAACATAGGCAATAAAAGTAATCTGTCCTGTGAATACACAGAAAATATTTTAAGAATTGATTATGAAAAATACATATACTTTAGTCTTCTAAGTACATGCCTTTTATTTGGCTTTAACTTCATACTCTGTTAAGTTGTCTTAAGGACTAACTGTTAAAATTGTTTTCCCTAGTAGATGTTATTTATCCACTAATAAGGTTAACTATAAAGATAAGTCACTGCAAGGAGAGGGAGACTTGATCTGAAAGTGGAAATGTAGCATGTAGCACTCCAGATTTCCCAACATGCCAGAGGTTTCTAGTTTTTCTCACCAAGGCACTCATTTTTGTGTGATTCACCAGTACTGCCAAAATCCATCGACACAGGCAAAAAAGGAGTGATAAGAGAGGAAAAATGAAAAATGTTTCACTGATGGCTGAAAAGTAAGTAGAGGAAGGAACAAAATAAGGGACACCCTTCTTCCTTATCTTCTTCCCAGTCAGGGAAAAGAAGGATGGATGCAAAATGGGGAAATGGAAGTGCAAGTCATAACGGAGTGGCATTAAAACGTATCCCCCACTGCCTTGATCTTGCTTTGTCATTTTTGCATCAATGATGTTCCTTAGCTCACTTCAAATTCGTTCTACAATAAAATACTTCTTCAGTCCTTCCTACTCAAGTATGACTGATTTACAGTATTTCTTGTCCCAGGAACTGCCAGAGTAAAACTATGGATTGATCATATTTCATGGACTTTTACTTGTACAACTATTCCCCAAAGTTATATGACCACTGAATCGATTCATAAAGAAAATTTCTACTGTAACACAACGATAAGACCCTAACTTCCTTAAAGCTCAACCCAGAGATAACCTGTCTAAGGGGCAACAAAATGGAGGGGTCATGTTTCTGACATTATCAGGGCATCAGGAAGGAATACCAAGTGAAAAAGCTTTAAATTGTATCATTACAAATTTATTTTTCATTTAAATCCTTCATGTCATGGGTTACAGACAACACTACCAGAGAAATCTCATAAAATGTAAAGAAATAGTCTGTTGGAACTGTTGAATATTCCTGGCTGCAACTTTCTATCCATATACAATTTTTCTTTTAATCATTGCATGAGATCTCAACTAGCCAACATATAAGTACATTTAGATGTCATCAGTTTGTCCATTACCATGATATTGCTGTTTGATTTTACCGGGGAAAGTCTTAGGTATTTCCTCATCATATGTGAAAAGGATTTAAGTAAACTTACCCATTAAGCTACGTAAAGGAAGTTTTCAAAAGCTTAGTTTTTAAGAGAATATCTAATTCTTAAGAGCAAACTGGGTTTGAATGTCAAAGGTCTTTCCATCAAAAGGTGCTAATATGAACGAGTGTTCTACAAGCCCTTTTTTTAAAAAAGACCACTTGCTTACAGAACTTTCATTGTTATTCATGAAAAAAGAAAAACACGGTCTGATTTTATGTGAATGAATATTTCTTTAAGTAATTAATTTATGTTCATTTAAATTTACTGTGGCTAAAATTACAACGTACCTTAAGTCTTCACATCAAGTGACTGTTACTGTTTCTTCCAATTTTAGCTTAAAACTAAAGAAAATGAGCTAAAAAAAATTAAATTAATAAAAAATAAATAAAATTTTAATGTGTAAAACTTCTATGAAAAAGTTAGTTTATAGAGTCTATAATTACATCAGTTAGAGAAGAATACTGTCTTTCTTACAGGCCACTGTCTTAATAATAATAGATTTCAGAACTGGTAAAAACTTATGCAGATGTGTTGGGGAAGAAAAATTTTAGGTTTGAAATGACAGTTGGATTATCACTTGCAAATCAACATGTTTCAACAGACACTACCTTGTTAGAGTCCTTGCAGTAGTGAAAAAGCTCTGGTTGTATTTTCTGGCAGTATTTTTGAATCTCTGATCTCACACCACTTTGGTTTCAGAGCTGTTGGTATGAGAAGGCATCAGTGATGAACTTTTTCTTTGCTCAAACTGTTGGTGAAAAAGATAAATGGAGGAACGAGGGAAAGATTAGCTTCCGTGCCCTCATGTATTGAAAAAGTGAGCACAGTCTGAAATCTTAGGGAGATTTCTGACCACATGCACAACAGTTACTAAATAATCTATGAGTGACATTTTTATCTTCTGTTTCTACCTTCCACCAGTTTAAAGTTGAGATATTCTCAAGTCTCATTCAATGCACCGGGACTTGAAAATATTTAAGAGCATACTGAAATCCCCTTCCAGGATTTATTCTGCATTTGGCAAGAAGATGATCTTGCCTATTACCTTAACACTTGGTTACCTTGACATTTTTGCTGCAATGTAGTTTAGGTGGAGTTCCATTTAAAGCAAAAGAGAAAATTCAGTAATGCGAAGCATAGTGGTAAATGGGAGGACACAACCTTAGTACTTTATGTATGCAATAATGAAAAATAAAATACATCTGTATTTAGTGGTAATACCTATATAGTTCTGAATATGGTCCTAGGTTAGACCCTACTTGGGATGCAAATCAGATAGACTGGGTTAGGTTGGTTCCTAAAGAACTACTTTGCATGAATTATCCAATGCAAATACTTATTTCTGCCTACTCCATATGCACTTCCATTTTAGTTTAGCAGTCTGGTTCTGTACATTGCTGTTTATAACCAGACAGTTCACTGATCTACAACCCTTGGTATTCCCAAGTGGATCAGGCCTCACAGACTTAAAAAAAGAAACAAAAATTTTAAAAATCCTCCAAAATTCAATGAAAAAAAAAAAACAACCCAAAAACAGCTGTTCTAGATAAGGTTACACATTGGCATGGGTGTCCTACCATTTCCTGCAGGGTTCCAGTTTTTGTGGGCATATTTGCCCAGTAGTATGACTAGTAGCAATCCATAATTCAAAGAAAATGATCAGTGAGTGAGTTTTTTGGCAATTATCTGTTTAAACTCTCACTAGATCCTCAGGTTATTTGCTGAAATCCAGTGCCAGGTGCAGGATAAGGATGGCATGGCTTTCTGTTTGTTGTTTGTGAAAGTCTAAGTGTCACTTTGGTAATATCTGTGAACAAACCAAACATCCCCTGAAGCCTTTGCACAGAGCATAAATACTGTCTTTGTTTCTTTTGGCAGGATAATTGAAGCAATCTGCATAGGCTGGTTCACTGCAGAGTGCATTGTGAGGTTCATCGTCTCCAAAAACAAGTGTGAGTTTGTCAGAAGACCTCTCAACATCATTGATTTGCTGGCAATTACTCCTTACTACATTTCTGTTCTAATGACAGTTTTCACAGGGGAAAATTCACAGCTTCAGAGGGCTGGAGTCACCTTGAGGGTCCTAAGAATGATGAGAATTTTTTGGGTGATTAAACTGGCCCGTCATTTCATTGGCCTTCAAACACTTGGTCTGACTCTGAAGCGTTGTTACAGAGAGATGGTGATGCTACTTGTCTTTGTCTGTGTTGCTATGGCAATTTTCAGTGCACTTTCACAGCTTCTTGAAAATGGGCTGGACTTGGGAACAAAGAATAAGGATTATGCCAGCATTCCTGCTGCTTGTTGGTGGGTGATCATCTCGATGACCACAGTTGGTTACGGTGACATGTGTCCCATCACTGTACCAGGAAGGATTCTTGGAGGAATTTGTGTGGTTAGTGGCATCGTTTTATTAGCCCTACCAATCACTTTCATTTATCACAGCTTTGTGCAATGCTACCATGAGCTCAAGTTCCGATCTGCTAGGTACAGTAGAAGCCTCTCTACTGAATTCTTAAATTGACCCAACTTGCATTCTGTTGTACTTACTTGCTAAGCTTTGTCTTAGAAGAGAATGGTGGAGGGTCCCTTCGCGTGTCCTCCTTGACTGGATGGTCCTGTGGAACAACATTCTCACCAGCCTGGAGAAAGCCCATCACCATTCAGACAGGAAGGATGTCCATCCGCCTTGAGCACCTTGCAAGGAGAGGGAGTGATGTTTCAAATTTGAGAGAACAAAATTAACAAAAGAGGATTCAGGAGTCCTCAACCAGACCAGTTTGGTGTTGTTTGCCTTCCCACAAAAAAGCAGAACAAAAAATGGGCTTAACACTGAGATCTGTCATTCCTGTAATTATAGCCTAAACCTTTCTAAGCAACGTGTAGCAGACATTTTTCAAATATTTTAATATCTAAATGCTTCACAGAGGCATCAATAGCTTCTTGACTAAAGTATCTCCACTTTTAACTCAGATAACCAAATTATATACTAAAGGAGAATCACTGCTACTTTTGTGCTTTGCAACTAAGTAGAGCTGGTTCTGTGACTCAGGAAAGATGAAGAATATAGGTCTGTAGGACAAAAAAACCCTTAAGGCCTGATTCTGATCTTTGAGGAAGCACACAAATCTTCTGTAAACCCAGTGAAGTCAGTGGCATTTCTCTGAATTTGAGAGTTCACAAAGAAGTGCAAGAAGTGAACCTCCAAATGTTGAATGCAAGGACTTCTTTAGGTCACAATTAGTTTCTTCTTTGGAACCAAATTGTAAGTAGAAGCAACCATTGTACTTTATAAAGGTCAGCATAGGAAATCAGGGATTGATATATATATTTCCTGGTAGGTTAGTGGGAGAGCTCTCCAAATTCAGTTCAAATCCATCCACCTGAAGTTACATACTCGTAAGCACAGATTTTCTCTCCCTGACCTCCTCTCTGCCCCCCATATCTTAAACATAGATATCATAGTGAGAGTTCTCTTAAGACAAATTGTAAGATTCCATCATTTGAAGTGGCCTGGAGCAAGCACTGGAAAACAAGAGTACGTGCTCTCTGTCAGATAAGACTCTTCGTCATCTTAAATTCTGTAATCCTTACTGAAGGATCCACCTCAATGGAAGTTTTAAAAACAGCTGTAAAAAGCCCAAAGCATACCAAAGAAAGTAAAATATAGACGTGGGAGTTGCACTTTGCAAAATGGTGTATTCTCCAATGTTACTAGAAAACGAAAATGAATCAACTTAGGTTCTGAAATGTTGCTCACTACATTTCTTGGGTAGTACTGCTTAATAGCATTGTTCAGTATAATTCTGAAAGGCTGCTATGTAGAAATGTGCAGTTAGATACTAAAACACATTAAGGTACAGCTTTACAAATCTGGGTACCAATAAACATCAACAGGGAGCTTTCATGCTAACATGAAAGTTCAGAGTCATCAGCACAGCTGAAGTTTGTGTGCTTGCCTGAAAATACTGCATTTACTCTTACTGTGCTGTAGAGGCATCTTTTATATACCTAATTGTGAAAGGCTTTAGAAGTTAGATGAGTACCACCTAGAAACACATCTCTGGACTTGCTCACTCAAATAAACCTGACACATTGATCAGTAACCAGTAAATTGAAGGTTCTACCCTGAGACCTGAAAGAATCATTATCATTTTAAGTGGTCTTAGTCTTAAGTAGTCTTAAAGAATCACATTGCAAACACAATTTTTCTGAAGATCTGGAAAGAATTTTAGTAGCCTTCCTACAGACAAGCTTGACTTTCCCTTCAAGAATCCATTGTTAAGTACTGTTACAGCCATACCTCTGTTTCCTGCCACTGGTGTGTTCAGAAGGTTAGCTCTGTAGTTCCCTACACTACTATATTTATGCCTTTTCTATCAAAATCATTTTGCTCAGAAACCTGCTCCAGCATTCCACAGAGAGGTGAATATGAGATCAGCAAAAATTTCTTTCTTAGGTGAGATTCACAGCTGATGTTAGTTAGGCAAGTTGTGACTTCAGAGACACTTAGATGTTTTACACCAGTGGAGATGCTGGCTCTGTATTCCTGCATGTGTACCTATATATATCCTGCATATTTATATATTATAGTCAGTTGAAATGTTTGGGGTTTTTTTTATTCCTCACAAAAAATTTCCTCCTTGACAAAATTAAAATTTCAGACTTTAATCCAAACAGAGATGTTGAAAAAAATTACATTTTCATCTTCTAATGAAAAGTTATTTTGACAGTATCAAAACTATTTCTAAGGAGAAAAATGCTATTTTTTTTCTATTATGCTCCTTTTTTTTTTTTTTTTAAGCTAAAATAGGTTAAAAATCCCATGTAAGAACTTAGCCCTACAGATTTTCATGTGCTGTTTTTAATGCTTGGGAAAAACACAATTTGTCATAAAACTCCTTAAAACTTACTTTGTCTTTTGTCCATGTATTGTCTTTAACCAAACCAATACTCTGAGATACAACCCTCTTCCACAAAACACCCAAACCATCATCATGATGACAATAGCTTAAAATCCATACAGAATGTGAATATAAAGTATGTTGCAATCTTGATTTCAAGACAAAATAAAATGTGTTTCAGCATTACCTATAAATCCAATCTTTAGATGCCTGTAGAAAGGAAAAATATAAATTAATGCACATAATAACTTGTGAATACCAATTTGCACCATGAATCATTTTGCATAAGCAATTAAGGACAGGAAGTTTTCAACAATCCAGGCTATATATGTATACAAACAAAATGTTTCATCCTTTATGAAGTGTTTTTCAGATGAAGAATCTTTTCCCAATGTAAAAACATAAATCTAACAAAAATAACTGTGTAAAGGAATAAGTCTGTGGAGATTATCTTAGGTCACACTATGTTTTTTTGAACAGTTTGTGTTCAATTTTTATATGGCAAAATGTGAACAGAACGACTTAATGTATTTTTTAATTTGAGTTATAATAAAATATTTTCAAACTGCTGCATATAAACCCACTAAGGAGAGATCCTGGGGTGGGGTTTTTGTTGGTTTTTTGTGTGTTTGTGGGGTTTTTTGGGTTAGGTTTTTTTTCTGTTTTTATTGTTATATGGCTATCAGTGTGTAGACTTTAGTTTCCTTTCAAACCAAGTTGAAACAATCTTCATGGTAGCCTTAAACCAGAATTTTATAGGGTAAATAGGATGCCTGACTTCTAGTAATATATATAATCTTATTTTCAATGGACCGGTGGTTTTTTTTAGTGAAACTTGACAAAATATGAATTATATGTGTAGTCAAAAACAAGCATATTTTAAACAGTTGAAACTGTTTCACTAAAATTTTCTGGAGATCATGTTTTATGCAGACATGGTGTGCAGCTCTCTATTTCAAAGTACAGCATTTCAAAGCCAAAAGCCAAGTGAAGACAAACTGGCACATCTCTAATCATTGCCAGTTTGAACCCTGTACAATAAAAGACTTCATGGGCAGTTTCTCTTGGAAACATTCACATCTGGAACAAATTAGATGAAATGCAAATAGAATAAAACTGGAGAAAAATGAAGACACCTTGTACAATTGTGATCCAGCATTTTGGTTCATCTAAAATGGAAACCAATGTCAATGAGTTTTGAACTGCCATTGTATGGTTTGATGGCAGTAAAGGTTAATCATACATTACATACTCGGTTCAAACCCTAGGACTGATTTATTAGGAACTAAATATTGGCTGTAATCCTTCAAGGTACTGCATGTCACTTAAAAGTACTTGATCATTAATGAAGTCACTGAAATAGAAAGCTCTCTAGGATATTTTCCTTCTACAGTTCTACATGAAACATCATCCCAAATATCACAATGAATGGAAGATTATCCTTTTCTTTGATGTAAAGCTTGAAAACAATATTGTCTTGATGAGTACACACCAAAAAAAAAATTAGCTTGGTTGACTGATGGTACTAAACAGTCTTATCAGCATACGGACAAGCCATATAAAAATGTGATATTAATTCTTATTGTACAGTGGCTTATACTGGTGTGCATAGCAGCAAGTTTGAGAAAGATTAAAATCCTGTTAATGCAAGATTCCTATCTTGATATCCATGTATTTGAAAGAAAAGGCACTGCTTTTTCATATCATGTATGCAATTTGTTCCTGTAAAGGAATTGATATTTCTATTCCAAAGTAAAACTGAAGTCCTTGTGCATCCAAAACACTTGTGTCTTCCCTTTTGGGTAACAACTACAAAAATCTTACCAGATCTGAACGCCTTCCAGGAAGGGGACATGCGCACACACCAGCCAGCTAAATTCAGCAGCCAAACCCCGCCAGTTTCCTGGGAACCAGCACAATGAAAAAGGTCTGCTGTGCTCTGAATTTTCTCTCTCCTCAGAGGTTCAGGATCACTTGAAATTTTTAGAACTATTATTTCAGATGAGCTACTAAGGAGACACTTGCTGGAAAGTTAAATAAGCTATGCATAGCAAAAAAAGATACTGCTTTATAAAAAAGTTTTCACTGATTTTAAAAAAGGAAACTGGCTCTCATTTTCTGTTACTTGTTTGTAGAAGCAAACATGCAGGTCAGGATATGCGATGATAGTTAAACTTGCTACATAAAACAGATCCCTGTTTAAAATACTGAGACTCAGTGTGAAAAGTCTTCCAGCTTTGCTAGAGCTGTAACAGCTTCCAGTAGCTGAAGAGCTGCCCCAGCCCACATGGAGAAATAACAAACCACCAGTTTCATAGTAAAAAAGGGCAACACAAATTAGGGAGTGTGTTTCAGATAACAGACAGGTTAAGCATCAACAAGCTGCACAATGAGCAACCAAGACAGACAATCTGCTTGACAGCAAATGTTCAGAGCCACAGAAGAAAAAGAATGTAGATCTTTGGTCAAATCAATAAAATTTGAATGTTTGCAACTACACATTTTAGAGTCCTTTATTCTTTACAAATGCAAAGGTTTATAATTTCATAGATCCCTCATTTTATGTATTGTCTGCTTATCTGTAAAGAAAAATGTACTCTAGAATTTGAAAAGGTAATAAATGTGGGGGGTTTTATGTGAATACAGATTTAGATAGATAAAATCATGTAATAAAATTTGCTGATCTTGTTGCCATATTTCATGGACTAGTGGTCAAAACACAAATGTTTATAAAATGTGTTCTTTTAAACAAGTGAATTCTTTGGCTATTCATATTGGTACTGTACCTCTGCAAAAACTGTTTCCTTTAACAATTTTTGGCTACTGAGAAGTCTGCCATTTAGAACCCAGGAGTTTTAATCAATTTAAAGTTTGAATATTTGATCCAGAAGTAAGTCTGAAGCGAAAAATTAAATTAAACCTACATAGGGTTATTCTTCAGCAACTGAATATCTATCATAATTATGGACTGCAGAACAATCAAAATGAAAAGCAGCTATGTAACATATATATTATTCCTCAGGGACTATTTTTAAAAACAAATCTGAAAAAAATTGATTGAATTTGGCTTCAAGTTCACTGAAATTTGTTTCTATTAAAAAAACCCAAAAAAACCCAAAAGCCCAACCCCAAACATCAATATGGTGTTCGTTCTGGAATGTCAACACTACCAGAAATTTCAGCAGTGCAATCCTTGCATTATTGTGAATGAATCTGAGACACTCTCTTGATGCTTTAAATGCAGCCATTTCAAAAGTACTTCCAAAAAAAGGTACTTCACAACTAATGTTCTTGTAAAAAAAAAGGTTGAATATTTTAAGAGATCACTGAATTATAAACTATTCTGGAATCAATCCTCTACATTATTATGAGAATGAACAGACTTTTCATTCAGAAATCATGAGCATTTTTCGTTCTGTTATTTCTTAGTTTTAAGTGTTTTTACATAAAATCAGTCAGCGAAGAAACAGAAGAAATAAAGCAGATGTCCACATAGTCATAGAAGTATGTTTTAGAAGTGTTTTTCCTAAAAGGACTTCTAGAATAGTTGGAAGCAGAAGGTTTTTTTTAATGTTTAAACACAGTTACTGTTTTGCAGATATGCTCAGCACTTGCACCTTCCATCAATTGGAGATACAACTGTAAATGCACAGAACCCCCCAAAATAAGATTAATTCTTCCTGCCTTGGGGAACATTTTATACATTTGTTTGCCATGAGAATTTTAAAAAGAAAACACTAAAGAAGAAAGTTCAATATTGGAATTCTTTCCCATGCACTCCAGAAATCCTCCACTTCTGCTTTTATGTTTTTTTGTACTGCTCTTTTACCAATATTGTAGTAACTAGGAGCCACAGAGAGGAACAAGTTTCTGTTGTACTGAGGACTCTACAGCTACAGATCAAAATTACAGTGCTGCTCCCCAAAACCCTACAGTTCAATACTGAAACACAAATCAAAGCAGGTAACAGTGCAAGCAAGCAAGATGGCATTTCTCTGTAGCATGAGTGTAGCTTATCTATTGAGCCTGATACACTGTTAGTGTTGAAATCCTTTTTTTTTTTTCTCCTCAATCTAGAGAGCCTCCCAGAGAATGCAGCACTTAGAAGGCAGTGCTTTCTACATTGCTAAAGGCCTTGTCAGCTGCACTGGCTGTGCCAAGACAGCACGGTGTCTAACCAGGATTTTTGTCATTAGGGTTTAATATTTGAACTCGATGACATTTGATGCAATGTTATGAACGAGTAAAATTGGGGCCATTTGTTGGGATAGCAGCTTGAATCTTTGATGCTATAAAAGGATGCTATTGTACACATGCCATTAAAGATTAAAAGAGAAAAACAATCCCAACAATGTATTCACTAAGTATAGTCATGCAGAGGCTTACTGAAAAAAAAAGCATTACTAACAAAATTACTTGAATTAAAATAAACACAAATCTGGATTCCTGCCAGAGATTGTTGCTTATAGCTCTCAAAATTATATGGATTCCTTGAGAATCTCTGCCTTTGGGTACAGTGTCTTTAAGCTCTACCTCTTTGGTTCTCTGATAGAAACTCAGCCTATAGGTCACAGCAGCCTTTTGTTCTCCATTGACTAAAAAGGCTTAAAAACCAGGTATGTCTGAAAAGAAGAATCTTCTTCAAGGGAGCCAGGTAACCAGCAGTGAACGAAATTCAGCTAAGATGAATTTTGTTTTGTTTTAGAAAATCTCTTTGTCATCTGGGTTATGGAAGACAAAGTCTTGAATGTAAATACCAAGTTGCCCTCAACACAAGACCAGGGACCATGAACTCATCTGCTCCCCTCTTTATAGCAGACTCCATCTTCAGCATCTATATCTTGTTTTCTTAGACCTTTCTCTTTCTGCTTTCACCTAATCCTCACTCAAGAAGCATTAAGGTTAAATATTAACATCCACAGACTAAGGCTGCTGTTGCCTTTGCCTTCTCTTCATACAGACTGTCCTATTCACATTTGAAATGCAGTTCAGATTAGATAGCTTAGAATAAATATCCATACATTTCTCTGTGTCACTGTAGGATAAGAAGCTTTCTCCTCCTCCACAATAAGTGTCATATATAATGGGAAAAAACAGTCATGCAATGCAAAGCTTTTACAAAGCAATACAAAATAGTCTAAATCATCCTCATTCCATCCTTGGTCCAGAGTCTTATCCTGGTGCTTCACATCCCACAGGCCATCCAAATCCCTTCTCAACTCTGTCTTTGGCCACCTGCTTCTGCCAACAGGGTGGACTTGAGAGCTGCATTACCAATGGGGTGCCGCAGCTGCAGATTTGTATTTTTTCGCTTTTTTGGCTGATTACTCTAAACTGCCGTTTCTACCAAGAAGCTGTAAAACAAACTGGCCAGGCTTGGACAGAACACTTTCAGTGGCTGATCCACTTCCACCAGCATGTAATAGAGTCATGCTTGAAGCAACTACCAGTCATGGAAACTGTTAGGCTTTCACTGCTGTACTGAAGAAATCACTTTAATATCTATAACAGGACTTACTACATTTATGTCCCCTGCTTTGGAGATTAATCCCTACTTAGAGTTCAGGATTGTCATGTGAACTAAAGGAATATTGTGGGGAGCAGGTGGAAGACTAATGAAAAAGGGAAATAAGGCAGATGGATAAGGAGAGGTTAAAAATATTAAATTAAACAATGCAGAAGGCTCTATGCAATGAAGTTATTTCTAGACTCACTTTCCATCCCATTTCTTTCCCCTTTGGTTTTTACCCTTTTCCTAGCTGCCCCATTTTCTTTCTGCTGCTGGCCACACCCACAGGCTTCTGTGCTGGCACCAAGTATTACTAAAGCACAGTGCCAACTCACATGTCTGCTATCACATCCTGCCCCTTCTTTGGTCTCTTACCTTCATTCCTATAGGCACATTCTTATTTAAATCAAGCGTACTGTCCCCCGAGGACCTGTGCTAAAAAGCAGTTCCCCAGTCCACTCACGCACGGCAAGTGTAAACCAACTAATACCTGCCTACTTTGCTGAAAGGAAAGTGTTTCACCCATTTCTTTGCATTACACACTGTGACAACAACTTGTATCACCAACATTTATGGTTTACTACTTCCCTCTAAATGTTTTCCAAGTGTGTCTCCATGCAGACACAGTCTCTCGGACCAGGAGAGTAAGAGAGACTGGCACTGTCTCGTGCCACTCAGCAGTTGCCTCCCTTTCTGTGGAGTACTAATGACTATCAGAAAGCATAAGGCATCCACACTAAGGGGTCCCAGGGACTGAATTCTGCACGCAGCAATTCAAAATACACACAAAATTATACAGAGGGCTTTGACTTAAAACGTCCCCAAAAGTCATATTCTTTCCTTTCAGAGATGACCGCTGGAAACTCCCATGAAAGTGTGCCATCTCAGCACGCAGAGTCCCTACGCTGCCTTTCATCGTGATGGCTGCTACCCTAAACACAACCTTTTGCTGCTGACACAGACTGAAGCTGTGGCCAGCAACATGCCAGCCAGCTCCTCATGCTCCAAGGCTGTCAGTAACATTTGCAGCAAGTGCTCCTATGTTCAGGTCTGTAATTTGGGTTCCAAAGCAGCATCCTTATTCATTTTCTCCTACTATTTTAAAGAAGAATATACTACAAACAATACTTACTATTTTGCTTTTCAAAAAGAGCATGAAACAAAAGCCCAGCTAAAACAACATAAATTTTCTGGGAGACTGGAGCAAGAAGATAAGCACTAGTTTTCACTGCTCAAATGAGAGGTACAGTTCTCCTGAATCAAAAGATATTCAGCTCAAATGTTACAGTTCAGAGGAAAAATTGGTCAAGTCCACTGTAGAAACCTGCAGTTATTTACCAGTAGTCATGAATAATCCATAAACTCTCTACTGGGTCTTTTGTTTTCTCCTTATCTATGAGATGTGCAAATCATATTTTATGGTTTCTTTTTTTTTTTTTTTAACCAGCTTTAAGAAAGGTTTTAAACTTTAAGACTGCAGTCATCCAAAAAGGAACAAAAGGGAACACACACAGTTATTGTCCTAAAGTTCAAACTTGTCTATGTGTGAATCAATGTCAGCTCTTAGATTACACTGAAAGTATATGAGACCTTAAATAAAATGCTTTTAACAGCATTTGGAGACTGTTTCCCTTGTCTCTACCCATGAAACTTTCCTGCAAGGCAAGCATGTAGATCTCATTACTTATCACAGAATCACAGAATATGCTGAGTTGGAAGGGACCCACAAAGATGGCTAAGTCCAGCTCTTAAGTGAATGGCCCACACAGGGATCAAACCTGCAATCTTGGTTATTAGCACCGTGCTCCAAACAGCTGAGCTCATCTTAGTTCATTTCTCCCTGAAGCTCTCCTAACATGGTTCTATTAATTCAATAACCTGTGAAAACAAAGAAAGGACTAGTAGTAATTGGGTTCCTATTATGTTAGTGTAATCTCTGCATTACAAGGCAAGTGTTTAGCGAGTGCTAAGAAGATTGCGTTTGTAGGTTCAAATTATAATAATCTGACACCGTCTCTCTGGTGGCAACTGGATCTAGGACAAGCAATTTAATAGAGTCAAAGTGGCGCCTCCAGCAATTCTGAGGATGCATAGAAGTGTTTCCCTTCTGCCTTTGAACAGTGAGCAAGAAACACTGTAGCCTAAAGGAGATGGGGAATCCTTCAGAAAAGCATAATCACAGCAGAGCCACATTGCAAAATCTGCAAAAGAGAACTGTCAGAAGGGGAAACAATCAAGAGTATGTAAAGCAAAAAGCATGTAAAATCATGGTGCCAAATCTCTATTTCTACACCTCCTTACCACTCCTTTTCAGTTCCCTCGGGCTGTAGAATAGGATACAGCACTCTAAAAAGAACATGCCTGCCCCACCAATGGTACTGCAAGCTCTGATTTTCCCTGTGAAAACAGAACTCAGATTTTTCCCATTTTAAAAGCCTAGGCTGCTACATATTGAGCCAAATGAAACTCTCCATGAGCAATTGCCATCACAGAACCTACGCAAGACAAGGTAGCCAGATATGGTTCAGCAAAATTTACTGTGAAAAATCTTGAGGAGGGAGGATATTGTCAAAAGACACATTTCCAAGAAAATTTTTACTCAGATGTTGTGCGGTCAGCAACTGCTTCCATCCACCTACAGAGATCTGCACTCACACAGGTCATGTCTTCCTTGGGAGGAAACTATAAATAGAGATGCAAAGCGCAGTACGAAGAACCCCAGTCTATCTATAGGCTCTGTAAGGCTGTGTGTGTTCTGCCAAAGAAAAGTTCCTGCACAATGCAGAGGCAGATGTTGCCGGCAGCATTTACTTGGAGGGCTCCCTATTTCTGCAACTATCCAACCCTTTAATGTGTGCAAGGACTTGGCTCAGGAACAGTTCCTTTCAGCTTTCCCTGCTGTTACTCTACTCACTCCAGCACACTTCAGTCCTCTTCCCAGCAGAGCTGTTACTGAGCTTCCCTCTTCCCCTCACACGGGACTTCACCAGTGTTCCTCCACGCTGTTACCTAATCTTCTGAACTTCTTTCTCCTGTGCAGGGAAACGCTCTGATAAGGAGGTAGATCTTTCGTCTGCTTGTACTCTCAGTTTTACAGCTTCCCTATGCTGATGGCAGTAAGAAAGCACAGACAGGTATACAACAGCAGACAGAGTATTTAAAAAGGAAAACCCATCATTGATCATGTGGCAAGGCAAAGGGGAGACACATCAAAACACCTTCAAGGCTTCCTGAAATAGGCCTGAGTTACACTGCCACCTGAAGAGACTAATCCATAAAAGTAACATGCTTACAGAATGTCAGTGAGACTACAGTGTGCTGCAGGAAAGATAATTAGGAGACTGTCAGCTGAAAGATATCATAGCTTAATGGTTCCTGCCGCTGGCAGAATACAATCCTCAAAAATAAATGTCATCAAAACCGTGCATTATTTTCAATGCAGGAGACACTGATCTCATGGCAGAAGTCTATTTTTATGTTATGTCTGATGTGCTAAATGATTCAGAAATAAAGAATGTCTTCTATAAGAAAGATTTCTCAAGTAACCAGACAACTGACATTGGTATTACTAAATTTAAGTATGTCTTTTTTTGTTTGTGAATAGTCAAATAGAAACCCTTTAGAATAAAGCCTGCTGACAAACAATCTGAGCCAAGCTGGACCTTTTGTCTGAGTATAGTGATAGCTCAGCCAGCTCTGAATGGCTTTATCCCATGGCAGTACTTGAAAGAAGAGCTTATAAGTAGTAGCTGTGAATGAGATCCTAGGCAGGTATTAGGATCTAGAAAATCCATCCTCGCATCCCATTTTGCACAATTTACTCGGCTGTATTTACTGTTGGAAGCAGTGGACAGAAGAGAAGTGATGTGCAGAATGAAAGAGATGATGCTAAGGACCTGAGACCCACACCATATGGAGCACATTGCATTACTTAAATGCTTCTTACAGTCAACCAGGAAGCCCAGCTTCATCCAAAATGATATCCTATTTGTGAGCTCCAAGCCTGCCTAGGGATACAAACCAAAGCACAAGTATGACTTGGAGCTTCACTCCAAAAGTGTATTTCTGATTAAAGCTTCTCTGCCAAATACATCTGGAGAAAATTTCTCTTTTTGCTCCTTATATTATAGTTTCTCCTCTCTAACACACTGGACAGCTCTTGTTTTACACTTGCAGATCCACAGAACTGCAGACATTTCAGCAGAGTTGCAGGTCCAGACTCTTCTTACACTGTGTTTTGTCTGAGTGGCCATGGCACACTGCAAGGTCCTGGTTGCCTATTCACTCAAACCTAGAGACTCAGCCAAAGGCTGTAAGTTTCCTTCCCATGGAAAACTGTCCAGGAGCAATCCAGATGACTCTTTGGCTCTGCATCTTAGACATATCCTTAGCTAAAACACAACTAAAAGATTTTAAAAGACATGTCTAGTGCTCTCACAAGGATGCTTAGGTGTAAAGTACTACTACTTGATGGCACCAGCTGGTGAATTAGTATGAAACAGTAATCCTCTGGGGGGAAAACTTCTGTTATTCTTGCTTCTTCCTGAGTAGCATGAATTCATTACATTCTGTCACAGAGAATTGCCTCAGCACATACCCAGAGATCACTTTGCCCTAATTTGAGGGTGGAGTTCTAACAGTTTATATCTTCAGGACATTCCAGCACAGAAGTTTCCAACTTCTAACATTTATTACTTACAAAAATTGTTACTAAAACTCATCATGTGAAAGGTGACTTTCATCTATGCATGCTCCTTATATCCTGAGGCATGACAGAGAAGTGGTAAAACATGATCATGTACTAAAATATTAATAAAATGACAAAATTTTAAACCCAATCTCATGATTTTTGAGCAGCTGGTGTTGGCAATCCTACATGTTCATTGATTATTGCCTTCTCCAAGGAACTGTTAGAGTAAATACAGAGCAGTGTTATTGTTGGGGAAGGGTAGAGTAAGTCCAAATATAGCTGGTTCTGAAATATGACTGATAACAACTAAAATTAAGTATGACTGAAAAGTGGGCACTGGGCCAAGAAAGGAAAAGACTTAGGTATTCAAGTCAAGCCCCCTGGCATAAAATGTCCCATGCAGTTCCAATACAACTGTGTTTTAGTTGTTAATACTGAGAAACACTGCATGGGATCTTTTTCCAGTCCATCATAACACCTTAGTATTGATCTGTTTCAAATGACACATTTGCACAGAACATTTCCTCTAACACAACTGCAAGGGAGGTTTTTGTTGGTCTGGGATTTTTGTCTTATTCAGGAAAGTTTGTTGTAACACTGCACTGAGGATGTGGTTGTCTCTGGACTACAATCTGTGAATTTGCACATGAAAATGCTGACAAGAAGAAATTAAATACAAGGACAGTGCATCTTCCTCCAGTATCTATAACATATCCGAGAAAAACAAACTTTTGCTGTGGACTATAGATTATTTGAGAGAGAAATGCTTACAGCCCAGGGAGGGAAAAGGAAGAGGTGAAAGAAGAGTGAAAACAGAAAACCTTGAAGATGCATTTTATCTCTCGATGTCCAGAGATACCACTAATTTTATTTGGGAACCTATTTCACTATGCATACAGTGTTTAAAGGAAAAGTTCAGGAATAATAAGGTACTGCAATCAGGAGATTTCCCTCCTGGTTGTAAAAGAAGAAAATGTGCTGCAGCAGAAAGCACGCACACAGAAACTTTGAACTCTGGTTAACCATGTGAAAGTCAGCAGCAAGAGGCAAAATATCCAACTTGACAGTCCAGTATTTCAAAACTGGGAAGTGTTATAAGCCATAGATATATGGCCTGGGGATTTTGAAATTACTTTCTCAAAAGTAGAATGAACAGGGCTTTTAGGTAATCATTATTTTACTGACAACCAACATTGATGTCTCAATCAGATGAAAAAAATTACCTTTGCTTCAGCAATTCTGAAAATCAAGGGAAAAAAAAAGCAATGACAACAAAGCTGAAAAGTAGTGAAGGCAATATTTACTGTAGGTTCCTCTAATGCTTTTCACATCTAGAAACTTGAGGATAAAAGAACACTTCATGGCTTGCCTGGAATAAAGCACTGTTTTCACAATTTCCATTCTGCTTTTATTCAGGTAATACAGAATTGCAGAGAAACCATCTATAAAAAACATAACCTACTGCCCCAGAAGTGTTATTCATTCTTTAGGCTTTACAATAATTCCATCACAAAATTTTCAATTTCTTCATTTACTTTCTCAGACAAGTTCTGCATGAGAATCTGAAAAGAATACCATACATATATAACAAGAGGTAGATACCCCCAGATAAGAGTCAACACCTTAAAAAAGATTCCTGATCCCCATCATACAACAGTGAACACAATGCCCCTATTGCCAAAACTGCTAGTAAGTAACAATTGCTATCAAGTATTTCACATGTAGAAGCCTTATCTCAAGACAAAGAAGTGCCCAGGAAACAGAAGTGAAACACAGAATTATTTCTAAATTTGTAGAGAAGATATAAATGGCTGCCTCCCTAATACCATCTCCTTAAAAAAAAAAGGCAAGAACTCTGTTATGAGAAAGTTACACAGTAAAAACTTTGGTTAAATTTATATTAATATTTTAAGTCCATTACTCTTTTAAAATAAAAACCCTACAATTTGTATTCATTTTCAGTATTGACAGATCTATGAAAGAAAAATCTCTTAAGTTGTCAATAGAAGCCTATTTCCAACAGTCGTCTCTGCTGTATGGAGCACATATGGGTGATAAAGTACCAATAAATTCAGGTACAAGTTTTAGAGGTAACTACCACCTTAGTCTATGTACAGACTTAATTTATTTCTTTCAGTTGATAATCAAATGGAACATGTTTATAATATCAGCCTCTTGCATTAATAGAGTTTATCTTGGTGATCATCTCCTAGTTTGGGGGTTTGTAAATATTATATATACACACACACAAAGCAAATATTAGGCAAATCCAACCTAGTACTCTTAAAAATGAGTACTGCATAAACAAAACATAAGTGCACATGGCAATTTTATGCTCTAAATCCACCCACACAGTTGTTCTCAGCAATTCAAGAACAGAGTTGCATGGGCAGATTGACAGAATTTGAGTTACAGACATCTGTGCTGAAATAATGATCAGCATATGAAGGTTTTGTTCATTAAGCAACTGATTAAGGTCTTGGTTTTTTATTTATTTTATCCTCAAAAAGAAAATAAATACAACAATCACAGCAACAACAACAAAAAAGCAAAATAAATCAAGGTACTCTGCTTCCTTCATTCACTCTCAGAGATCTACTCATCTCGAAACATAGTCTTAGTGCTATTCCAGGAACAAGCCATGATAAACAAACTTGCACGTATGAAACCAGTGATCTTAAAAATCTGGAAAAAAGGGAATAAACTACAGGGTCCTATTTTCCTTAGCTGCTGCTAATACCACACTGGTCCCTAACAGACCAGATGTCCATTGCCAGTGGCCATGAATTGTTTGTCTCAGTGTCTAAAAGGGAGATCTCAGGTTGAAGTCCAAAGCAGGAAGTCTCTTCCTTCTGGGACATTTTGTTTATGTTAACTGTACAACGTTTCATGGTCTTCAAAAATGCCCAATCTTTCTTTGAACTCTTCTAAGGTGAGTGGCCTCATTTTGCCCCAATAACTTCCTATGGCAGGAAGTTTTACAGTCTGATTATCCACTATGTCAGCAAGCCTGATAAGCAAAGCCGTCTTGGCAAAAGTCTAGAGACTAAAGCAAGTGATGAACCTAAAGTCTAAGACAAAACCAAGCTTCTTCCTTTAAAGGAAAGACTTTATGCTTTTTTTATTTTTTTTTCCTGCCATGGAATGCTCTCATGCTCCCGTGGTACACAAACAACAGCAGAACCTCCATTTGTAACTGTAATTCTATTCATGTCATCCTCCCATGCATCTCTCTTGCAAGGTAAACAATTGCCCGTCTTCAATTTTGTGAGCTAAAACAAGGGAGCGATCACACCTAGGTTTTGTTCCAACAGCTTGCAGCAGCAGCAAAGTTTCACAGTTTACTCTTAAGCATCAAGACTTAAATTGATTAACTGAAAAAGAGGATAAATTTGTATGTTTTTCAGAGCTTCCTTGGAGCTCCAGGGCATGAACGTTTTCTTTCTCTGGCTTTCAGTCAATATTAAATGACTTTTCAAGAACTTGATTCAAGAGCAATTATGAAGCAAGAACTAGTTATATGGGGCTGTCTCAAGGCATGACCTACCACAAAACCTGTGCTCTTCTAGTACTGTAGCATGTATTCATACTGGAAAAAAAGGCAGAAGAGCAAAATGAAACACAACTTTAGTGAGTGAGCTTACCAGGCACACCTATTCTAGCAAATACTGGAAGAACTGAACTGGAGGAGCTGTGGTGCATCTGCAGACAAATATGCCCAGAATCATAATACGAGCTAGATCCCATGGATTTCAAAAGGTCAGGACTGCTACCACACAAATCTATCCTTGATTCACATCATTCTACTCTAAAAGAATATGCGTATCACACCTTCAAGGTCTTCTGCTCTGTTACAGGCAGACTTGTAATCAAACCACTTTGAGTTTATTTTTCTCTGGAATAAATAGAATCCTGATCAGCAAATTCTTTTCAACCATAAATTATGCAGCATGTCTTCCAGTTCATTAATACTGCCTAGCCTTGAAAGCTACAGGGATTTCACAATTCTTCCTGTAACATTTACAAAATATTTCCATAAATTTCCTTCTTACTGAGCAAATAACATATCCTCTCCAGTTAATGTTCCTAACACAGTGTCAGAACATCGACTCAGGGTATCACGTATGGAGCACCCAGCTGATTCTCTCAATAGGAGAACAGCACAGACGGAGTTCGTGGGCTTGAGATTTCACCAAGAAGAAAACCTGCCTTCAGGGCAACAGGCACAGGTAAGAACTGGTGCAGCAAAGACCCAAGGTTCTGGTTCATAGCCCTGCTCTCACAAGAAAATGGATGTGCAGGGGTCCCAAGGACTTCCCCTGTTATTGAACAGTGGTTATCCTGTGTTGGATGTGTCTGTTCAAAAGGGGGTAAATCCAAGTCAAGGCTCCTTTTTGCCACTACCAAACCCAAATTCTAAAATCTAAGTAGAAGGCGTTACACGGGTGGGTAAAAAAATCGTATCACACATATTTTATATGGGTATTTTGCTTTCTAAAATATCTCCTATGAATAGATCTTCCCCCAGCTTATAAGCAAAGTAGATTTTAATAGTTTTCACTCAGTGCATGACCAAAGATATTTTTATAGCAAACATATCTTCTAAACTACATGTTTTGAAGACTTTCAATAGGCAATGATCTAACTGGTGAGGGTCACTAATGATTTAACATTACCAACAAATGATCCTTTTCAGCCAGGCCTCAGCATGTTTAATCTCAGCCAACTCACAGCACGAACTCCAGCCACGAATTCATGCTGTTAGACTTGTCAGCAGGATGCTCTGGGTCACTAACAGCATGCCAGCTGGCACCTGCCTGGGATCCAAGGCAGGCACAGAGTGATCGAGGAACACCACAGGCCCATGAGCTCCGTGCAGGGCAAGGCTGCACTCTGTCCTATGGCAGCCGAGGGGCTGCCGACTGCTCAGGAACACTAAATTCACAAACAGAAGCAGCACCGTACCACATTCCCCACGTTTATGATGCTGACTCTGTTTAGCAAAAGCCCTATTTTATGCAATGAACTAAACATTTCAGATGTTTTCAGAAGATGGCAGGAGAGAAGGGAATCCCTTGATAAAAGACATATGAATCACTTGTTAGAGTGGAGACACAGTGATTTAGTTCCAGAAAACAAAACCACTGCTGTATGTGTTGCAAGATGTGAAATATGTAAAAATTTTCTTAGGAGAGGATGTTGTTGGATCTTTGTATACATTCCAGTCTAATCAACAAGAAAGGAGAATTAATCTGTGAAACAGATAGCAGCTACTAAGCAGGCTCTAAGTGGTGTCCAGGGGTTAGAAAGACAAATTTCTTGTTGGCAGAATTGCCTTGTGAAACCTCGTTAAGGTTTAGGGCTTGACATGATTCGGTGGTGTCAGACCTAGTGGGAGGTTAACAAAGGTTTAGGATGTAGGAAGAAGGATGTACCAATGACAGCGGACACAAAGAATGTAGAATTTATGGGCCACAAGGACATCTGATGAAACTCCCAAGATAAGGAAGACAACTTGGCAACTGTGCTGAATCAGCTTTGACTGGGTAAAAGGTAATCCTGGGAGAGGGAGATGGCAACCACTGACTCAGACCACCAGCTCAAGAAACCCACAGACCTAAGAGAAGAGAAAGATTGAGCATGTGCATGTGAAATTAGTACGGGAAACAAGAAAATCATTGACAAATAGAAGATAGAATACTAAATAATAAGAGAACTAGGTAACTTCTAGCCAATGACCATCAATATCTTTGTTTGCTAAAATACATACAAAGTAAAAAGTTTCAGTAGTTGGTGTGCTTGATTTGTGGAACACCACCGAGGACCCAGGCTTTGCAACTCTGAAATAAATACTCAATATCTCTCTCGAGTGTGCCTGTATCAGCAACAGTGTGACCTGCAGGACCAGGGAAGTGATTCTTCCCCTGTGCTCAGCACTGGCGAGGTCACACACCGAGTCCTGTGTCCAGCTCTGGGCCCCTCAGTTCAGGAAGGACATGGACACGCTGGCGTGCATCCAGAGAAAGGCAATGGAGCTGGGGAAGGGTCTGGAGCACGAGTCCTGCGAGAGCAGCTGCGGGAGCTGGGGGTGTCTAGGGAGAAAAAAAGGAGGCTCAGGGGTGACCTTGTCACTCTACAATTCCCTGGCTGCAGCCAGGTGGGGGTCGGTCTCTCCTCCCAGGGAGCCGAGGAAACAACTTCAAGCTGCCCCTGGGGAGGTTTAGGTTGGAATTTCTTCACAGAATGAGTGATTGGGCATTGAAATGGGCTGCCCGGGGAGGTGGTGGTGTCACCATCCCCGGAGGTGNCCCGCCTGCGCTGATTGGCTGACACGAACCGCGCCCCTCCGCTCCTCCCGCGGCCGCCTGGTGTCCCGCCCCCACCATCGCTCCCGCTGCCGCCCCGCCGCTTAGAGGGCTCACAATTTTTGCCTGACTGAAAATTGCCACCGACCTCACTTTTTTCGGAGCGGCAGGCGTGCCTGGAAGAGGCGCCCTCGCACTGCTCTGGCAAAGGCTACTGTATTTTTCCGGACTTATTTTGTTTTTTTAGTCTCATTCTTTCCGCGGCTTCCCGCTCANCGGCTCCCCGCTCAGGCAGCCGGGCGTCGCGCCCGCGAGCCGGTGGGGCCCTTGAACGTTACGGCGTCGCAAAAACGCCGGCTGGGAACGGGGCGGGTCCTTTCGGCCGAGGCGTCGCAGCCGGTGCCCGCCCCGGCCCACCATGTACTACAAGTTCAGCGGCTTCGCGCAGCGCCTTGTCGGGGCCACGGCGTCCGCCGCCTACACCCCACAGGTAACACCCCGCACCCGGGCTGGGGCTGCGGCACCGCGGGCGTTTGTCGAGCCGGGGAGGGATCGGCCGCTCCCACGGGCACCGAACGTATCCGGCCCCTCGCGTGACCTTGGGCGAGACGGGACTCCGCGCTCAGCCCTGCAGCCCTTGAGTCAGCCTTGGGATGGACTGGGGGTTATAGCAAGAAATTAACGCGCTTTCATCATAGAGGACGGCCCCAGAGTTGAGCAGTGCCTGGCGGGGTTTTAAAATCACCGAATCACAGAACCCGTTAGGCAGGAAAAGACCTCCGAGATCATCGAGTCCAATCTGTGACCGAACACCTCCATGTCAACTGGACCATGGCACCGAGTGCCACGTCCAGTCTTTCCCTAAACACCTCCAGGGATGGTGACTCCACCAGCTCCCCGGGCAGCCTATTCCAATGTCTAATCTCCCTTTCTGTGAAGAAATTCTTCCTGATGTCCGACCTAAATCTCCCCTGGCACAGCTTGAGGCCATTTCCTCTCACCCTGTCTTTAGTTGCTTGGGAGAAGAGACTGACCCCCACCTGGCTACAGCCTCCTTTCAGGGAGTTGTAGAAAGTGATAAGGTCACCCCTGAGCCTCCTTTTCTCCAGGCTAAGCACCCTCAGCTGCTCCTCATCAGACTCGTGCTCCAGACCCTTCCCCAGCTCCGTTGCCCTTCTCTGTACCTACTCCAGTACCTCAATGTCCTTTCTGAAACGAGGGTCCCAGAACTGGACATTGTACTGTAAATTTGAGCTGGCAAATGGGAACAGCACTGATCTCTGGACTCTCTGGTCCATGCAGGCAACAAAAACCCCCAAGTACTGAAAGCATTAAAACTGTTACGAGGGAGGACACAAATCCGTAAAAGTTGGTTTAATGCAATGAAACTCAAATTCACTCAAAATGAAAACTCAGTTCTCCTCTGTATGATGCCAACTTAGTAAATAGGTGTATAGAGGTTAAAAATGGCATTAAATAAGCTTATACTTTTCACACTGCATAGTGAAAGCACATGGTTAAATCTTCAGGAGCCAATAAAATCTGAGTGAGGGGAAGATGAATCCCAAGTCCATCAGTCATTTGAAGATGTGGAGAATTGCGTATTGGTGAAAATAAATCACAGAAATTGTTTGCTTTTCTGTACATCAGCATCAATTCCTAAGTAATATTAGGAAGATTTGTAATGTGATTTTATCATGGGATAAATGCAGCGTGGTTGTTACACCATGTTCAATTTTCTGAGTAAAGTTTGAAAAAAATTAATTCTTATAGCTTAAAAAAGCCCCCCAAAAACGTACAAAAAACTGTAACCTGGAGGTTAAGAGTTGTAAGAATGATTTTTAAAAAGCCAGCCTTTCAAAGAACTGCCTCCAGAGAGCAAACATCTGATTAAACAACACAAGTCTTAAGAAAAAAAAGTAGATACATGTGCACACACACAAAGGAAATCAAAGTTATGGTTGGTATTCTTCCTAATAAATTCCTTAATAAAAAGTAACTGAAATTAGTTAAAGTCACTACATTCTTGTAGACTAATATGGATTGTTGTGATACACAACTCTATTTCATTCTTAGCCTGTTAATTCTGTTAGCAACCTACTTTACAGCTCTGATTTCTTGGGTATTCTTGACTGTGAGAATTTTACTTGGAAAATCCAGTCATCTTCTGCAAGCATTAAGCAGCTGTAAAATCTCAGATTATTTCAAGGGACCTAGGACAACTACACAACGTTTTAGTTTTTAAATTTTTTTTGAAGTTAAGAGAACTTGATTATCAGACTTAGTGCAGTGGTTAATGGTTCATACTCTGCCAGGATGCTCCTAACAAGTGGAATGCTGCAGGTTACTGCAGGACTTTTTTTAGTTCCCCGGAGCAGGCAATAGAGTGCACTCTTGTAAAGTTCACAGAAGATGCCAAGGGAATGGCCCCAAAATGTTTGAAATAGAGCTGCCATTCAGAGAGACCTGTCAAGAGGGTGGGAATGATCTGACAGGAACGCTGTGAACTTCATGATGGCCAGAAGGCAAAGTTGCTCATGTAGGAAGGAAGAGCCCTGGCATGGTTACAAGGTGGCAACTGAGGGGGTGGTGGCAGCAGCTCTGTGGTAGAGCCCTGGAGGCACTGCCAGGCAGGAACCCAGCAGCCTCCTGGCTGTATCACCCTGCAAGCTGTTGATGGAGGAAAGCAACACTCTCCCCTGCTCAACACTTACTAGATCACATCGAGGTGCTGTGTCCAGTTGTGGGCCTCCTGCTATGGGAATGGCAACTGGAGCAAGTTCAGCAGAGGTCAGCAGCCAGCTGAGGTTAGCAAGATGGAGCCAGGCTTTGCACAGTGGTGGGAAGGCAAAAGACACCAGGCATAAACTGCAACAAGAGAGGTTCAGACTGGCTAGAAGGAAAGGTGTTTATGGTGGGAAGAGTCAGGCAGTGGAGCAGCTGCCCAGAGCGGGAGGTTGTGCACTCTGTCCTCAGAGGCTTTCAAGGCCAGGCCAGACAAAACCCACAGCAACCTGGCGTCACCTTGCTCTGGACTAAACAGCACTAGAGGGCCCTTCCATCCTGAATTACCCTATGATCTTAAGTAAACATTGAGGTAACAGAGAGTTTCTGATGTGGCAGTTTCCATCCCAAGATGGTTTTTTGTCCTCGTCTTTCCGTATCACTTTGAAAGGCTTCCTGGATAGCTATTGGGGAACAGGGGTGCAAGAAACAGGGAAGACAGCAGAATAAATAATATGTTCTAGTATGTCTGCTCATTAGCAATATATCCAGCACTATTGCAGTGAGTGGGGCACTTCTTAGCTCTTCCAGACAAAGTCATGTTCAAAGAATAAACATTGATACTTCATTTCTATAGTGGAGAGCAAAGGCTTAGGGCAGGAATGGGGAAGGGCTTCAAGCCTAAGCAGCAAAGAACCTCCTTTCTGGAAGTTAAATTTTTAAAAGTTAACTTTCAATCCCTTTTTACAATGTTATTAGGCCAGGTTTTTGGTAGAATTTCCTTTTTTCCCCTCCTAGGTTTCCCCCTTAATTCCCAGGTCACACATTTAGATGCATCAGTCTGCTATAATTGTTTTCAATAAACACCAATTGAAATATAAGGGTAATCCCATGAGTATGTAGGTGTTAAGTCCAAAACAAAGTAATTTTTTTCCTATTGATTTAATTGCTCCATTTATTAAAACTATAGCTCAGCATGTAAAGTGGTTTGCTTTTTATGCTTTTATTTATTTTGATGTTTCTGGAAAAGACATCCTGCAATTCAAATTCTCCTTGGTAAAATATGCAGTATAATAATTCTCTCTATTCTGTGCTGTTACATTCTGGTGCTTCCCAATGGAATACTGTTTTGCTGCAGGTTTAAGTTTGCTGTGGGCTAGCAAAATATCAGTACAAATATATTTCAGAAATTCTTTTGCTGACAGTAACATAACTAACAGCTTATACTAACAAAAAAAATTTCTTGAGTTTAAAATCTGTATTGTTCTTCCCATCTCAGATTTAGCATTCTTAGAAGACTTAATTTTGCATTTTAAAAAGTTGTATAAAGTAGTCTGACCAATTTATCTTGTTTGAATAAATGGGAACTTCCTTAGCTACTTGAGTGAAATACTTTAAAAACTACTCCTCATATTTAGGAGGATAATGACTGCCATGACCATTACAAATTCAATAAAAAATGTTAATTCAAGGAGTTGGCTTATGTTTAAAGTACAAGCACTGGGACCAGTTTCAAATGGTGTCAGGTGAGGACAAGTACATGAACTTTTCCCTAGTTCTTCTACTGAACATGATCCTAGTAGAAATGTACTTGTACAACAGTATCTTCACTTGTTACAATGTATTTTGCTTGTAGCTATTTAAAGCCCCCATGATACACAGATAGTTTGATTTTAGCCAAGATGAATTGCTTAGAGTTTGTTGAGAATCCATAATATCTAACCTTTTATGCCCTAGATGGTACTTAATATGTACACAAAATCACTGTCACTGAATCATCATCTCAATGCAAAGACTCAAGGGATGTTGCCTAGAAGCCTTGTGTTAATGGTACCAAATATATTTAACCTTATGCAGTGAGGTGTGTTCTACTATGAAGGACCTGATATTTAGTTTAGAAGTGTCTAGGTTCAGTAGGTTCATAAAAGTTATTTCAGTGCATGTTCTGAAATACTGATTCTCAGAGCAACTTCCCCATTCCCCTTTTCCCTTTGGCCCTTCCCTCAGTTTTCTCTCCTTTCTCATTCTCTGACCTGTTTGAGCAATGGCGCTATTTCCATTAAATTATGCTCCAAATCCTTAACTGTTTTTGCTGTCAGGAAAATGTAAATCTAACTTGCAAATTCATTCTAGCAAGGTGTAAATTTGTTTTAACTTTGAGCTTCATGGCCAACCAACAGATACATTGGGTCCTAAGATCAGACCTCTGACAGGAAAACAAACACTCTGTACAGAAGGGTAGGCAGAGAATTCTGTTTGCTCGTTTGGATTAGCTACATGACCTTTCCATGACTTCAGCATTTGAAAAAGTCATTGCTGTAGCATGCTGATGAAATCAGCTGATGTTGACTCTTCTGCATAACCACATCTGCTGTACTTTGTCCAAGAATTGGAAAAACAATCTTGTTATAGTGATTAGAAATAAAAGATTTAACACCTTAGTATCAGAAGAGGAATTATCAATGTATAACTGTTTTTTAATGAAGCACAGGTCAAATGCGTAGAGGCAATAATTCCTCAGTACTGTCCTGAGTGTAGTGAGACACTGATGTCATTAAAGAAACCCATGGTTTCAGTAATGTTAAATACAGTGACCAAGGGTCATTTAAGGTGTGTCAGTTCTGACTTAAAAATGATCTGCAGTGAAATACGGCCGTTACATTACACTGTGGATTTCTCTTCAGCCATTCTAAGCTTAGTATGCTGGGTGTGAGATAAAGCACTTGCCACTTTCTCTCAATAACCACAGGCAAGTACCAAGTTGGAACAGCCAGGCATTTGCACTAATTTAACTGAGCTTGGTCAGAGTTGGCCAAGACTCACAATTCACGGATGGAATTCAAGTGAAATTTTAAATTGGTGAGGAACCCTATTTAATGCAGTGTCTGAGTGAAGCAAACTGAACTGTCTCCCTTCTGCAGCATGTGTTTTGTTGTACTCTTTCCTGAAGCCAGTGAACCACATCAGTGTTTTTTATTTAAATTGCCATGTGATGTTCTGAAGTGGTGCCATGCTGCTTTGGAAGTAATTTATACCAGTACACTGATGATTACGTGAGTTTTCTGAACTGGTTCCATTTGATTTCATGATGAAATTTGTCACTTGAATCAGGTCTGACTCTGCTATGGCTCCTACAGAAGGAGATCTTAAAACTATCTCAAAAGGAATCTATTTCTAAAGGTTGAAAAAGTATGCAGTAACCTACAGTTGTTGACACTGATTTAACTATTCCTATAGTAATCCCTGGATATTGTATCCAGTCTCCTGTAGAGGCAGGAGTTTTAGTGCTAATCACAAATGGTTGGGGTTGCCTCCTATCCATGAGTTTAGAAATGATGAAAGAAGAATCTTTATCATGAAACTGTTTGGAAGTAGTTAGCACCTTACTCCAATACTCAATATTTACACAGTACAGATAGCTCATAAAATAAAGTATATGAGCACAACAAGCAGGAATTGCAGTGATTTACTGACTGTTGTAGTTATTAGATGGCACTGCTCCTGAAAAGCTGGGCTCTCAGGAAGGCAAAAGGGAGATTCATAACTGGAAACTAAGGTGGAGGAAAGAAGTGCATTTTCACATTTGCTGTGATATTAACAATAAAGAAGGCTAGAAAAACTTTGGAGAAAAGTCACCTGCACATTTGGTATAAACATCTGTTTTTTAGTTCTTTCTGTCAAATCACCAACTTTCAAAGACAAACCTAATAAATTACTAAAAGTTCCTATAGACAAAAATGCTTCTCCAAAATTGCTTTCTTCAAGGCCTTTGATGTAGCTGGTACTTAGCCTTGAATATATAGTTAGTAACTTCCCCTGGCTAATAACAGTTCCCTAGGTGCTTCCTTCATAGCAGTGTGGCCAGAACTGGTCACTCGTCTTAAATAACTCAGTGCTTAATGTTCTGTGCAAGCCTGCTCAGTCGGAAGGCAGTAGTTACTGAATGTGCCAAAGAATTCAGTTTTGCTGCTGCCTTTCAAAACATAACCAGAAAGGTCACAAATGGATTATTCTACTATTCATTCAGGCACTAGAAGAGTGGGAAGCTGAACCCACATGTTCAGGGTAGATCACTGATGACCATTCCACAGGCTATTTTGGGAGGCTGAGAAACCTGTTTTTTCTGCTGAAGATGCCTGTTTTAGCAGAGAATTTACATATGGAAAACAAGTCTGGTCTATGGCTGGCACAAAAGAAAGAGTGCCAGTCTGCTTCCAGCTCCAAATACAGTCAGACGGTTCTCTTCAATACAAAATGCATCAACTAGTCCTTTGAACAGAAACCTGAATTTCAGTGCAGTCTTAACTTGACCCATGGCTGCTTCTGTTTGTAATAAAAACCTGTTGCATTAAACTAACTGTACAATGCTTTTAATTTCTGTGGCACGTTAGAAAAAAAAAAATTGCAGCTGTTTTGAGAGCCATAACGTAAAACATCACTGTCATGTGTCCAGACATAACTGTTCAATCTAACTAGAGTAATAAAGACAAGGAGGCCACCTGATGTTGGCTGTGACTTTGTGCCCTTAATCAGAGAACTGAATTACGTGGTTTCTAGTTACGGCAAATGCACAGTACAAGCATGTGAACCGGAAGGAAGTTGAGCTGTGCTGCTCATGGGGAGTACATTGAGGTGTGGGAAGTTGCATCTGAAGTTACAGGATCTGATAGTTGCATCTGAATTATAGGATGTAGTTACACCTGCATAAAATATCCTCTCTATCAGGGCCTCTGAATGGCCTTGAGCACCACTTAAAACTTCTGTGTGACCCAAATGATCCTCATCCTTTTTTTTTCTGAATTCCCAAACTATACATCCAAATTATTTAAGGCACAGTTATTTATGGCTACTGCTTGCAGCATTCAGGAGGTAGAGTTCATTCCTCACTCTGACCCTAGCATCAGGGATGCTTGATGCTAATCCTACTGCTCAGAGAGAGTCCTAGATAGTCTGTGTGCAAAATAGAAGCAGTAATTTGGACCAACTACCAGCACAGAAAAATAACAGCTATAAATTTATGCCATGAGGAAATTGGAAAGGAGGCTTCTATTGTCCTTGCTAAGCTCTGACCCACAGTTGTCACTGAGATATCAGTGGGCCAACAATGTGTTTGTAGCTCATTGTCACAAGTCTTCACACCAGACAAATACTCCTTGTAACATATCCTTGCAATGACTGGCAGTGTGCCTGCCTAATGTGACAATTGGTACATTTGCAAGTGTGATATACCTTGATATTTCAATCTTTATTTATGCAGGGACTCAAACCATTAGTTCCCACTGAATCCCCAGCTCCGATTTTTGGGACAAGTAAACCTGCAGATTTACCAGCAATTGAGTCTTTCTTGGGTACAAACAAGGTGCCAGACCTACAGAAAGTTTTTCAGGTAATAACAACTTTGAGAATAACTTAAAGAAAACTGGAGAGTAGGACATATCTGTTCTTATTTTAACATAGCTAACTACTTTTGCCATTCTACAACACCTGAATTCTGTAAAGTCTAGTCAAGAAACTGTCAAGCACAGTACAACCTGTGTACTTGTACTATACTACAGAGTATGTGCCTTGTATAGGAGATAAATACAGAAAGTGGATAAATGCAGTAACATTGTCTTTTTGCTGACTTCAGAAATTGTTGTATTATTTGACTATTGGAAGCAGTTTCTCTCTGGGAATCCAAGTGTATGCCTTAAAGCAGATGTGTAGGAACAAAGCAAATCATTACTGCTTTGTGTATAATAACTTGAATGTTGCTGAAGCTGTTTATAGTGCAGTATAAGAGCAGCACAGTGAAGTTTTCAAAGCCAATTTGTTAGCCATGCAATTTCTAAATGTAGTAGGACTTTTCCTAAAACAAATTAGTTAAGCTTTTTTTAACCATCAAGAATGTGCTTTATATAATGTTCCCTTTTCTCTCTTACATGCCACTTCCATTTGGAATGTGTCAGTCTGACTTGGTGAATAATTTTTTTATATGTATCTTTTCACATTCTGTTGTTAGTGATACTTTTCCCATCCAGGTCCTCTTGAGAAATATTTCAAGATATATTCTTTCTGCTTGCACTTAACAGCTTTGGCTAACAAAATTAACTTGCCTTCACATTTGTCTTGCTAGATAAAACCCACATAATACACTTGGTTGTAGTGAGCCTATTTGTCAGGAGGTTCCCTTCTTGGAAGTCTCTTAATTTACCCAAGGTAGCTTATTCCTTAATGACCTCAGTACGGGTGTTGATTTCTTTTTCGCTTGTTTTCTCCTTGAACTCTTCCCACAGAGATCAGATGGGCTGCCAGTACACCTGAAGCGAGGAGTTCCAGATAGGATGCTCTATCGGACCACGATGGCTCTGACAATAGGAGGGACTATCTACTGTCTGGTAGCACTGTACATTGCCTCACAGCCAAAAAATAAATGAACCACACCTCATGGGACTCGCAGCACTCCTCTGAACCATCTCCTGCATGTACCTCTTTGCACTTAAATCTGTTCCCTATGATCACATAGGGTTCATTATTCAGATCAGATTTCTTGGAGAAAACATTTTTAAATCGGTTGCCTTATGTATTCTAAAAAACCAATATAAACAGAGAAATACACAATTTTAACATATGGTTGTAGCTTTTCTTGTCTTGCACGAGTTTATGAACAGCTGGAAAAAGTTAAGCTTTTCCTTCCTTCCCTCCCCCAACTTAAACAATGTTAGAGAGAGGACAGGACAAGTAATGTGTGGGCTATGCACCACATTCTTTAGTGGAAGGATGCTGCTAGTTTCCAAAACACTAAAAGCAAATAATTTAATTGTTATAGCATACTGGGAACCTGTTTCTGTCTTATACAGGTCATTTTACATAAGCAGCTGGCAATGGAACTTTTCCAAATGCTGGTATATTATTTAATATTATATCACCTCTGGTGGTAGGACAAAGGGCTTGTCTCTCTGGAGTATTTAAAGTGGATTTAATCCATAACTTTAGCATCACTGTATGCAGCAGAGTGCAACATTATTGTAGGATCAGTTACACCAGTTTTTGGACTCTCCTTTGTCAAACTGTATTATCATGCAATAAAGATACCTACATGAATACTAAAACAGGCAAGTCTCCAAAGTTTCAGACCATTTCAGCATGCCTGGTAGTGAAATAAACATATTGGTACACTTCTAAGTTCAGCTTGTAGATCTCAAATCAGAAAATAGATTCAGCTACCTTATTGTCATCTTTTTGAGATGGTAAATCCCTTAAAACCCTCTCCCAGACCACATTCTGTGTTTAACTATAATTTTGGGTGAAACAGGTCACTGTCATAACTCAGCTGCTTATTATTTTCAGTGCCTGCAGATAGCTATTTATGTACACACATTCACACGCATTTCCTTTGCTCTGTGGATGGAAGAGAGACAAGCCAATAAAACCCTTTATGTGTTCTCTTTCCCTTGTAACAGCATAGCCTTGAACTGCAAGTTTCATACAAGTCTTCACAAAAAGCATCCTCTAATTTCATAGCTCCTCCTCTGCCCCTGAACACTGATTTGCTGGCCACTGTAAAGACCCATCTCTGCCAGAACTGTGCAGAAACAACCTTGAAAGTAAATAAGAAAAATAGTTGATAAAGGAAACTAAAATTGCCTTTTTTCAATCTTTTACGAAAAAATTCTGATTTTTTTCCAGTTAAGTTACATCAAAGCCTTATTGCTGTTTCATAGGAAAGAAGATAGCTGTTTGTACTGTGATTTCAGGTTTCAGTCAATGTTGGTATTTCAGAATGGGAGCGATTTAAGTCAATGAAAAATAATTTTGTAAGGACAGCAGGAGTCAAAGAATAGCAGAGAATAAATTCTGCAGGAATTGACAGTTGTGTTGCCTCTACTGATAAAATATTTTCTCCTCAGTAGCCCATGCTTCCATGGCACTAAATCTTGTACTGTAGGCTGTTAAATACTACAAAAAAGAAAAAAAAAAAAAGAAGAGAGAAAGAGAAAACAGCACAGTAGGTTGTTGTCTGTCTTCCCTACATACCATCTATCAAGCACTGCCTACAAGAATTTTCTAATAAAGGATATTTTGCACATAAACTTGACAGGTAGATTTTCATGAAGCCGAGCTTTTGCTCAGAGTATTTCCATGCACTTAGTTTTCTGCTTTGGTTTTGGTTTTATTGGAGGGGTGGTTTTGGGTTTTTCTTTTTTTTTGGTTTTGTGGTGGGTTTTTTGTTTTAAACCAACTATTTTTAGCGCTCATCTAGAGGGTAACAACTTTCTGCTTGTTGTTAAAGCAGATGCGGATAAAAGAACCAAGCTGTTATCCCACAGCTCATTAGCCAGTGGGAATACGCTCCTGGGAGGAATGACAGCCTTAGCACTCAGGCCCAGCTTGCTTAAAGGAACTCAGCTAGGACACTGGGTTCACGTCTCGCAGTTAGAGGTCATGCCATGGATAGCAGAATTGCCCTGGGCCTCCCTTTTCCCAGCTCTTTGTCAGCAGCTAAGAACACGTGCCAAAGGGACAAAAACCACCCATCAGATTTTGCAAATAAACAGAGACTACATAATCCATTGCACCTTCCCCCCGCCCACCACCCTGCCCAGTGTCTGGATTTTGAAAAACTATTTTCACTTTGCCCTTCTCGCAAAAGCTGACCCAGTTGAAGCAGGATGAGAGTTCTGCTTCAGCTTTTCAGATTCACACCCCTGGTTCAGTTGGGAGTTAAAGAACAAAGAGGCTTGTCTGCAGCCACTGAGTACAGCTCCAGGTCTGAGAGAAAGGGCAGACTGCATTTCTATGTTCCCTCAGCAAAGTGCTCTGAAGAACAGGAAAGCTTCCAAGCTGTTACCACATTAGTCCGTGGCAGCAAAATCTTGCCCCCTTCCTCAATTAGTTTTGAGATCATCATGAAGAAAATGCAACATGGTAAATCCTTTTTCTTCCTAGAGAAAAAAACTCTTAAATATATCTATTTTAAAATACTGATGCCAGACTTCTGTGAGGATTCAAGAGGGTCCACATGTTTTGAATCATTATTTGTGATACAGAGACCTAATCATCATGTTAAGCCTTTAAGAACATCCTTACCTCTAAAAGGAGTAGTCTGACCCTGGCTTGATAGTTAAATAAAGTCTTCAGTAAGGAGAACCAGGGGTGACTTGCAGTATCAAGGCTACTTCAATATTGTGAGTTGTCACCCCCAGAATTAAGAATCTGACGGGAACGGCAACTTCATTACAGTGTTATGTTCTTGTTTTTTAAAGACCTTCTCAGTTTTGTCTTAGAAAATACGCAACCTACCAACACAGAGGACTGGGGGAAAGAAAAAGCATTTTTAAAATGATAGCTTATACTCTAGTGTTTTGGTTTGAATGTATATTAGAGAATAAATTACAATAAACTCTCATACCCCAAGGTGCTGAGTTTAGAAGCAAAAGCAGCTGAGATTTAGAATACACTGGAACAAAATTATCTCATGGATAATCATCCATCCCCCATGGCATTATCTTATTGTTGAGAGACACTGGTTTTCCTTCTTAAATGATTTCTCTGGCAACCTGGATTCCACAGTTATATCTTTGTAATGGTTTTTAAATAGGATCTCCTCCCCTACCTTTTGTGTGGGAGTAGCAGAATAAATGCATTTGAGAAGACATTGATAGTATGCACATACGTCTTTCAGCTGCTTTAAAAATTAAAGTGTGTTAAGGGGAGGATTCCTCCACAGTGTTTAAGTGTGACCATACAGTCTCAATAGGCTTTTGCCTTAACATTTTAAATTGTCAACAGACTGATTATTTCCATACTGAGACATCAACTGTTTGATCTTGCCTTAAAGCAAAGCTTTCAAATGAAAAGGCACTGAAAGGAATAAAACCATGAGAAACTAGAAAATTTGGAATCTAATCTTACAGACAAAAAAAAAAAAAGCCAAAATGAATGTTTAAGAACTGTTTCTTTGCATACATGTACATGGTGCTTATTCTGTCTTTATTCTCCTTTCTGCCTTCCAAGAGGCTTTAAGAAGCACAGATTAGATGGGGTTTTTTTTTTGGTGACACCTCTCACAAACCATTACCCCCTGCAGTTCCTAAAATTCGAAAAACTAAGATGTTTTTCAACAAAAAGAAAAATGGGCATGCATTGGCTAAGTTGTGTGTAAAATCATGCTAAACTGCTCTAAAAAAAGTGCAAGATATCTACATTTTATGACATAGTATACTAATTTTTTCCCCTTTCCAGCCCTTCACCTCAGTGAAGGGTTTCACAAGGAAGCCAAAGCTTGATCTCTGTTTTAAAATGGACAGTGGGAAGAATTTTCTTGTATTCTAAGCATTAATGTTGAGCAATAGGCACAAGAAACAACCTTTTAAACATTTTGCATATTCAGTACCATTTGCATCTTCATTTATAAAAGATCATTAATTTGAAACAATTCCAGTTAGCTGCAGTGCAAGTGATGCACAGATTGCTAAGAGATAGAAGCATATTTGCTGTGAGAGGGAGTGCAGGCATTCCTGTGGATCAGGAAATAGGGTACACGCTGTCAAGCATCAGTGTGGCATCTCAGGAACACCAGATCTCATCTCCTGGTGCTTCTCACGTGATCCCAGACTGCTTTTGGATATGGCACTAGACAGAAGGAACCATTTTTTTGTACATTAATTATCTCAAAATACAAGGAAGTTGAATTTAAGTGTCTGTTTCCTCACCCAGTCTATTGTAGGCAGCCCAGATCTGGGCTGCAAGAAGGCAGTCATCATCCTCTGGCTCCAAAGAGACATGAGACTCCCTGATAGAAAGTTTTTTCTGAATGATTTTACCCAGTGGATTCAGTGCTGCAAAACTGGGGAGGTGGGAGAGAGGGGGAAGTATTTTTCCTCATTTCACATCAGCTGCATACCACTCTCGCTTTTCCCCTTTCCTCACTCCCACGTTTTTATTCTGAAGACCATGAAAATTTTTCTAGTTACTTCCTTTTTTACAGCATTTCTTAAATATTCTGTCCCACAAAAGAAATGAAATTGTTTCTAAGGGCTTCAAGAGATCTTCTGAAATATTCATACCATATTCATATAATTTGTCACATGTATTTTTTTCTCTGCAAGCTGGAACAAGCCCCAGAAGTGTCCTTTGTCATGTACACAATCCTGTCAACCCAGTGAAAATCTTACTTCAGTGAGAAGTCTTTGAAGAAGCTGTTCTACAGGTGTGCAAACGTAGGGGCATCAAATGACTCACTGCTTACAAGCACCAGACTGCATTTCAAAGAAATAGAGGAAATACTTCTTCCCTGCAACATTCTTACACTTCAAGCCATGTTACCTCAAATGTAGTTTTGTACCCTCTTTCCTGTCTTCCTCACAATTCAGTCACGCACATTCATTTTGCTGTAAGTACTTTATCTATTTATGGTGTGGTGCTACCTCAAACCTCTTGGATACCTTTCACCACTGAGCCCTAATTTTGAGCACCCAAACTGGAAATTTAGGCATCAATTATAGTGTGTGTCTATGACAAAGCTTTCACTTGAGGCACAGAGACAGCTGACAGCATCCATTGTGGAGGTCGGTACAACCTGCCAGGGTTAGCTAGATGGTCTTCCAACCACAGGAAGCCATTCTTATCCTTTTGGATGGTTCTTGCTACCCATGAGGGAGATCATCGGTGTAATCTTTAGTTCCTTACCTACTCACAAGAGAAGACTGTACATTGTCTAATCTACAATATTGCCTAAATGCGAATTGTGTTTTCCTTTAAACTAAAAGCAGAACAGCACTCTGGAAAGAGAACATGTTTGGTGGAGTGGAGAGCTTGTAAATGTCAGTTCCACCAACTTGATCTTGACTTGTAGCAAAGAGAGCAAGACTAATGAAATGCAGCTTTTCTAGAGAACAAGTGGTACATATTAAAGCTTGTTCTTGCATAAGCTTAAGAAAAATTTATTAGTCTTCTAATTGGAACTGATTAAGCAATTCTGCTCCTATGCAAAACAAAACCCACACTTCATCATACTCATTGTCAGCAGCATAACCCTGCCGAATTAACAGGAGGTAAGACTTTAGGCTCTTACAAAACAACAGTAGCAGAACCCTATTTGCAGTCAAGCAGGTTGGAGTCCACGTAAGGTTCATAAGGTGGAGAAACCAAGCAGCTTGTAGCACTGTATCCTTACACTGTCTTTTCAGAGATGCATATTTTCAAAACAAACCGAAAGAATGATTTCTGGCACTCTCAGAGACTTGCAGGTTTCACGTGGAGGTCTTTCTGAAGCTCTGTAACAGCTTTCCATGGCCACTGAAGAATGGCTCACTAGACAAACGAGTGAGAACCTTAGACAGGTTCCCAGCTGTGCAAAACCTCACAGAGAATGCCTGTCAAGCCTGCCCACAGAGAAGCTGTGTATTTCATCTCTCTGTACTGCAACATGTATAAAATGTAAACATAATACAATATCCAAATGTGACAGTATTAAAATGCTAGAATAATTCCAAAAGACCTTCAGGAAATTTATAAGTGTGTGTCATATCTTTAATTTCACTGACCAACAACTTGCAACAAAAAGCTGTGGATGGATTTCCTGGATTACAAACTCAAATCCTATGTTCTCCATTTAAATTGTATTGGATAAACCAAACTAAGGGAAAACAGAAAGAATCTGCCAGTTGCACTATTAACTAGAGTCATCCCTTCTCCCTGGTTTTCTACTCTTCATTCCAGGAGATGGCAGTACCTGTGCTTTTCCTGCCACTTTTCCTGGAAGGAGGAAGCAATAAGTAATCATGCACCTATACACAGTATGATTTTTCTTTCTTCTAGAATAAGGGAGACTGGGTGACCATAGAATAACCAAGTTGTTTCCATGACACCCGTTCCTTTCTTTGTGGATACAACCAAAGGGCTCAATTCTGCAGTTTTCTCCAAAACTGTAGTGCCTCACATGACTGACAGGCCTAAGGAAGGGAAGGCCTTCATGGATACTCTGGCTCATCAACTCTGGCCCATGGCTAGCACTTAGGTAAGAGCTGTGAGAGAAAAGGGGAAGTGATACTTGCTGTCTCTGGAAACAAAGCCACCAGGACTACATGAAGCTGTCACCTGTAAAAAGCACCATGGAATGCCAGCAGGCCTTGTGACCATGTGTCAGATGGTTATTCCATATATACACATATGCGTGTACGTTGGTTATTTCAACCCTAAGTTCTGGATTCCCCATCTCCAAAATTCAGCAACTTTCACTGGCTAGATGACTTTCTCTTGTGTGAACACTTGTATGTGTCCTTTAGTTCTTGCATACTGTAAACTCAGATGACCACCTGATACACACATTTTATCAGGATCACTGATCCGTGTTTATCTTTTAATCTCTTCAAATTTTAACTGGCTGTGTAAGAGTCTTCAAATGCTCAATCAAGCCCAAACTGCTCTTAACATCCCTTGCTTTTACAAGTATTTCTGCTAAAGATAGCTATCGTATCTTACCTTGTATTAGCAGCTCTGATCCTGATAACTGAGCCTTAAAGTTGCTGAACTCAGTGCATGAATGAGGAATTATGGTCTTTGTTTCTCAGAACTGTTATGAATGAATTGTTGAGGGTTGTCTTTCGCAATATGTTGTATTAATTATGGATCATATTATGAGATATGAGTTATAAAGTTGGATATTATGATATTATCCTGTAGAAATATCAAGAGGATAATACACGTTAAGGGGTTTAATGTTGTTGGGGTGTTTCAGCTATCCAAGTTGGCTTTATGGGGTGGGTGATTTGTGTGGTCAAGTCAGTTCTGTGGGGTTTGCAGAGGGAACGAGCTGCTGCCAGCCAGGCTCGAGAGTACACCCATATAAGGAATAAGGGCTCCAGCCAATGAGAGCCCCGATCGCCTCAGAGACAGAAAAGGGCGGGCTCCCAGGAGATTGACAGGGGGCGGGGCCATGCAAAACAGCTCATTAATATGCATCAGCCTGAGGCAACCCTCAGGGGTATAAAACGCCGAGCGGCCACTTTGTGGCCGAGCCTCTGGCATCAGGTCAAGCTCCCAGCCCTGTCCCTTTTGCTTTGCGGATTTTTCATGTTCTCAATAAATTTTTATTTCTTCCATATTGGATCCGAGTCATTTGTAACAGAACTAACACACAGATGTGCATACACAGTGCCTGCAAGGATAATTCTGGTTTTCAGTTGTACTTCTGGAAAAGTATATTTCCAGGAAGAGCAATGGATAAGTAAATGGAATCCAGTATCTGTAACAAACATTTTGGCTGTAACAAACAGGTTTGCACCACTGGGTTGAAGAAATTGAAGTTATAGGAAACCCAACAAAATCTGTCTTCATAAGACAAAGGAAAAGTTTAAAACCCCCACTTTTTATCCAATATGTTGAAATCCGTTCTAAACAATTTGGAGTTTAACTACTACTGCACTCTCAAACTTCATATTTTAACATACATTAGGCAAAAATGCACTAAAACTGCCTTGCTACTCCTTTTCTCGTTAAACAATTGTTTCAGTTTTACACTGTGAGGAGGGCAATGGTGCATGACTGCCCTCCTAGAACTGCAAACGCTGAAGACATGATGGTCTCTGACTGAGCTTGTGAAAGGTCTCAAACAAGTGGTTTTCTATTCATGCATTTTTGTGTGGAAAAATTGCAAATACCCTGTATGCTATCACTTTTAGAGTCAGCTTTGCTAGTACACAGGGTGTTAGGCCAGAACTAGAAGAGCCCAGCCAAGCTGCTATAAATCGGACAGATCCTGTCTCCTGGGGCTGAATCAGGACAAGTCTTGTTTCTGGCGAAGTATAAACTCATTTTTAGATTGTCTTTCCATACTCTTCACCATTTTATCAGCACAATTTGTGGGTTACGTAGCAACCTGCCCAAGTTTAAGTCTTACTGGCAAAATCCAGACCAAGGCAGAAGTGGTACCAGTCAAAGAACAAAGTTCTTTATGCTTGGGTTACAATGATCTCTTACACAAACATTCAAAGTTAGGGTGAAGAGCAGCAGGGGAACAAAAAAACAAGCACCAAACCACAAACCCAAGACACCTGGCAGAGTTTCTATCCATTTTTACAGATTTTGACAGGAAATACCTACAGATTTTTCCCCTCTCGAGATTCCTTCCATATTTCATCTCTCTGTGTCAGAAAGATCAAGTAGCAGAGAGCAATTTCTTTCCTATGAAGCTCTTTGTAATAGGCCACATCTCTGCAGCTCCAGACACAGACCTTGTGCAAGATGCCAATGAAAGTGCCGACTGCGAGTTTGTGCCAGTGTATGTGGCCCATTGTGATGCTCTTTTAGGACAGGAAAGTTGACTGGATGCAGAGTACAGACCAAACTATAGAGCAATTATAATAAAATTATCCTTTTACCCTCTGAGGTATCCACATAAATCTGTGTTGTATACCAGCCTGGTGAGATTACCTGCAGAGATAATATAACCTAGAGGCTGCAAGATGGGTCACATGGCTGGGGTTCAGATCTCCCCCTTGTTTCCTGTAATGGGACCAGAGCATTTAATAAAAGCACTGTTTACATAAGGTAGACTCACAATCTTCCACCTACCAAACACCGTTACAATGAACAAAAGGTTTCAGGGGTTTTTTTGTTTTTTAATTTAAAAAGAGTTTCAGAATTTTTCACTGAGTACGCATACTTTATAGACCTAAGAGGCTGATTTGACTCTCCCTTCAAGGCCAAACATGCTTTGCCTGAATCTGATTCTACCACCTTGTTCTAATTTATTTTTCAGACTTGATTTGCTCTGTTGGAGCAAAAATAAGGAGTACAAAAGTGATATGAAAAACCTATTTTTGCTTGAGAGTGCAGAGTGAGCAAGAACTAGTCTTGTATAATTAAGTTTGAAAGTTCCTTGCAGTAATTTTATAAGTATTTCTATAGATACAAAGATCCTTGGAGATTTAATGTTCTCTTTTGTATATTATACCATTTACAATTTCTGATTTTGATCTAAGTCCTTTTGATTTACTCACAGCACTAATTACAGTACACCCAACTCTGTGACTGAAGCCAAATAGTACAGTCCATGTGAATCTTGGCTGGAGTTTCACCTGAGTGATACATGGAAGGTGGATGCAGAAACCAATGCGGAAGTAACTGTGTATTTGCTATAATTTTTTCACAAAAAAGAATAATTTATGGTCAGACACACTGGAATAAATCTTGTGTATTACATTCCTTAGATGCACTCTGAAACCACCTTTATCTCACACACAGTCAGTTATCTGTTATAAGATAAAGCAGCATGTTTTAGTAGCGATGGCACTAACAACTATGAGCAACTTCAGATTTGTGTTTCTGGAGAGCAGTTGGGTTCTGCGAGCCAGAAGGGTCCATTGGATCTGGCATCTTGAATGGCCATGGAACATCATCTTATCACTATAAATTTTATTTTTGTAGAATCTAGAACAAGCTCTATTGTTACTTGCAACAGCTCCATTTTTAGAATAGCAAAATGGTCCTTTATTTGTATCTATTTGTATCAGTTTGGTTACAAATCAAATGTGATTTACTCTATTAATCCTTAATTAATAAAATTTTCATGGAAATTAACTATAGGATTTTCATTTCAATACTGTAATAAAAGGTTTGAAATCTATTTCACAACTTTCAGAAGAGGAATTGGGGGAATAAAAAAAAAAAGAGGAGTGGTTCTCATTTTGTCTGCTGCAATTGTTATATCTGCTCAAAGTAAATTTAGGGTAATGACATTTTAATTCAATGGCCAGCTAGGGGTAAGAAAAATTCTGGGGAATTTCTATTTCAATTGATCTTAAAGGAGTCCATTTGGTTTGAAATAACATGTACTTATCTCAGGTAATCTAACCTTGAGAAGTTGTCAACTTTAGAATAAAAATCAACTACATACTGTTTCTGAACCTTTAAATGACAGCCCATCTCTCCCCACCCCTTCAAAAACCAACCAACCAAAACAACAACAAGCCCCCACCCCTCCCCAAAACACAGGAGAAAACCCAATCCCACTCTAGAATTTCTGGGATAAAACCATTGTACAGAAACACATGCACAATTTCTTACAGGTCTCTTCCTCCTTGTGCAGATTAAACTATTCACTGAATTTAAGCCAAGCTTGTATCATTTGTGTTCCATGAGAACTGACTGCCTTGAGAGAAGGTTTTAAAAAAAAAAAATAAAACCAAATTCATCTGGCTCCTAATGTAAATGGCGTGATGGTGTTCTAACAAGCACATTTACCTTTCCATAGGCTAAATTACTAGAGTGAACACACTAGAGTAGAGTGTATAAAACAACAGAAAAAAGGGAAATCAGGATAGGGATTAATTTGAAGGCCAATTAAGCATAATGAAGACTGAAAAAAAAAGTACAGAGGAAAAAATTTGAGTGAGGTTTTACAGTGAACTATCACAGATTTTAATAAAATTAGACCAGTCCACATGACATGAAACCCTGAGTCTGTTTCATAGAAGCAAAAGTAGAAATGGCATCCAAAGAACAGGAATGATGTAAATTATGACACTGAATTTCCCTGCAATGTTTCCCTAGAATGCCCAAACCACTATGCAAAGTCAATATCCAAATAGTTTTAATTCTTACAATTGTATGAGGGCTAATTACATTTCCAAGGGGCATATTGGTCTGGGAGTGGACAGCAGAAGGCAGACTTTCCATTACAGACCATTAAGAATTGTGTCTGAGCAAAGCTTATTCCTCTCAGAAAGCAACGAGGGTAGTCAGACATCTCAGTAAAGAGGGTTGTTTGTTTACAAGTGTTTCTCAGACAAACATATGCTAAGGACATAGACATTAAGATGAAGAGGTCTGGGGATGAACACTTGAAAATTATTTTATTTCTACCATTTAGTGGAACTTTGATGATGCAGAACACTCCAGAGTTTAATAACACAACATAAAGCAGTGTTTTCTGTCTGGTGCTTAAAACTCAATTTTTAATTGAAGTGGCTATACTGCTTCTTCTAGCTGGAATGATTTGAAAACAATTTCTGATTCATTGATCTTTGTGTTTAACCCCAGGTATTGAATTTGGATGGTGCAATATTTCATGTAAATATATTTTTCTTTTCCTTGATGATGACCTGTCCTTCTCCCATCCAAAAATATGGAAAACTTAAGGTAATCATATATTCAAAATATCTTAATTTGAATTTGATAAATGCCCAATACTGGTGCAGCCTAAGATTATGCCAAGACTGACCACCACTTTGAAAGGAACACAAGGCTTCAGAAATAAAAAAACATTTCTGAGCACCCGAAGGCGACATGAGGCTTAAAGAACAAGCAGAAATCAAAATCTGTTTTATACAGGGATGTATGAAAGGGAAACAAGAATGGCTGGTGAGATGGAATATTCTCCTTGGCTTTCTGTCATTCAAACATTTTCATTGCTGTAATAGGAGCTTTGCTGAGAATCTGCAATATTTTATTTTACTATGAGCCCTATAGCATCCCTAACCAACTCTTAGTTTTCTGTCCCAGTGAAGGACTCTGGCCCCAGTTGGAATACTGACACTTTCAGATCAGCTTTGCACAGAGAACAGTGAGCATTCAGCACTTGGCGGGGTTATGGCGTGGTGGCCATCACAATTACTTTGCCCAAGGCTGACCTCAGGAATTCATCTTGTTACTGAAGCACGGGGGGAGGAGAGGAAATAAGCTCAGTATCTGTTTGAACAGGTAGAATGCAAAAGTTAGGGAACACCTGTGGAAGACAGACCTTTGAGCAACAGTGCTTTGATCTTCAAACTGTAAGAATGGATTTGTTTCAACACACAGTTTTATGCATGTTGATTTCCTGTCTTAGGATCTCAGTGTGCACAGTGGCGAGTTTTCCCAGGGTTATTTTTGTCAAAATCAAGTCCATGTTACATATTTGAATAAACCTCTATTAAGTAGCTTAATCTCTATTAACTAAATTAAGTATTTAGTAGGAATGGATATTTCCGGCTGAAAGTGAGGGGACACTCCACATTCATGGGCAGCGTGGAAGGATGCAGGTAAGACTAAAGATAAGGTCCTCTGTGTGCGGCAGAACTGTTCATGCCTGCTCTCCTGTGGTAGTCACACTTGGTCTGTCAAACCTCCTCCCTTCCCTTCAAGGTAACACTTGTCTTGGATCCTCTTTAATATTTTAATCAGGTAATAGACAACATAGAAATAATCTGGAGCTACCGACAGTCTGACAGACAAGATTACAGGTGGCAATTTATCCCCAACAAATCACAAACAGCAGGTGCCTTCTGCTGCTTTTTCTGACACTAAGAGCACAAATCTCTCAGCTTCCTACTCTGTCAAAGCATCAGTTTAAAGAAGTTTCCAGAAATTAAATTTTCTATGATGTGAAGGAGATCAACAAATACATTTAAATCATTATCAGAGAGGGATCTGTAGACAGAGTGTAGAATAAATTCCATATGGCATAACTGACCTCTATGTTTCAATAAACCGTATTCCTTAATAAGTAAAGCAGAGCTGAAGACGAGTCCTTTGGCCAAAGCAAAGGGAAGCAATTTCACTGCATCAAGGCACTAATACCCTGCAGGAGTGAAAGGATAACTTGGGATGGCACATAGGACCCAAACACCATGGCCAAGCTGGTTTGAGATTATAACTGATGTCTTTGAGGTGCTCTGACTGCATTACTGCCCTCATCTGTCAGAGCACTGTGATTCAGCTGTATCTGCCACCAGGCACAGCAGTACTATGTTTATGTTGTTTTTTAAAAATGAGGCATTGTAGTCAATCTGAAATTCTATGCTGCTTTGAAGATGTGCATTTCTGGTAACAATATCAATCACATATCTGAAAGAAAAAAACCCTGCAAACCTGAAAATTAGTATTTGCCCCACATAAATATGGAAATCCTGGGTAGCAAGCGGTATAAAAAGGGAAGAAGAAATGAACTTTTCCATAAACTTCCTTTCTGGTAAGCCCCATCTTTGTAAGCAAAGATACAAGGAGGTGCACAATTCTTTAAGATGTGTAGCAATTTAGTGGCACGTAGCTGTCAGAACATTGGAAAAACCCTACTCACTGCCTGCTACTGCATCTGGAACACTGTCATCAGCAACCAATATTGAAAATAGTCATGCTGCAGTAAAATGCTGTTTAATAAGCCACTTAACCAGGACAAATGATATGAACAAACACTGCAAACTGCATCCAAATTTGTGGGTCATCAAGGAGTTTTTATGATCAAAAAAATAATAAAAAGATTTTGCAAATTGCCATCATGCCTTAGGCATATCCTATCACACAGAATTCACCGTGTGTCAGGCAGCACCATTCCCTAGCAACATCAAGTGTTATTATTAGCAACCTAAGACCCAAGGTTATTAGTGAGCTGTGAACTCACAATACTCAGAAGATAAAAACCTCTGATACTTTTATTGCTCTCATTGAGCAGCTGGTGTTTTAATCATAATATGTTGTCTCATTAAAAATCATTACGTTAATTCTGTGTATGATTAGAATCCACAAAGCCTGTTGAACACTGCCTTAAAAAAAAGAAAAGGTCGGCCTTCTGTAGTCTCTCAGAGTACTTCTGGGTTTATGTTAAAGCCTTTTTTTGAGGAAAGGGTGAAAAGGAATAGTGGTACATTACAAGGGTTTTCCCCTAAGGTAGAAACAAAGCCTGAGAAAACAAAGGTCTAAGCTATTAAAGTGGGCTGTGTGCTGAAACTGGCTTTGTGCAGTTGCAGGTGCAAGGCAGACAGACTGTCTAAGTTTTAGCTTTAGCCACCAGGCTCTGAGCTCCCAGCTCAGCGAAGCATTGTTGCCCCATTTCCCCCAACGCAGCAGTGTCTCAGCCTTATTCTCAGCAATGCTTCGTGCTTGGCTGGTATTTACTATGTTGGACCCGCACGCCCACTAGGAAGTTTTTAGAAGTTCATTAATTACATTTTTTAAAAAGTAAGAGCATTGCTGTAGAATAAAAGAATAAAATCCTCCAGTTGCTGGAAAAACAGTTGGGAACTGCACCCATCTGCTCCACATGCACATGGGGCAGGGGGTCACCTTGTGCTCTACGTTTTGCTGGGTCAGGTACAGTGTGGATGGACTGGGAATCAATACTGCGAAGGCCTTGTGTCTCTCCTTCTTCAAAAGGAAGCACCACAGCTTCCTCCCAAAACTCTGGATGGAACCACAAGGCAAATAAGGGTGCCAACAAGCCTCAGGTCAGGCAGGCAGAGGAGGTAGCCTTGACTCACCCCACCTCAGAACTTTTTGCTTTGGGAGATCAGTGAATGCACTATGAGTCTCAGCCCTGCCATCCCACCACCTGTGCATGGTCCTGCTCCAGCGACACGCAGTAGCCGGCAGACTGGTATATGGCCAGGCTCAGAAATTCACACAAACTCCCCCTTGCTGGCATAGATAAATTAGCTGGAATACTACATCACAGTTTTGCCAGACCCCTGCCAATACAATCTCACCAAACACTATGGATGGTATTTGTTGGGGACATTCTGAATCTTATCAGCCCAAACCACAGCACTTCTCACTACCAAGTCTTCCTCTCCACCCTTGATGTTTAACACTTTCATTTTATCTCGAGGTAACGAAAGTATTCAGAGTGAGATTTCTTTGGTTTTGCAGTTTTTCTTTCAGAGGCTCAGATTCACAGAGCCCACAGTATGTGGTTCATTGTGAACCCCTCAACACAAACTACAGGGTTATAAATTTCCCTGCAAATGGAGAATGTTGTCCCCTGGGACCAAGAGAGTTCCTAGAGCCAGGGCAACAAGGTGGTCTCAGTGCAATTCAGACTAGCCCTGTCTTTGCAAATCATCTGAAAAAGAAGATTCTGGCTCACCCTCAATACCAGCCTCATCCCCACGTCCCTTGCTCTCTGCCATTGAGCCTTCAGCAGAAATCTTCTGGGGATGTTTCTAAATTAGCTCGCCAGTCAACCTCCTATTCAGCGTGCAGCAGCAACTTTCCAATTAGCAGCTGTTCTTCCACTGTAGTCTATACTCTACAAGTCATTGTTCTAAATTTACCTACAAATTGAACAGCCCTCTTTCCATCTGTAATCAGGCCAGGTACCAACATGTTCTAAATCCTCCCTCATCTGATTACATTACTGCTCATTAATTTTCTTCTCTATTGTTGTTATTATTCCAGCTTCACAGCACTGGATTGATGTTGAATATTGACACAAAACAACTTCAGCTGTACAACTCAACCCCTGTGTGTCTAGTCTACACTATCAGTAAAATAGGCACATTTATGTTCACATTTGTTTGTAATGCTTAGTCACATTCACAAAAGTATTATGTACCACCACGTAAGAACATTTGCAGAGAGGACTGTACAAACATTTACAGCTGAATTCCAGTTCTTAATCACCTTTTCATTTGTATGTTTCTAGCTGGAACATGACAAATCTCTATCGGAGGCTGCATTTAAGAAATCGGAGCACCAGATATTTAAGACATGAACTAAAGACAAAAGAAGAAAACACACCTTCTTCTCACAGGAGAATATTGAAATGACAAAAAATCTACAAGGTCCAAAAATATTCCAGCAAGAAATATGGCTTGAAATATGAAAAAAGACAGGCACTCTGTGTAGTAAATCTCTTGACTACATGATGAAAACATGTAAGTTCTGAAATTTAAAGAAACTCTACCTCGAAGCGTAAGAAACATTCATATCCAAGATTGACAGAATCTGGATCTGCAGCCAACCTGGTTTTGTCTTACCTAGTCCACTTTTTTTTTTTTTTGTTTTAAGACAACTTGCACACCCCCTTCGTGAACAGTTTGTGACTCCCCTCACAGCCCCTCACTTCTCATGTTTCTGCACCAGAGCCCTGTGTGAGCAGAGGCACATGAATATCATCAGAACTTCCACATCCAGGAACTCCATTGGCTTTGGACACATCTGTCCCTCATGGCATCTCCACATTACCCTTCCTATGTAAACAGCAAGGGTGCAAAAAAATCCAAACTCAGTGATGAAAGGCAGCAGGAGCTGCACAGCCACCCCAGTGATTCTCCCAGTTAACACCACTCTGTGGCTTCACCTCACCTCGCCAAGCATTCTTCTCTCCCTCATACTCTGTTCAAGCTTTGAACTTTGAATCTAAGTCTAGTGTTCAGCAGAGCCCTATCACCTGCACAAAGTTACCTCATGAAACAGAAGGTGGGTCCCTGCTGTGTTCCTTGCCCAGCTGCCCCTGGACTACAGTGCCTGGCCACCTGCAGATCAGGAAAGGAAACCCAACTGAACCCTTTCAGGTTGCAGTAATTTAATCTCCCCTTCCCAAAAGATGATTTTAGCAAGCAGGAAAACACTCTTTTTCTATGTACCATTCTCAAAGGCATCAAAAACCCTTTATGAAAGTAAAATTTTTCTTTCTGAAAGCTAATTAACACTGAGAACAGACACTGTAACACTGAGGTTTCCTCTGGCTGACAATTTTAAATACTGTTTCCTTCAATCTTCATGGACTTCAAATTGAACACTTGCTTACGCTTCCAGTGAAATACCATTATTTAATCCGCATTAAAATGCTTCTTCCAGTTGTCATACTAAAATGTTCAGCTCTTGTACTCTGAACTGTATAATCTATTATAGCCTTTATCTTTACGCTAACCATGTCAGGAGCAATCTGTGGATATCCTAACCTTTCCCTTTCTAATACCATAATCTCCTAATCATTAATCAAAAGAGAAAAAAGAGAAAGACTTGAAAAGCTTTTCCATGTTCTATGTTAGCAGTTGCTAAGTCACTTGGCAAAACTATTAAGCAGCCAAGCTTTTCTGTTTTATTAGATGTTTTCTTTTAATTATGCTCCCTCTGTTAATCTTCCTCTGTTGCTTTATTATGCATCACAAGCTTCTTCACTTCCTAGATTAGGTCCATAGTTCTTTATTACTCCTTGGCATAGCTTGCAACACCTTACCTCAGTGCTCCATTTGTGACTGGCATATGATGCTTTATTGAACTAAACCAATGCAATGTGAATGGAAATGATTCATTTCCTAGCACTTCCTAGGATTCTTTTTTTGGGTTTGGAAATGAGAGCGGATTAGGGGAAGTGTCATTATACCAGATGGGACACTTACACGAATCAACCTTATCTAACATTGAAGTGAGCCCTGTTCAGACAACGAAGCTACACTACATGACATCCAGAGGTCCCTTCCAATATACAGTTTTCTGTGACTCTAATTCCAAACCTACTCTTTTTTTGGCTCATCCTCATGCCTTAACACTAAGTCTTTTGCTACATACATGAAGTCTTAACAGGAGTATGTGCCCACATGTTGTTGAAGGGCTACATTGACAACACAGCAATTCATGTTCAAATTTTCCCTGCCTGCAACCTCACCCTGTTCTCCTTTGTTCCACAGAAATGCTTGAAATATCTCCCAGAGATTACTCAGCAGCTTGCTTTCTATTACTTGATGCACTTTCACTTTGCACAGGAGTCGAGACAGAGGTTTACTGCCTCCCAGGTGGGTGCTCTCACTGCCACATTGTGTGTCATGTCCTCACCCTCTTGTTTGTTCTTTATCCTCTCCCAGGGGAATACTCAATTACTTCAATGTAGTATTGTCTTGGATTCCAAGACAAGTATATAATAGTCTTCAGGGGAAGAGATAGTGCTGTTACCCTTTCTTTGTTTTTAATGAATTACCTTAACTGTTTCATTTGAGTGGTGCATGCACACATGCTACTGTCTCTGTTTAAAGGGAAGAAATAAGTCAAGAACAATGAATCCCTCCCTTCCATGTCTTCCTCCTAGGTCTACAGAGGAAATCAAAACTTATTTTCACAGTCCCAGCAGAGTACAGGCTGATCACCTCTTGCATGGTTCTAAGCCAGTGAAACAACACTGACAACAAATTTTAAACCTCATTAATGCATGAAGAATAATGCATGGGTTATTTGTTACACAAAAATTAGCTATAAAGAATAACCTCTGCATGCAAACAGGAAAAGTTGCCACTAATGCAGAGAGGCATTTTGCCATCTACCAGAACATGCCACTCAAGAATAGCGATTTCTTGTATCTAGCTGCTTCCTCAAGGTCACTTCTGGGGAGAGACAGAAGCTCACAGAGTTGTGTGTTTCTGTCCTGCTTATTGGGTCAAGTACAGACACCGGCACACCTGGGGAATGAAGGAGATGCTGCAAGCTTGTGGCTTTCGCTGCATCGTGAAATCCACAGCTTTCAGCAGTTCAAGAGGAGCTCATAAGAAGGCAGGAGTGACTCCTCTCCACCTCTGCAGATCCCGCCCGACACTTCTTCCACATCCTTGAGAAGAGGGGCTGTTCTGCATGCTGGGTGAGACAATCATCTCCTTCACAGCTTTTGGACACTGCTGCCAAAGCTGGCAACTGAGGTCATGGTGAGAAATACAGCTATGGCCTGAGAGCTTCATAGAAATATCTGAAACAAGTAGTAAACAGCCTTTTTCTTTTTTTTTTTTTTCCTTTTTTTGTAGATTAATTTCTTCAGTACAAGCAACCAGATGAAGAATTCAAAGGAATGTGCCAGAACATAAGTGGGAAGCAAATGAGTGAGCAGGATGGTATTACCATGCCCCAAAGTGAATGCTATCTCTGCACTATGAAAGAAGCTAAAAATGATACCTGTCAACCATGGAACGTTTGCTGTTTGAAGGAATAAGAGATTAAATAGCTTCATGAAATGCCAGAAGAGATGAGTAATTATTCAGTGAGGCACCTAGACCAGATTAATTACAGCTTGGGAAGAGAAATCTTGATAGGGATGTTTCTGTAAGATGGCAGCACTGAAGGAAAGCCTTCATGTTCTTGTAACCAACAGAATAATAATAACAGTATAAATAAAACCCATCACAGTAAGAACAACAAAACAATAAAGCAAGCAAACTCCCCCCAAACCTCACATGCAGGAACCATTACTTCATGAAGAAGGATCCAAGAACCATTTATCAATGTCTGCCTTTCTGCTCTAAGCCAGAACATCCAGCTCATATATTTTAGGGCAATTCCCAAAGTATTTTTTAGTAGAATACTGAGTATTACCCTTGCCCTTAAAATAGTGAAAAAATATATAAATAACTATGCAGAGTCTGTTACAAAAAGCTTAAATACAGAAACTGTGAAGGGAAGAACCTCGAGTGACACCAAGGAGATACGAAGAATACAATTCCCTTGAGATTTTAGAAGAAAAGTATTTTTATTCCTCACTCCCTCCATCGTCTCCTTTCCATAAGGTATAAGATGATGCTAAAAAAAGTGATTTTTTTTCTGTTAGGGGGAAATCTGTTGTTCATAGCAATCTCTCTCTCTGGAGGTATAAAGACTATTTGGAGAAAATTACACTAATCTCAATTGCACTGACTGACAATTGCAGTCAGAGAAGCCCTACGTCACCAAGCATTTTATCAAAGAAAATACCACACGTTCAAGAACAGAAGATTATCAGATTTTAAGTACTCCTGTACTTAAAATTAAGCATGCAGGTTCCACAAGCTTTTTAGTCTTATACAAGAAATATCAAAATACACCATGATAATTTCTTTAAGGATAACCTCAACAGCCTTTTGCTTCTAAGGAAAACAAATACTAAATTCAAGTAGCACCCCAATTTACTGTCAATTTAATTTTTCAGCTGCACTATATCACACAGCATGAATATCTTAAAGGTAATGCAGTTTTAATACCTTTACTCTTAGAGACAGAAAATTGCTTTGGCTCATCCAAAAATCCTTCCCTACGCTTAGTCTGCAGACAAAATTCATCTTTTCAGTTCTCCAAATCTAGTTGCAGGTGACTAACAAACAGCACATGTTTCACTGTGATGCCTTCAGAATTGCTTGGATCTGATCCTACATGGATGTCATGCCCTACCTTAGCAGGACAGTTTTAAACTCTCCCTCCTGGGTGAGCACTGGCAGGCCCAGGTCCTGGGATCCCATCCTGCAGCCGTGTTCCCATGACAGACTCCTCTTGTACTTTCAGGATCTGAGGTGGAGCTGGTCACTGCCATCACCCCATGGAAACTACCAAACCCAGCTCAGAAGGTCTTCACATACCTCTAAAAATAGAGAAGCTCCTCCAGCACCGCTGTTCCTGGAACAAGGAAGGACTTTCAGCAGGGAACCAAACCAGGAAATGTTGCCTGCAGGAGCAATGGAAGAGCAACAGCAGCAGAACCAGCCCCCAAGCAGCTGATGAGGACAACACCCAGCTGATACTCTCCACCACCTGCTGATTGGGCATTTACTGCCTTTTTCTCTCACTCAGACTGGTGTAATTTCCTCATCCCAGCAATGCTCTGCCCATCCTTTCACTCTTCTTCCTCTTTGGGAGAAAATCCTCTAAGACTTACTGTAAGAAAAAAATCCCTCTGAAAGCCCAGTGAAATCCTCCTTTATCAATGAAGGAGAAAAAAATAAGTCATTATCAGGAGAACAAGCTTACCGCTCCTGCACTCACACTGATTGCTTTATCTACACCTTCTGCATGATTTTCTATCCTTCCCACTCCAAGTTTTCCTTCTTTGGAAGAATTTCTGGTTGCTCTGTATTTGCAGAATTTTAGCATACATGGGCTTTGTTCCTATTTGGTCCTTGATTCCATCATTATAATAATAAAAGTTGAACATTCAGAAATAATACACAAATAACTATTAGACAGAAGACTGATCATCAGGAAGCAACAACAAAAATTAAAATTTTTCTTAAGGTCTATGCTGTGTTAAAGACTGACCTTCTTCCCTAGCAGTCAAGCTGTGAAAATTAGACCTAGCAGTTCAGTTTTAGCTGTGAGAATTGCCAATGTTGCTGAGAGCAGTCTGGCGGATAACTTGGGATGCAACACACCTGTGTTTGCAAGAACACGTTAAGTATGCCTAGTTTTCTTCCTTTTGTCTGAGAACAGTTGAATTTCTTTACAGATCTCCAAGCAGAAAAAAAAATTACTCAGAATTAAACATTAGAAATAGAAAAGATTAAAAGAAAAAAAAAGATTTTTTTAATAAGAAAATCATTGAAGAAACAAAACAAATGAAAAGAGAGTCAGAAATAATATTATTTTTAATGTTGTAAAAGAGAACTTCTTGGAAAAGCAGTTGCAGTCTGTTATTCAACTGGAGTTGAACGTTTTCCATATTTTCTTCTAGTTAAAAGTCTAGCCATTGATCCACATAAAGATTTTTGCACAAAATATTTGACCTCCTTAGATACTGTTATAATTCTCTTAGGGAGAAAAATTGTTAATGGTTAAAAACACAACAACAGACTGTAACCGCTTTTCCAAGCAGTTCTCTTTTATAACATTAAAAATAATCACATTATTTTTCTAACATTAACCTCCCATATTTATTGTAATCTTTCTCTTTTCATTTGTTTTGTTTCTTCAAAGATCTTCTTATTCAGAAAAATCTTTTCTATTTGTTTGCCATTTCAAAATCATACTTGTGGGAATGCACCACATTTTGAAGTTCTCATTGAAAGACAATTGACAAAGAAGGTCTCCTTGTGGTTTTATGCCCAGTTTTAGCTGCTTTTTCTGTCTTTCTATGCCTATGCTGGTAGGTGGATTTTGCCTTCAGACAGTTCTTCCTAGTGACCGCATGAGGTGGGCTCACAGCTCTGTCAATAAATTTGACGTTGAAAAGAGGACAAATCAAAAGTTTTTTCACCAGTCACACTAATATTTTCATTAGATTGAAGAAACTTCTTATTTACAGGAATTATCAGGTCAATTTTAGGAAGAAATCAAAGATCTTCAAAGCTGTTGTACTGTACTGTGAGAAGTATCTTCAAGCACAAACCAACAACTTTGGAGAGTAGTACAGACAGTTTAATTGCTGGTTATAGGATCTGGATTTGTTTGGTACTCTCCAATAGCCAGTTTCAGCCAAGCAGTCCGACAGGGATATATGCCAGTGCTAACCAGTCAGCATGTTTTTAATATGAAGCTCTGAGTAACCCGCTGAACAGCTCCAGATAGCTCAGGCTGTGTCCTGTTTGAGGTGCTACACTCCATGCCTTCCTTTTCTTAGCCAAGAATATTAACCAGAATTAACAATGACTAATAACATCACACAACACTTCACATTCAAGCAATGGCTGATTGACTCAGCCAGCGAGAACTGTTTGTCTTTGTTGTCCTGTGCTGCTGCCTGGCCACATTGCTCTCCTGAAGTGTTGATGCTGCGTAGGCAGGTGCTAACAAACAGGAATCTATTGCAATTTCCTTTGAGTAAACTGAAAATGATTAAATGAATACAATAAAAATTAGAAATGTAAGTGTTACTGGAACAGCTATATTTGGCAATAAATCTGCCCTTGATTACCTGTTTTTTGCTAGTGCTCACTGGCTGAAGACAGTGAACTGTCTCTACTTTGTGTTTCTAGAAGATTTCTGCCCTGGTGAGGCTTCTCAATGGTACAAACTAATTATATTAAGGCATCTTCTTAATCAGTTGTAATTCTGGTATCAAGTACAGTTCAGAAATATATCAGACCCAAGAAGTCTGGCTCATTTAGTCCTATATAATTATTTTTGCATAAAGAAAATGTCTTTGCAGTCAAAAAACTCCTGCAAGTGCCAACACAGCCTGTGTGTGAGCTCATACTCCAAAGCCATGCTTGAATTACTAGAACTACACTGAGTCTGTGCTGCTTCTGTTGCCAGAATCTCTAGAGAAATATCTTGCTGTTACTGGTGGTGTTCTAAACCACTTTGAGAGTGCTTTGGTAAAAAGACAAAAATTCAAATCCCCCTTTGGGAGACTGTGGCCAAAGCCATCTCCATTTTCATGTTTTTCAGCACTCCATGAGGTAGAAAATAATCCATTGTTTAAAATTCTTTTTAAAGTAAGGTTTGGGGTTTTTTTTCCTGATGATTTTCTGAAGGGTAAAATGTCCCCTAGAAGAAATATCATCAACGTTCTGTTTGCAATACTATTCTGGTCCTTTTTAGTTATTTTATTTCCTTTTCTTACAAATTAAATTTATTTGCAGAGACAGAACTCTTCAAAGATATTCCCACAAGATCTCTGGTTAGATTATACCACTACTTCAAACGATAATGAATCTGTTTCTGAAAAACAAATGTTTGTCTCTTCCAAATTGTGCCTTGAGTTCCCTTGAGCTTTACAATTCAGTGAGCATTAATGTTACATAGCACAAATAATGGGACTTTTTCTGAGAAGACAGGATGCAGCTGCTGATGCTTAATTAAAACTTATAAGATTTGTTGTGTTGCTTTGATCTGTTGCTTTTTTTGTTTCTCCACCTTTTGAGCAAAGGTTCTGTCAAAGCCTAAACGTATGCTGCATGTTTGTCTCGGTGAATGTCATACACAGGACCTGTCTCTGAAGCTTTTGAAAGAAAAGGACAATTCCTTTCAAGGTGAAAACACTGACACGTTTAACTGTGTTTACATTACATTTTTAGATCCATGTTAACAATATACACAGCTTATATATTCAAGTGATTTCAAGCAGATGACAATGACATAGTTTGTACACACAAGCAAATATACCTGGAAGAGTTCAAAAAACATGTGAATATGGCACTTGAGGCCATGGTTTGGTGGTGAACTCAGTTGTGGTGCTAGGTTGATGGTTGATGGTTGGACTTGATAACCTTCAAGGTCTTCTCCAGCCTTAACAATTCCACATGTGCCAAAAGCCATAGAATAGGTACATATACCTCATTTTAAGGAACATCATTTGTGCAGGAAGCCTATACTGCATAGTATACAATATGCATCACCCTACAGAGCACTAACACAGATATTGGGCAAGACAAGAATTAGTCAGAGGCAGCATAAGATGCTGTTGGAATGGGTAAGAGTCTATGGTGCTGCATGATCTATAGCAACAAGGACATCATTGCTTCCACATCCTCACAGGAAGTAGCACAGCTTCTAACAGGACAAGGATATTGCTTGTCATTATTTGAGGAAAAGAGGCTATGCTGAACCAAATCAAATCAGAACAAAAGCAGAGGCACCCGCAGTTCTCCCCCTCGTTTCTGTATTTTGCAAAAGACAGAGATGTTATGTGCATTGGAGAATGGGGCAGAAGATCTCAGCTAGCAAAGACCAGGGGCAGGGTGACATTTGTGAACCAGGGGCAGTCAGAACTAGCTTTACCTAGTTTCTGTACTTTAATGAAAATTATTATATAAGGATTTATCTTTCAATATCTATATGGATTATTGCCACTTAATTTAAATACCAAACAGATTACTTTTCTCTCTGTCAGATCAAAAAAATTTAGGGTCACACCTTAAGAAGAGGACTGAAGAGTAATAGAGAAAGCTTACACATACATACAGTGGTGTCAGTGCTATGTACTGCTTAAAGCTCTTAGGATAAAAGACAAAAGTCACTCTTCATCCACAAGTCATGCCAGTGAAAGTAGCATCCAGGTACTGAGTGAGTGCCACTTGCACTTATTTACCAGCGGATAACAAGACTTTTGGTGTTAGGGTCCCAGCTCACTATCATGGATTCTTAGAAGCAGTCTCTTTGTTCTACTGAAAGCAAAGCGTGATGTACACAAACAGAATCTTTGGTGCTTTTGCTGCCATCCAGACAGAAATGCCACGACATGCTGTAGGGAGCAGCACAGCCACGCTGCCTTTGCCACCTGGAAAGCCAATCTGGCTGCTGCCGTGCAAAGAGAGGGCTGGCCATGGCAGGTAATGGCTATTGCTAGAGGAGCATGTGGGACAAACATAAATGGCTTTCCAGGATTCAGTTGTCCCTGACCTACTCACAGCCATCTCCTCCCAAGGATGGCAAGATTCAGCGTTACTTGTAGTACTGGCAAACCTTGAAACAACAGCTGTGAAATCAGGACAGAAATTTATTGCACCCTTTGCTCCATCTAAGCAGCTACAAGCTTCTAGAAGTTGGAAGGTCATTAGCTGTCTTAGCCATAAATAATGCAGAAGACAGAATTTTTAAAGAGAATATAATGTGCCTGAGAGTTGCTACCATGCTCATTACTGATTTCTGCCAAAATTAAGTGTGTGTCTTCATGGATGAAAGTAGTCAAACACCAGATCTTGAGATCTTGATTTGAGCTGGCATCATTTTAGTTGGTATTTTCAGTCTGAAAACAGCACAGATATATTACAAATTGATGCTTGTGACTGACAAGTTTCAACAGGAGCAGAGGAACTCATCTACTCATCTCCCCATTTGGATTTATCTTAGCCCTGCTATGGAGTCTGAGTCTCCTCCTCTGGGTTACTTGCATACAACATAGATTTGATTTAACCTCTCTTTCAGATAAACCTCAGAAAGGTTTGAGAAATATAAATTTACCAAACCTTTCTGTAAGAAGGACATTGTCCTGTACACTACTCATTCCTCCCTGCCTTTACGTCCTGCTCAGAAATCGACTCTTTTGATTTAACAAGGACAGTCCCTACTAGTGTGTCATCTGTGCCACAGAAAAAGAGCTGTTTGATTTATATTGAACCATTTTAATTAAAAATTGTAAACATTGTGTTAAAGGACATGTCCTCATTCTGACAGACTTTAACTCCTTGTTTTAAATTCTCTACTTCTCTGCCACATAATTGGCAGCAGATTTCTAACATACCCTTTCTAAATGAAAGGTTTTATTTTTAAAATTATGGCACAAATTTGATGAGGTGGAAGGTGGCTGTGCAGTGAGGACAGCTGAACTGATGCATTATGAAAGGTATTATCATGTATGTAATAGGTTGATCATTCTGTAGGTCAAGCCTAGAGTTAGGGTGCTAATTTGCTAAGTGAGATAAGCATTTTAGTAAATGAAATAATTAATTTTTTTTTTCTGGCACAGAGAACTAGATGTTCACCTGCAAGGTGTGTATATGACAATATAAGAGTCTGGGTTTTTGATGGGGGGAAGTTTTCAGAGTTCAAGCAATATCTAATACTTACCTAGTAGTCTGACCTGCTATGTCATTTTTCAAAGTTAAAAGATAACAGATAAAAAAAAGTTAACAGATAAAAAAAATTAAAGCCCTTAGACACCTGCATTTTGTTGAAACACAGTATGGAGAGACCTTGAGAATGTAAAGGCAAAAAATAGATTCAAGGGGTTGTGTTACTCGGGAAAAATCTGTCTTCTCTGCTGAATGAAGCAGACATGCTATCTAGCAAACCATTTTAAAGTATTGCTTAGGGACTGCTTGTGCTATATGAAAGCTGTTCAACTTCCTCTTTCTGCCAAAACAACTTCATTTTGATATTTTCACAGCCGTGGTACTTGTTGTTTCCATTTGTTTCTTATTCCAAACCTCCTTCAGAACAAGGTGGTTACCTTTCAGACACCTGAAGAGATGCCCTCACATTTTGAGTTTCACTTTGCTTACAGTGAGCTGGGAAAAAAACATATCAAAACAAGTGAGCACAAGTGTTTTGGGGTTTGTATTGAAAAGAACAGGAAGACATAAGCGCCTTGATGAGACAACTCAACCTTTTACATCAAAACTCAGTCACGTGTAGCAAATCTAAACGCACGTGCCAGGCCCCTCGGGAGGTCTCGTGGTGGTGTGTGCTGCTTCTGTAGGTATGGAAATGGGTTGGTAGATCTTGGCATTCCCTACTCAGCTCTTCAAATTTCTGATTGAAGTCAGACAACCAGACAAACAAGATGGAAACCAGAGGAGCACTCTGAAAGATTCAAGATGAGCTTCTAGAAGGCTTGTGGGCCAAGTGCACAGTCACAGAGGCTACAAATTGTGGTCAAAGAGACGAATCTGCTGTGGGTTTATTTGACTGCATACAGTGAAATGAAACCTTGAACTTTCTTTTCAAAGAAATATGCTTTTATCAAAGAAACCTCTGCTTTCATCATGTTTGCTTCAGTATTCCTGGTTAATGGTGGCAAAGTGAAATATTATTCAACGCATTACTAACTGTACTCCTATTTTAGCCCTCTTTAGTAAGCTCTTTATCAGATAGAGAGTCAGTCATTGCACAAAAGAGCAAAAAAACCCCCAAATTGTAGGTAGAAGAATACTCAATACTATTGATAAAATATTCAAAATTGCAATTATTACCTTTCAATTACTGGGGTTCACTTACGACCATCCTTAAAAATGTATGCTCTGTAATGCTTCCTCATAATGAGGACGGAAAAGTTCTGCTTGTCTCATGACTTTTGGACCTGAAATTACTGAGGATGATGAAACCACAAGGTTTGCCATCAAAGGCTGAGAGCTGGCACCAGTAAATAACATCACCCCATATCAAAAATAAGCAGCTGAACCAGATCTTTTACAGACCAGATCCTCAAGATTTCAGGGCTGTGTATTCAGATGGCCGATGCTGCAATCAGGGTTAAGTTTTCCTGACTGTCTAAGCTGCTAGGTGAGACCAAGTTTTCTAACTGCACTCACGAGCTGATACTAACCGAGCATACCTTCAAATGATTTTAGCATTCCATGTGTTGAGGTTTTTTGAAAACGTACCTTCTATATTGGTGCTGAAGTGGGAGCTGATGGCAGGTGTGTGTTTATTAATATTTGGATCCTACCAGGACAGCTTTTTCAGTAAATCTCCAATCCATGCCCATTTTCTATGCTATGTCTCAGCTAGTTAAGCTGTCTTAAGAGTGTGCAAACCTGGATCTTTCTGGATCCAGCTGAAAGAAGGGACCAAGAGTTACCCCTTCCATCCCACTGCCTCCATGAGTATGTGCAGTGTGGGTACTGCACCCGCAGCACCAAATGTTTTGTTCTGCAGATCTGCTCCTATTGCACTGTCCTACTTGCTAATACAGACACAGACATCTCTAGAAAAATTGCCTCTGTGCTCTTGGAAACATGATTTGAGTGGCATAGCTACTGTGTAGAGGGGGGGGAATGGGTGCGAAACACAGCTCAGAGTTGTTTCATCACTGGGGAAACTGGAAATAATGTGGTTAAAGGTTTCTCCTCCAGGAGATATAACCCCATGCTTATCTAGCTTTGCTGCTTTCAGCATGACCCCAATTCCAGTGCTTGCTGCTGCACCATGCCATGAGATGGTACCAAGGTGTGGTTGAGGCTCAGAGGGCATCTCTGCATATTGATGCTCCTCTCTGCCCTGCACTGTCCATACTTCTGTGGATCATGGAGGGCGCAATAACTTCCTAGGACCCATCTCTAAGGTAGCCAGAGAAACAGCCCTTTTTGTCTCTGGTACTTCCTGAAGTTAACAAAGCAGCAATCATCACAGGGGTCTATTCTAACTAAAAGAATGCTGGGGAATGTAGCATTCAAAGGGAAAGGTAGAAGTTTCCAGGGGAGAAGACAGGGGGGAATCAAGCAGAATGTAAAATGCAGAGAGAAATTAATTTAACTTTCTGCATGCAGTATACATTGGTAGCAATTGCTACTTGTACATTCAGCTCAGGGCAATATATCACAAAATTCATTTCTCTGACCTTGTGCACATTTCTTTCTCATGAACTAGGTCTTTATGTTTGGTTCATAAAAGCACAAGGGAACTGCAGAATGTTCAACTGTATAAAAGCAGTATGTAGGACAGACTTTCCTTTGCTGTAAGATGAATGATGAAACACTTGCACAAAGATGAATAAATTAGTTTTGTGCAAAACAGTGGTCTAATAGTTTGAGGAAAGTATGTGGGAAATATGAGGTTTCTTATTCTGTGGCAATCACCATGCTATTTGGGCACTTTTCATACTTAATAGGACAGTTTTGGGGGCTGGTAGTGGTTCTGAAACTTATTCTTATGGAATCTGTGAAGTCTATAAGGAATGCATCTGCGTATGTACAAAGGAATTATGAATCTTGCATATTAGGGGTAAAACCACAGCAGATCCGATGTTTTACTCCAAGCATCAACATTTAATCTTAATGCCTTCCTTCCTTCCTGGGGAAACAATTATAATATGAATCTAATTCAAAGACAGAGGAATTCAGTGCTATTTGTCCAAATATATTAACTTTTGGCTAGATTGTGTGGCTGCAACCCCCTGTTTTGTGAAATTAAAGCATTTGACGGCTAGGGCAAGCTTGTTCCTAAAGTACTGCCAGGTCAGAACAAACTGGGACAAGCTTTAATGTATCCCATCATAGATGGGATAGGTCCCTATCTGCTCTAAGTCCTTTCCCATCTTATTATTATTTATTTATTCATTGCCAAAGCAACCTTGTTCATCAAGGATTATACAGGTAGCCTAGATACGTACATCATACTCTGTAGTTTTTTGAGTGACTGCATGTAGACAGATGGTTAAGGGCCTTGGAAATTCCACCCAGAACACTGTCTCTCTTTAGTCCTTGGCTTTGTTCTTTTTTAATTGAAATCAGAAAACCTATTAAAACTTGAAATGAGTACAACTTTTAAATGAAAAAAGCTGCCAGATAGCCAAGTAAGGCTCAAAATGAATTTTGGCATTTTAATGCACAGTGAATTTACAAAGGTATCCAGATAGGTATCTAGCATCTTTTTGAGATCACAGATATCTTAATCATTCAAATCCTTATTAAGGTAGCTAATGTATTAAACCAACATATAGCAGAAGATTAAAAAACCCCAAACAACAAACCCAACCATCAAGTCACACATCAAAGGAAGAAAGCTGCAGAAAATTTACTCAAAGACAAAGGACTTATATATCCCTTTGTTATTTTTGATCATTTTTAAGAAGTACATTAAAGAATTTCCCTCCCTTTTCCTAATTTTATCCAAACTAACAGTTTAAAAAGATGGCAAGTAGAAATGCCATTTTCAAATACAATGACAGAGGCTAGCACCTGAGTTTAATTAACTATTGAAGTTAAAAAAGCAGCCACAAAAAATTTGTCAGATTTGAAAATTCAAGGAAAGAAAACCAAATCTCCAAAGACGCACATATGTAAAACTGAGCACAACATCTAGATTCAACACTCTCTTCTGAGAAAGTCTACAAAATGACTAAGAATTCAAAACAAGTAAGATGACACTTTTATAGAAGAGAAAGGAAAGAATTCTTTTGGGCTTGGAAGTGCACCAACATTCCAAATTCTGTTAAAAATCCATAGGAGGGGCTAACCCAGAACCGTTTGTTCAGCTGAGGTCTTGGAGCAGTGAGAGTGTTTTGCTGACACATCGCCCACTGTTGTACACAGTGCCAGATGCAAGACAGGTCAGGCTTGGCAGCAGTAATTCAACCTGTCAGCTCCAGGGCAGGGAATGCTGGTGGCTTTGGGGACCATCCAGAATTTGTTCCTTGTATTAGAATGGTTTGAGTTGGAAGGGACCTCAAAGATCATCCAGTTACAACTCCCTGCCATGGGCAAGGACACCTTCCACTAGACCAGGCTGCTCAAAGCCCAACCTGGCCTTGAATACTTCCAGGGATGGGAGCATTCACCACTTCTCTGGACAAGTTGTTCCGCTGCCTTCAGAATTTTTCCTTCATACACAATCTAGACCTACCGTTTTTTTAGTTTGCTGAATTTGACTACTGCTTTGTATCTAGAAATATACCAATTGCAGAAAAGACACATGTATAAGCTCACATGTGGAGGATATATTATTTTAAAAGGCTCAGGATATAGCTTAAGGAACTCCGAAGCTACTTGAAGTAATGTCAAGAGATCTGGCTGAACTGCTGGAACTAGGCTGCCACCTACACCCAGCTGGGAAGTCTCTGTCCAGCTTAGATATCTATGTTTGTTATACTTTTCACAGCTCAGTTCTTATAATATATGTTTTCCCTTATCCTGCCAGATCATGTGAGAGGACTTCTCTGGGAACTTTCTTTCTGCTCTGACTTGACTTTGACTTTTCCTTCATCTCAACCAGAAATTTCAATGGGAAAGGCTTTATGGCAAAGGTGGTATTACAGAGCAGAATTTGTAGGGAGAATAGAGCACTCAAAGAAAGTGGTTAAGGAATGAATTATGAAAGGTTTCCATTTACTGGCAGAGGAGAAATTTGCCCTGTAGCTTCACAGAAACTAGAAAGTTCAGATGATCCAGAAATAAGTGGCAGACAAAAATTTTAAAAATAATCAGTTCCAACACCCATGGGGAAATTATCTCTTCTGTACTTTACAGTCTCCACATTAAACAGATGAAATGCAGTGCAGAGTTTCTAAAAGGTGTGCTTTAATTATATTCTATTTTTTTTCTAAAAATACTTCTTCAAATAGCTTGTTTTCAATATAGTCTTAAAAGGGCACTGCTGTGTGTTTGTCTGAGAGGTGGAGGGCATGTTTTGTGCGAGCCACACAACAATGGCACCAGTCACGTGCAATTCAGTTCCTCGGAAGAAGTTTGCTCAAGCCTTTAATGCGGCTTCTTTTCGGATATTCTCTGGGAAGCACACCCCATTATCTGGTAGCAAAAGAGTAATAGGTGTGTAATAATTATGTGGAGGAAAACTATAATGTTCAAGAAAACTGGACATTTTTATTTCTCATTTTAAATGCATTTGAAGCATTTGCAGCATAATAGACTAAGATAAGCAGGCAATTCTCATGCTTTCCCTTTGTTCCATACTAGAAATGAAGTTTCCTTTGCTTCTGTCAAGGCAAACTCCATTTGGCACAACAGTGCTGATTTTTGTACTTTCAACTGGTTTAGGTCACCAGTAATAATGTGTTTCATGCCCTATAACTGGAACAAAGATCAACCTGTAAATCCCAGTCAAAGCTATGCTCATCTTTTCCCTAAGCATATGCCTGAGCTAGCTTTAGTTGTCTTTACTCACTATTGGTTGTCATTTATTAATTTATTTTCCTTTGGAAGCATTGCTTCTTAAGGAGCTTAACGTCTTTGTACTTTACTTCTCCCTGAGCTACATGGATAGAAATCCAGTGCAAAACCACTACAGTGGCTCTTCAATTTCACTCATGTAATTTACAGGCAACTTTTCATTTACTCTACATCTGTTGCTAATGATTCATGGATTTGAACAGTATTAGTAACTTTCTGACACCTCATGTTCAACTTCTCTCTTCCAACTTGTCTTAGACTTGTCATAGAACGTGATGATGTTCCAAGCAAAGGACATTTTGTGCTCTATCAGATTTCATCACTTGAATTTTAGTACAGCAGTGGAAAAAACACCCCAACCTGTCTTCCTTATGAAGGCTATTGTGCTGTCATATTGAAGACCTTCTCCCCTTTACTGATGCTAAAGAGCATAAGCCTTAATTATTCCATCATTAGTTAACTAGACAGAGCAGAAATCATCCTACCATGCTTTAATTTTATTCTGTTTTATTCCTAGCTCTAAAGGTTCTGCTGGCATTTCCAAAGCATAATTGGGTTATTTCTTGAAGTCTTTTTATTTGTGATTTTTACATCTGACAAACACACTGTTCCTTGTGCTAATGGTACATTATGCAACACCCTAATTTCTAGTATGTTTGAGGACTTCAAGATGGTGTGGGCTTTACCATCAGACACAGAGGTAACAATTTTTGTAAAAGAATAAAGCAAATAATTCATTGTCCGCATTCCTTTGCCCCAAGCTCACTCTCACCTCCTGAGAGTGAGTCACACAGGTTTCTGCTTTTGAATGAGAGCCAGAGCTGGTAATGAGCCACATGCATCAACTGTATTTACATTTTTCTTTCAGAGCAGTTGGTGGCTTACATAAAAATACAAAACGTAAGCTTCACATGGAAAAAAATTCTCAATGAGATTTTCCCATTTTCTCATTCATAAATTAACAATTTCCTAATTCAGTTAATTATTTAGTCAAGTAGTCAATAATTTAGTCAAGTACAACAGATCACAATTGTTCTGCCAAAGGCATATGAGCACTTCCAGCAGGTGGAAGGCAAAGGGGCAAAATTGCTCCCAGAAAAGCTTGTCAATCTTGAAGATCAGTAATTGCCAAAGAAAAAGAAGAGCTGAAGCTGAATGAAATTGCAAGCAAAGGGTTTAATACAAGAGACTGGGTGTTTTGACAGCACATTTACTGAGTGTAAACGTACAAGAGAGCTAAGCCCCCAACAACCTGGATTAGGGACAGGCTGGCTGTAGCACAGCATGGCAGCTCAGATGTCATCTCTGCACAAGTAGACAGAACAGACATCTTTAATTTCTGCCACTTGTGTCTTGAAAAACTTCCATATCCTTGTTGGCTCTTTTAGAAATAAATATTTTTCTTTACTTACTTCTTAACTTGGCTTGAATGAGGAGTGATTCAGCTGGTTAACTGTGGCATTCAATATGCCTAGACAAAAAGAACTGTAATCTGAGCTCTAGGCCATCCCATAGAGTTCACCATGAATTAAAACCCTTGCAGCTGATGTGAGAACCAATTCTAAGCAGTGAACCATCTTCCAGTGAACACTACTAGCCAGGAAAGTCCTCTGGAATGCAGTGAAGAAGTGGAGAATATAAAAAAGTCCTAAGTGTTCTGCAACAGCGTTTTTATTGGGCCTCTGACTTTTATGGGCCGTCACCTGATGACAGCAGAGGATTAGTTTAATAAAATATTATATTTTTTAGACTTTTTCATCGAAAAATAATATATTTTCACATCCTCATTTGGGAATATGCACCAACTATAAGAAATAAGTTATGAAACAGTGGAAAGTTCATGTTAGGGGATAATTTAGAGTTGTCAGATACTTTATCTCTTTCCCCACCTTTCTCAGTTTTGAAAAATGTGGATCTGCTTGCTGACATGGTAAGTTGTAAAAAAATGTCCAAAAATCTCATAGAATTTGTTTTGATTTTCGGAAGACTTCCAGGGCATCTTTACTGTGGCAGTGTGATGGTTAGTGTCCTTAGCTACTTCTGCCAACAAGTGTAAAGGGGTTTTTTCTGTTAATCAAAATCTCAGGAGAAGCCAAACCACATGAATCATGAAGCTTACCTCGTCCTAATCTGAGTAACACAGGGGTATCCTCTCCCTACCTATGGAAGTTTATCCATTTTTTATTTACCACTATATCTGCAGATTGAATAGCACAGACATTTCCTCTTTTTCCTCCAGGATGGCAACGGTGTGGCAGAGCAAAGGATAGACAAGAGAAAAAAAGATCTGAAAATTAATTTCCTTCTGCACCGCACCCCATGGGATGATGAGCTAACAAAATTATAGTTTGAAAAGTACTGGTTGGATCTTGAATTAGCTTGTTAGTTAAATGTTCTGTTTTGCATTTTTAGCAGAGAAAACATTGGAAAATAATGTGTTTGACTAATCATTATTATTTACAATGGAACATGAAAATTTCAGCCTAAAGTATTCAAACATAAAATTTGCTACAACCCTCATAGTATTAGAAATAAATGAGCTGTGAAAGGTTCTGTAGTTTGTTCCTTTTTTAACCTCTACTTCCAATTTTATTTTTGCATAGACCTGTTCTTACATTCAGCTACCCTCAGTCCTTTTACTGCCATGCTTTGGCAGTCACAAACACTCCTGTTCTCCAGCCATTCTTCCTTTTTTCCTCTAACGAATTGTAGCATATTCTTGTGTATGAGGTGTCTAAGTGATGTGCAGCACGTGTGTATGTACATTGCTCTTATGGTTCCTGGCTCCTCATTTCTTCTAAAAATTCATCAAAGGGCCATTAAGCAGCTCTTGGGCTTTGGTGATTAAGCCAGCAAGGGAAAAAGGTAAACACTGATGTCTAATTTATTGCCACTATTATAAATTCTCACGGAATGGGAAGAACTGTATTAGTCCACTGGGTTTTACACATGCATATTGTGCTTAAGAGAAACTGTCTATAAACTAATTACATTATTTTATAGAACAAATTTAGGCCATATTCCTGCAAGATATACAAGGGCTCGAGATTTTAATGTGATTTGCACAGCACATGGTTAAAACATTTCGCTACCACTTCTTTTGTAAAAAAGGTATGCTGGTAAGTGCATGCATTAGTAGGAAAAGCTCATAAAATTATTGAATTTAAAAAATACATAATCACCTGATGCTGCTTTTTCCTTAATGTTTACTACTTCTTTTTCAAAGATTCGGATATGTGTCATGAGCCTTTTCTAAACAAACTGCAGTTAGATTCTTTTAAAATCTCTGGTTCATTGTTTTTTTTAAAGATGCTTTCAACTGCAAGTTCACCTGTGGTTAGGGCTGTCAGAAAAATAAACTAATCAAGTAATTCAAGAAAGACTTATGATAAAAAAACCTCAAGAACTGGTAATATTGATATCTCAACAATGTATCCATTCAAAATACAAGTGATAAATAAATGTTTGAATAGGATTTTAAAGAAGTCCCCATGGCTATGCATAGTGCAATAAGGATGACTGAGGCTGGCTGTGTTTCATCTACAGATTTAAAACTGCCAGCCTATCTCCTATCCCAGACAGAAGAGTATATGGAACCAGAATAGGCATACAGTGTGTTTGCCCATGGCAAAGCCAACCAGCATCTGAGAGTCAGAAGCTCAGGGTCTTTCTGAGAGACAGGCTTCAAAGTGACTGTTGTACTTTTTAGCTGTCAACAGAACAATTCCATTTAATTCTCTTCAGAGGCTATTTATAGTTTCAACCTTTTGTGATAATGAGGGTGTTAGAACATGTCCAACTTGTTCTGATGTGAGAAATGGGAAAAATAGCCCCTACTCACCTTCTGCTTAGCTTTAATGATATTATGTACTTTCAGTATATGTTTTTCTAGCTGCCTCTTTTTCAAGCTGGAGTGTCCTCTTGTATTTCTGCTTTTGGTTTTGACTCTCTGATTTAGTCTGTTCTTGTGTGGAAGCTGTTCCATGCTTCTACCATTATTTAAGACTGAGGGACTAAAAAATCTTAGGGGTTGGAAGATTCTCAAGTTAATGTTAAAGAACATTTAGTCCCAGTCATTGTTGCCATTGGCAGGGACACCTCCCACTAGACCATGTTGCTCAAGGCCTTATCCAACCTGGCCTTGAACACTGCCAGGGCTGGGGCATCCACAACTTCCTGTTCCAGCATCTTACCATCCTCACAGTAAAGAATTTCTTAATATCTAGTCTGAATTTCCCCTCTTTAATTCTGTGCCCATTAGCCCTTGTCCTGTCACTGCAGTTCCTGACAAAGAGTCCCCCTCCAGCTCCCCTGCAGACCCCTTCAGATACTGGAGGGCTGCTGTGAGGTCTCCACACAACCTTCCCTTTTCCAGGCTGAACAGCCCCAACTTTCTCAGCATTTGTAGGGAAGGTGCTCCAGTCCTCTGATCAACTTTGTGGCCATCCTCTGGACTTACTCCAAAGTTCCGTGTCCCTGTTACACTGTGGGCCCCAGAACATAAGGCTGCTCCTATCTGCCAATAGAGGGCTTGATCCAAACCATCCTCCTATAATCTCATAAGCGTTGCACACATGTGCACAAAATTTCTTTTTAATTTCATTCTTCTAATTGCTTCAAGCATTTAGTTTACCTTTTCTACCACTGATGATATTCCTGGAGAAGAAACACCAAGATCACAGTGAGTCCAGGATCTTTCCCTGACAGGTAAGAGCTAATGCAGAGCTGCTTACTGTGTCTGTGTATTTTAACTCGGGGACACTAATTTGCCTTTATCAGTATTGAAACCTACCTACTGTCCTACGGCATCAGGAGAGCCTACCGCAGTTCCTCAAACAACTTTGTTTTGCTCTCCTAATTACCCCTGTGGCAATTGCAGGCAGTGGCACCCTGTGATCACCTGCCCTCACTGCCCACACACTGGCTGTGCCCAGTGGCACCAGTCCTGAGCCACCTCAGAAATCTCCCTCCTCATCCTGCTCTCCCCTGTCAGAAGGGACTGCTCAGCTCAGCTCCTGCTCCCTGCCTTTTTACAGACATACTCTCCCCTAAATCCTGATCAGATTTGGAATAGGTCTGAGAAGCACTGCAATAGAAATATCTTCTTGTCCACTAGGGGGAAGTACCTCCATAATTAGGATTTGATGAGGGACCATACGGATCAAAGAAAGTAGTGTTCTGTGTTTCTGAATTGCGAGACAATGCTTGTTTTGAACTTTAATAGTAATAATTCAATGCACAAATGAAAATCTACGTTTGGTAAAGACATTGACACATTAGGTAATAAATAACCTTTTCAATTGAATTGTGTTAGGCTTGCTTTAATGCAGACTTCTATTCAATAAAAGCTATCTTATGACTTAATAGTTTCACAGGAAATTGCTGTAGAAGAACAATTAAAGGAAATGAAAGTTAGAATTGTATTTCTAGCAAAATCTGTGTGGTATTCAACTCTCATGAAATAGAAATACCATTAACCTTTAATGAAACGTTAAATTACTTTCAAATAGTTGTCACTCTAAAACTGAGTCATAAAGAGAAGTCACCTGAACACTGTTCTGTTTATCTCTGCAGTGACATATGTAAACCATCCTTTTTTCAATCTTCTGCTATTTATATGGCACCATCAAAGAAACACTGGTTAAGGTAGAGGTGCTGATCTACTGAAAAATTTAAACTCATCAGTTGTTTCATAAGAAGAGAGCATGCTAGACACTCAATCTGCCACAACCTGGATGGTTTATTTCCCACAAAGTTTAGAAGTGTATGTATTAGAGGACTAGGTTTTATACAGATACAGTATGACTACATTACATTCTGATTTTATTTTTTTCTCACTCAGCTCTAATAGAGACCCTACCATTTTTAGAACATTTTAGAAAGGCATCCACAAAAGAAGTACTACCATGTCGTCAAAGACTGATCACTAAAATTCTCCAACCAATTTAGAAGCTTCTAAGATTTCCAATATTAAACCGTTGTGCAGTGTTCTACTGAAATTGAAAGAGGTTTGAGCTCCTGCTTCACTGTAACTCTCTTCTATCACTATTTTGAACTTTCATAATTAAATAATAGTCTAAGAGGAGTTTAGTAGGAAACCAAGTGTAACGTGTATGTAAAGTCACTGCCTGTGTTTAGGCAATAGTGCAGATATCTGACCCAAATTCCTTAACATTGTCATTTAAATGCCTGAGTGAAGGGATCCTCCTTTCATTATATCATAAAATTACTGTTCTATTATAGAGGGAGAAAAACCCAAACAAACAAGAAACAGGTAACAAATGCCAAGACAGTGACTTTTGTTCTTGTCTGCCAGAGTTCTGCAGTCAGTTTCACACAGAATCAGCCCACCAAAATTCTCATGGCTTCAGTACTCTGGATTTCACTTGGATCCTTCATTCCCTTCAGCAAATCTTGCTATTATTTGCTTCTATCAGTTAAAACACTTCAGTATATTGCCAGGAAAGGACAACTTCTATTATCTTGAATTATTTGTGGTTTAGGATAATGCTACATAGAAATTATCAATTAAAAAACAAAAAACAAACAAAAAAACCCAACAGCAACAACAATAATAAAAACTTCAAGACTGTCCTAGAAAATCTCACTTCAGGTTTCCTGCGGAGAAAGCAGGGCTGCCCTGTGCTGCATTCTCTTTTCCTTCCCTTGTGATTGCCTCATGCCTTAGGAGGAATCGAGGTGAGAGGCAGCTGCACAGCGGTGCTGTCTGTGCTGCATCCTTGTCCTGTGTAAACCAGAGCCTCCTTGATGCTCCCGAAGCTGCCCTAGGAGCTGCTCTGGTCAGGGCAGCGGTCAGAAGGACTTTCCCTGCCCAAACACACCCAGCCAAGGGGATACATCCTTCCTACAAGCACAGCCCCCCTCCACAGACGTTCTGGAGGGACGGAGTATGTCAGGGGCCATGCACTCCAACTCCATCCCTCGCCTGGGGGATCGGGATCCCCTGTGTGCAGGCGGGAATACCGGGGACTTGGCTGGTGCATTCACAACAGACCACAAAATGATAAACCTGCAGCATCAAGGGTTTTACAGATCAGTTCCTTGAACTACATGGTAGAAATGATTTTTAAAAAGCAAAACATTGTGCTTGTGGGGTTTATTTTTTTTTAAGCTTAACACAAAGTGACAGTTGACTAAACAGTTTTACATAAAATTTCCATTTCCATTTGAAAAGCTTACATTTGCAATAAACATCCCTTGCTGGCTCTGTTCCCAAACTCAAGCTTTGCTCTGGAAAACCCTCAAACACTGAAATAAACATTATTTCTAAACTGACTCCACCACCTCACTTTCTCCTTCACAGCTCCATCTCTTAGATAACATTAAGAGCTTCAACTTCACAAGGTGTTTTCCACTTCACACCAACATACTGTGAAATAAATCACTCATCTGCAGAGTGAACTCTGCTTCATGAGGGTTTTGCTTTAGGTTCTGTTCTGAGCACAAACTGAAAAAGAAGATGCTCACTTACCACAGAAGAGTCGCTGCTGAGTTTTGAGCAGCAGAACTGTGAATGAATGCTGCACAGAAGAGAGCATTTAAATGACATAGCTTTCCACTGAAAAATGGAGAATTTTGACCCAGCTTTCTGAAGTCTAAAGCCTATAATTAACAGTGACTAGGCTGCGTAAGGCTAATGGATTGCCTATGTAGCCAGCCTATCATTTTATTTAAAGTATAATGGAAGCAAAATGCTCTCTCTGCAATCAGCAGGTTGTGGCAGCAGAGCAGAAATGAACACAGAGGATAGGTGGGTGTTCTTTTGCTGAGTATCAAAACCTTGTTGAAGGAAACACATTTCTTTTGTAAGACTACAATGGAGATGTGAAAAGAACAAGGAAGGATTTCAAAAATAGAGTGCATGAACAAAGTTTCACACTGAACAGGTCAGAAAGGGGTCCCTGCTGTCTGAAGACACACAGAGCTATGCCTGGCTTATTTTTCTTTTGCTGCATGCTGCTTTCAGACATATACACAGGCTACCTGGTGGAGAGTGGGGTGGGTGATGTGTTAGACTGCTCGGGGCTGGCTTACCCCCTAACCCTCGGCTGTCTTTGACAAGCATGCTCCTACAGAGTAACCGAAAGGTAAAATTTCCAGGAGTAGCCACTAATTTGGTGCACTTCAAGGGCTTTTGTGCCTGCATCTGGAAAATCTAAGTGGCAAAGGGAGATGTCTGGGAATTTGGTTCATTGTTTTCCTGGGGAGACTTCCCATTCCTGCATAGTTTGGAGCAGCATGATATAAAAAAGATCTGACTTCTCTTTTTGTTTTAGTAATGTCATGCTTCACAGTCTTTCTAAATCCTGGTTTCTGCACCTATTGTAGCTATAGTAATACTGTACCTATAGTAATATCATTAGCATTCTATTCCACATAGATATTTAGTCATAAAGACAAGTAGTATTAAAAATAAACTGCTAAATACAAAGAGTTAAAGTCAACTGGTAGAGGTGACAGATTTTTTTAAAGGTCCATTATGGGCAAACCTGTTCCTGGACCTTTAAAAAAATAAAAGGCACCATATTCAGTTTATCTCAGGTGACTAGACATAGGCAGAATGGACATCTACTACCACTGCAGTAATTCAGGCTACAATATTATTTCCATTATAACTGCATTTCCCTGGTATTTTTTAGGCATTCATAACTTCCTGAAATATTAATAAGGGCTGAGATTTATTATGCACCTAGGGCTCAGTCTTGTGATGTATGTAGCTCTGTGGCCCTAAGCTGCCACTAGAGCTTGTGTTCACATGCTCTTCTAGAATGAAATCAAAACAGCAGAAAACAAGGCTGGAAGACACCTTGAGGGTTCATTGAGCATCCCCTGGCATTCCCACCCCATGGAAGGATAACCATACATTCTTCTAATTTATTCTTAGCAACTTCCAATGACAGAGCAGTGTGCCCACATTCGCCTTCTCAAACCTCATTACTGGGACTTCTGTTGAAGCTGAGCCTTCCACTGCCAACTCATTTGGGGATTTTTTCCAGTCTTATGTATCTTGGAAGGAGAGAATAGCTAGTTGATGCTTGGACAGGACTTAATAGCAGCCTTTGAATACCTATGGGGAACTTATAGAGAAGATGGAGCCAGGCTCTTTACTGAAGTGCTTGGCAGGAGGCAATGGTAATAAATTCAAGAGAGACAGGAGCAGGGGATGTTCTGGCTGTACAGCAGGACAATATTTTTACTATGAAGATTATTATGGACTGCATGAGACTATCCCCTCTTGAAGGTTTTTGAGATCTGACTGTTCAAAATCCTGAGCAACTTTGTCTGAATTCATTCCCCCTGCTTTGAGGGAGAGGTTGGATGAGAAACCTCAAGGGCCCCCTTAACCTGAATTATTCTGTAACTCTAATTCTATTTCTCTTTACAGAAGACCCTTACAATTAAACTGCTTTTGCTTTTATCTAGTTTAAAAATGTATCCAGCCTCCCTTCAGAAGATGTGTTTTCCATGAACCTGGCTGTTATTTCTCCCCTCTGGTCTGTCTCTGCATTTGTCCCATCTCTCCTGAAGGGCACTGAGCCTCTGATTTTATATGACGAGAACACTTCCCCAGACTGAGGCCAGAGATGTTATCAGTGGCAGAACAGAGATTCTCAATTGCTTCATAAAAGCTGAACCATCATTTGAGATGGTTACATAAAAGATGATAACAGCATGGAACACTTTATCCAGGATGGTATTTTGAAACGTGTATTCTCTGTAAGAAATCAGTTTGGAACTACTCCAAGTGCTCTGTACACATCCTCAGCCACGCAAGACATTAAATGTGAAGACTAGAGTTACTCTGAAATTCAGTTTTGCATGCATCTCCTTCTCCAAACTGTGAGATCATTTTTCTCCCTTGGAGTTTTTGTGCTTTTTTCCAGAGTAGTTTTGAGTACACCATTTTCCTCCAGAAACCTTCAGGATGGCACCAACTGTTAATGTTGTGCCCAAAGATGAATGAACTCAGAATATGGTTCCAGAACAGAAGTGCATTTGCAGCTTTAAATAATGGGTAGTGCTTTGACAGCAGTATTTTTTATTTTTAATTTTGGCAAACAACCACATCCCGATAGAATTAAAAAATGCCTTACAATAAGTCCTCTTCAAGAAAATATGGAGCAAACTGTGTCTTGGTTGTTTACATGAAACAAAGAGCCTAAACTGTCAATTTTCCTCCCGACTCTTTTCCTCTGAAGACTCAGAAAATCCATAAAACTACATTTGAACAATAATGACCAGAATCACATACAATATTTACCAGGAACCATCTAAAACTGTTTCTGCAGTCTGCGTCATGCTTTTCTTCTCGTAGCACTACACAGCCTCAAAGCCTGAAGCAATTCCTTGCAGTCCCTATTTTTCCCTTCTTACCTGTGCTCTCCCCACAGACATGCCCAACTTTGTCACAGTCTGAAAGGATGTTCTTTTATGCAAGGAGTTTTCCCCAGGGTCTATTTCGATGCCCTTGGTGGTTTTAAGACATTTAAATGTTTCTGCAGCACCATGGCTCACTTGTTCCCAGTCTGGAACAGTACCTGCTGACCTTGGCAGAATGGTAGTGAGTTTAAATAGACAGACAAATGTAATTTTTAGTGTTTTTCTTGAGCGTATTCCTTCCCCCTTTCAAGGAACCAGTATAGTCAAAAGAACAGCTTGAGGACATAAAGTTTGCTGGTTAATTCTTTCCTTCCAAATTATGCCAAATATCATCTTTACAAAATCCCATATCAATATAAGATTGAAAAATGGCTATTTACAAGTGGAGGCCTTGTGAGAGTCTTTGTCTTGGCACCCACCATTTTGATTACTTATACACAGTTACAAGTCATCAGACCTCAGGCAATTTTATATCATTCTTGGATCTTAATAATTTCATTTATCAATTTTTCCTTATGTTTTTTGAGAGGTGATAAACTGGCAAAATGCATATTTAATCTGTATTTGCTACAAGTAAAATGGCCTCTGAAGCACTGGGCATTTATTTTTACAGCTGGTTCTGAATTCAAGTACACTGGTTATAAATAATTTCTGAGTGTCGTGTAATATTTATGCTGGAAATCTGAAACTCCATGTCATGTTTGGAGAAATGACACTCAGGGAGGAGAGGCTACATTTTCACTGAAGCAGTGCAGACTGTAGTGCCTGACACGGTACCACCAATGCCTGTACAAGAACCTGAGAGCAGCAGTTGTTGCCCTGCCATTCCTGAGGAATCTGAAATTCCCCCCTTGACCTGCATAATGAAAGGGCTGTAATATCTCCTCAGCCATCCCCCTTGTCCCTGCCCTTTACAAGACTGCTTTATGTAAGAAATAAAGTGCATTTTCTCAGATCCATCCCAGTGTTTGCCTCCACTTGACAAAGTGCAGAACAGCAGCTGACTTTGACGTGTTGCTCTTTTGCCTGATTGGTTGTTTTTTGGAGGGAATGGTCAGGCATGTATTTATTACATTGACATGTTCAGCTATAACCATACTCTCAGTTACTCCTATGGGGGTTAAATTCAATTGTCCATCTTTCAGGTGAGAGTTGCCTCACCTGACTTTAGGAATCTCCAATTTGGACAGCTATGGCTGAGCTGCCTGCCCCATATAGTAAACAGAAAGAAATAGACACAAAATGGATAACAAATCTGTAGAGGGCAAAGCCTGGAAGGAAAAACATGATTGTTTTCAGATACGGTTTTGAAGACCTGGGATAAATGCAAGCATTTGCACTTAAATGGATTTGACTGGTTGGAAACCAACTAGGTAGGTAGACATAGGCTACCTGTGGGTGACAATGGATCACAAGCTGAACATGAACCCACATTCACGTCAATGTGATCGAGTTGTCAATATGATCGAGTTTCATACTAAGAACAGTTGTCAATGAAAAGGCCTGGCAGCATTACCCTAAGAGATCCTTCCTACCACTCTTTCCTCTTACAGAAACACCACTGCCCCTTACAGTCAAGAGCAGAGTGTGTGTGGGGGGGTAAATATCCCCAAGATGATGAGAAAACATGACCTAAGAAAGAAGTATGATCATTTCTTCTAAAGAAAAGACTGAGGTCTTTTCAGAGTCTCCAGTCTTCAGGCATCCTAACACAATTCAAAACGGAATGGAATGGCCTATTGTCCATAGTTGTACCAGGGAGGACAAGAAATTATTCACTTGAGGTGAGTGAAGAGCTAGCTGAACTTTCAAAAGACTTCTTCATACTAAGAACACTAAAATACTGGAATAAATGACTTTGAAATGATCTCCATCACAGGAAGTCTTTAAGAGACAGTCAGGAATGTTGTGGGAGAGCAGCAGACTCTGTAACTTGCCAAACTCTTTGTCAGCTTTATTTTCCTACAGTTCTGTGCGTAAGCAGCTGATGCAGAAGGAAATAAATGCCTGTGTGGCATACCACAAACAGCAGGTGATCCAAGCACCAACTTGTTTGCAGTTTCATGGACCTCAGGTTTATCCAGACATCTAGAACATCCCACAGCACTAAAAACATAAGCAGCAGGCTATGTTAAATTAAGCAAGGATTTCAGGTGCAGGATTGCAGTACTCTAAAAAGTAGCTTAAATGTCAAAATTAGGCTCCAGTGAACAGAATGTTATACAATAACCATTCCTCATAACTCAGAAGCACAAAGCTCCCCACATCATTAAAACTTGCAGTCAGGTCATTTTAGAGAAGATTGTGGCCAGAAACCCTAAATGTGTTTATTGAGAGAAAAGAGTATGGCAGTGAAAATGGCTATTTTGATGCAGCACTATAAAACTGCCCCAGATGAACACTTAGGAGCAAATAATATTGCTTATGTCCTGAAGTCAGAACAGAAGAAGCAGCAAAGGAAACATAATATATCACTTTAAATAAGACAGGGAGCATTTCTATTCTCTCCTGCCCCTACCTTTTTTTTCTCCACAGCCTCCATTACAGTCACACTGTGCCCAAGCCTGATTACCTTGGAAGACTAATAGTACTGCTAAATCAGGTCAACCTCAATTGAGCAGCTAGGAGGCAGGAATACAACATAATGAAAGACAAGCTAAAAAAATGAATGTCTTGGAAAAGGTGCAGGATTGGAGCTGGATGTTTAGTGCAACAATAAATTAAATAGTCTCATTAAGGCAAAACAGAAACTGAAAAGATGGAGAAGAAAAGTGGTTTAAAGCTTTGGCTAATGCAAAGAAAATGTTATAGAAAGCAAGGACTTTGAAGTGCTGACATGGAAAAGGGAGAGGATCACTAATCAAATTTTGACAAGTGAAAACTATGCCACCTGACAAGGAGGGAGAATGAAAAGATTCAGAGTATGCATCTTTTTGATTCAGGCATTTCTGATAGCAAGATTAGCAGAAGAAAAGTTCTTCGACAATATTTGGAAGCTATTGGGGCAGCTATTTTTAACACACTAACCATTTAAGAATGAATGAGCTCCTTTTCTGCAAAAAGGCATTGAGAAATTACAATGTTAAAAGTTCTGATCTTCCAGGAATTAAATTTTTTAAGTGCACTGTAACATAAAGAAAATTCTTGTAAAAGAAAAGATAATTCTAATTCTGGGTAGCAAAGCAAAGACATGAAAGGAGAATATCAAGAGTGGGAATAACAAGCCAGGGCTTAGGTAAACGTCCAGAAACCATGCAATACCTATGTAAAAAAAACCCCTGTGTAATAGTTATACCCATAAGCTAATGATTTGAACCAGTAAAAGACCTAAAAGCTTCAAACTGAACTGTATCGAGTAGAACCTCAAGTGGACTCTAAATCCCCACCTGGACAGCTAGCATTCCTGGATAAGACAAGAGAAACAGGAATTCTCCAAAAGTTAGGGGTACAAAAAACCACTGAGCAGGAAACTCCCTGAAGCCAGCCAACAGCCAATATAAGGAAGACAGGACTGCATATGAGCTTCTTCCCCCTTCAGAATTTTTGTATTCAGCCAAACACTCCTTTCCCTAGCAAAAATTTCCAGCAAGCTCTTTGGGAAAAGTGATCATCATTCCTGTTCAATCTCAGCTCAGGCAGAACCATAATTCATTTTTTTACAGCCTTAACAAAGCAGAGCCAAGTGGTACTTTAAGCCAAACCCCAAAGGACTGCTTTAAGCTCCGCCTACAGAACCAGATTCCTTCTTGCCTATCTTTAAGTCCTGAATTTTATGTTCTTGCTCACATGGTGACAGTTTTAAGAATAAATGCTATGTCAAGAACAAAAATCAGCAAAAGCAAAAGTTAGCCTTGCATTAGGGTGTTTCTGTAGGAAGAGAAAATCAAGAGACAGGTGGAAGGGAGCTCAACTCTCCCCTATACACAGACAAGTATTCTTAGTAGCCACTGGGCTACCATGAAGGATTAAAATGTAGTTCACAACTGCTCCTGCTCAAATGTTGAGCAGAAAATGTTCAACTGCTCTTTGTGAGGACCCAGATATCAATTTCTAGATAGCTAACCAGAGAAGTTCTGAAGACTTTAGGGCTTTTTGTTGCCCTAAAGTCAAGTGCCCTATTTGGTTTGTATGCACTAAATTCTCTCCAGTGCAAAGCTAAGAGCCTCTAAGCTGCTTGTTAGAGAAGTTTCTGACACATGCTATCCCCCGTGCTGCCCTGTGTCTTCTTTGAGAAGCAGCAGGCTATCAGAGGCCAAAACTGAGCTGCAAAATGTTAATCGTCAAGCAGGGTGTATGATTCTGATCTGAAAATCCCTTTAGGAAGTCGGGGATGCCCCTCTGCTTGCTTTACGGAGTCTAGCTTTTCAGGCAGAGGCCACTGAGGATATTTGTACAGCCTACAGAACTTCTGGAACTGCAGATAGAGTAGAGAGGCAACAGTGAATTTAGGTGGTGCCAGGACCAGGCTGCTGCTGGGAGGCAACAGGCAAAAGATTTGGATCACGACTCTAGACCCGAGTGTGTTAATCCCTGTGAATCCAGCTGCTCAGATTGCTGGTTAAATGAGGCTATTATTCCTCATCCACTTCCTAAGGCTGTTTCAAGCCCAGCTGCAGGACTGCAATCAGATACTCCAGTAAGCTGCTATCGGCACCCCTGGGGACCTGCTGCCTCTCGTAAGTAGAAATCCTGGAGGAGCTGCCAACATGCGGAGCTCTTCCTCAGACTTCCTATAACAGGCTGTTGCTTGGCCACAACACAGGCTGGCCAGGCTGGGGAGCTGCAGATGTCAGCATGCGGTTAATCCTTGCTCCGGCACGGGGCCAGACGTACAAATGTCCGGCCGTAATTACCGTTCTCTCGTGACTAAACACCAGCCCATGCTCAGTGCCCAGCTACACGAGAGGTTTTTCACAGCCTAGAGTCCTCTCTGCTTCCTGTCTGATCAAAAACTAGCTGATCTTGTGACAGTATTTCAGTGACTATTTTTGTATGAAGAAGTGAAGCATTAAGTTACGGGCTAACACCATGCTTTAAATGATATTTACCTGCAAGCGGAGTATGCCCTGTGGACCAGGGCAGTATGCCCAATACTCTTGTTGCAGGAATATAAAATTGAGTCTTTTTCCCTGCAGTTTTCACAGTTCTGAAAAACAAATTTCTTCAAGTGAAGAACAGGAGAGCCCTCGTGTGGCTAATTTAAAATCTGTGATATCGCACAGATGCTATGGATGGTAGTAAAAAAATATATTGTATGTAAGTTTTCTTTTGTTCTTATCTCTGATCTCACGCCCTTTAAATATAGTTGATTTAATGAACCTCAACTTTGTTTTCCAGCCAGTTGTATCTCAGGTTTTTTTTTCCTTCCACTGAAAATGAACAAGCCATTCCTCATATCATATCTGTGCTTCATTTCCCAGTTTTGACAATAGGAATGTAAATTATAAAGTAATGCTTTCTGAAATGTTACTCCTGTGAGCTGTAGGGAAGAAGAGACGCATATGGGGGATTTATTATGCACAATGACCTCATTCTTTCCAAGTTTCCTCGTTCTCGGGAGACATATTTGCAATTCACACACACAGTTCAAAACTGGAGTAGGCTATGCATCTGCTGCACATACACACACACACAGAGCTTCTTACACTCCCAGAAGACAACAGACTACCAAAAAGTGTGAGTGTTCACGTTATTTTTGCACAAGGGCTCTCCACGCAGATAAATGATGCAACAAGCATCTCAGGTAATGCCCAGTTTCTGTATGAGCTTCTCAAAGGCACTGCAAAGATTAGACAGTCAGATCATTCAGGGTCCCTTTTTAAGAAAAAAATTACTCATGCCTTACATGTTGTCGGCACCAAATGGATAAGTTGGAAATAAAAAAAAAGAGGGGGTAATTAACTGAGCACTTGTATCCAATTCAGGGTAATTTACTCTAAGCCTTGTATGAGTCTCTTAGGTGTTTTTTGACTCTGTGCTCAACCCTTAGGAGGCCTTCAGTACTGCTCAGGTAACATGACACAGATTAAATCACACCTCAAAGAAAGAAGTCCTCAAGCCTCTCAAAGGCACCTCTCTGCTGTTCTGTCTGAAATATCCATCTCCTCTTCCTCCATATCTATACAGTGTTTATTTTGTTCTCTTCCACATTATTCCTTTCCAAACCAGCTTGAGTAAATGCAGGGCAGATGCTGCTGGACCAGGAAATGGAGGATTCTGGATCCTGAGAAAGATGAGGGCAGAAAATATTTTCTCATTTGGTTACTACACTTGTCTTTTTCTGCGCCTGAATTATTTTTTATATAACATAAACCTGTTACACTTGAGAAAAGCAACCTGCCAAAATACCACTCAGCCATACAGGTTTTGGTGCTCCTAATTGGCCAGTCAGTCAGTAATAATATTGCAGAAAATTTTATGAATAAAGGCTCAATAGTCCATGAAACTTCTGATGAAGGTACAATGTATTAGCAAGCAATAACAATCTAGGAGCACCACCCACTGGGTGTGTGTGTCTGATTTACAGTTAGCACAGATTTTACTCTGAAGCAGAACAAACAAATCCTGAAATAATTGATCTAGGGGTTCCACGTGCAGAAACTGTCGGAACCAGCTCAGATAGAACATCATGAAAACTTGACCAGACTGAGATGATAAGGTCATATGAAGATATACTCTGAGTTTTCAGAAGATGAGAGACTTTCCCCAAAGTTACCAGGAAATGTTAAGGACACTAGATTGCCTTCTAAAGGGGGGACATAAACAAATTGTGTTTAACAACATCGGATTTTACCATTCACCTAGAAGTAAAATAACTGCCTTAGGTACCTGTCTTTCAGTCCTAATCTTACATTCTTTCCTTTACAATCACCTGAATTTAATACCATAAATGGAGACTGTTCTTACCTCAGATGAGATAATAAATCACAAATAGAAAGTTTAATAAGTGTTTTGAACATATTTAGGCTGAGGTAGATCTCTGGGCAAAATTAAGAACCTCCCTAAAAGACCTGGCACCAGTCTGACCAAGTTCAGCCTTGTTTAAATAATGAAGGAACATATGGACCAAATTGGTGCCTTCTGGACCTGTGACACTGCTCCATGACCTGCCTGTTAAATCAATGCTTGGGCTATTGAACTATTTTTCTTTTTGAAAAATAAATTATATTTTTTTCTTAGTTTGTCTAACAAAGACATATTCTTTTGCTAGATGCCAAAGGCATTTGGAGCCAGACTATCTTCACAATATTTTCTTATACATCTCTTCATCAGTTCTCTTGGGCAGAGACAGGTAAGACACAAGTCAAACTTCTTTGAGAAAGACCAGCAGTTCATTTGAATGCCTGGAGACCTAAGGGTTGGGCCATTTCAGTTAATCTGTTTTTGGAAAAAAATATGTAAAGAAATGCTTTCACCTTAAACAGCTAACCTGCTTAAAGGGCAGAAAGTTGCCATTTAACTCAGACACTGCACCGTGACATTCTTCATAAGTGCTTTGTTTGGGTTTTTTTTTCTACGACAGGTTTTTTCCACAGGGAAGAGCCAGACTTATTTATAAATATTACATTCTTTTTCTGGTCTGCAGTTACATGACATGCACAAGATCCCATTGTGTTCTGGCTACAGGACTCGAGCATAGTCTCATATATACAAGTATACATACACAAATATTGCCTGTTTGGGAATGTGTGAATAACTTGCCTTTGAAGAATAGAAACAATTCTTTTAATAGGCTATCCCTGAGTGTAAACCTATATTCAAAATGAGACGTAAAGGAATGTCTGTATTTTGTTTGATGAACAAACGCTTGAAAATTTAGAGCCGTGAAGTCTAGAGCTGAAAAAGTTAGACTGAAAGTGTTCTTCAAGATAAAATACAATTAATCTCAGGGACATAGGACTAGAAGGAATTTCTCGTTTGTTTATAGAGATCCCTGTTAAAAATGGAGAGTTATTTTGCTTCCTCAGGTTGTAAGAGCAAGACCTGAAACTTCAGGAAGTTTCTGTTTTACGCATTTTATGCCACTGAGCACAATCAAAAAAGGTTTACTATTCAGATGTTTTGAAGCACCAATAGGTTTTTCCAGTTGCTTACAAAATCCATACCTCTTCACTTTAATTCAACCATTTAATCTTTAAAAATCAATTTAACTTTGATGTTTTTATTACTTTGCTGTTATTTCAGTAATTCAGATCTTCAAAGGTAAGAACACATTAGCCATTCAAAGCCAAAAATCAAATAAAGCTACACTCCCTGTCCTCTAATCAGAGCTTTCATCTGCACATTTATGATTTCAGGAAGAAGCCAAATTAGTCCTAATTGCCTCTAATATAACTTGGCCACTCAAATAGGATATGAGATCACATTTCATCATACTGTAGATATTTTAATCACTAGTGTGCACAGACTGGAGAGTTTACTGTACACTGAAAAAAAGTCTATCTTATCACATAGAAGTTCAGCCACGTAGAAACAGACCTGACTTAATTTTCTTTTAAAAGCACAGATTTTAGACAAAATGTACTCTCTGTTTGATGTGCGTTTGATGTTTTAGGTTGAATTATGACTGTGTGCTTGAAATAATTTTTTAACATTTAGTGGTTTTTAAGCCTCAAGTGGCATAAAGTCATTTAAATTACTTCAATATCATGCAGCCTTATATGAGGAGAAGTCTTTTTGCTTAAAGACTGGAAGGAAAGGCAGCTGCTGAGAGATGAGGCACCTCGGAGCAGCTCAGGCAGATGGATGATCCCAGCTGGATTGGGGCTGCAGCCCCTGCAGCCTGCACAGCAGCAGCTGCTCCGGTCTGGCTGCGAGACAGGGCAGTCATGCCTTCGGCCCCCGCTTCAGTAGCTGCTGCAATTTTGCAGGAAAACTTGGAGATCCTTGAGGAACTTGGAAATACAGTCAAAGGGCAGAAGCAAAGGTGTTTGCATCAATATGCTGGGTCATCAGGATTCAGAAATTCTCTAATTTCACTTAGCATATGTTCATTTTGTTTTTCTGTTCCAAGTGGAGCAGCTAATTTTCACTTCAGCATTCTTTTCCCCTTGCTCAGTTATCTACCAGCTTATATCTGATAGTATCCTTCATCTGAAGCCAGATGATCAAATACAGTTAAACACATTTTAAGAATAACCTTTCAGAATGTTTAAAGCTCTCTGCTCAGCAATGCTGGTCCTCCTTAGAGATCCCACAAAGGCGGTGGCACATTGGGAACGTTCCTGACTACAAACTAGAGAGGGAGCAAATGTTACACATTTACTTTCGAGCAGAATAGATGGGCACGATAGGTTTTGTAATCAGAAACCTTAGAAATGGCAGCCTATTTCTAAAAGTTCTATGTAGCTGGAGAGAGAATGTGGATGCCATGCAACCTCTGTATTTAATAACAGCTAAAAATTGAGTGATTTTGTTACTGGAAATGATTGGAAAAATCTACAGACCAAGCATTATTCGTATCAGCTATTTGGCAAGTAAATTTGGATAATGGACACATTGAGAAGCAAAGGAATCACAGTTGTTAGTTATTGGCTGTAAGTTACTTTCCTCCCCTACACAGAGAGGCTCCGGCGATTTCACCGGCTTTTTTTCAGGAGGATGTTTTCAGCAATACAACGTCGCAGTTCAGAGCCCTGCTCTGTGGAAACCTCACTCCCTCCTACTCTTGGAGTAGTGCCTGTAAATCAAACACATATCTGCCGGGCAGATAAACTGCTCTGGGACTTGGAAATGGAGTGGCTCACGCAAGCATAAGAAGAAAAGTCTTTTCCATCAGTCACCTGGATTGATGACTGGTAATTCACTTCCTCAGTAAGATGGAAACCTGAGCACATGGGCATGCCAGGTGATTTTCTTTAAATAAATCAGGGAAATTTCTTCCCTCTGTACAGAGAAGAGAAATCACCTAGAGAAAAACAGCTTTTAATTCTGCTTTTTTTGCAGGGGAAAAATAAACAGCTCTCCAAGCATGGAAACAGCTCCCATCTCAGTGTTGTGTTTCAAGGCTCACAAATGCATGTGGCACCAGTGGAAATTTCCTTCAGGTATAAACACAGCATTCCAGCACTGCAGTCTCACACTTTCATTTATGCTGTCTCAACTTTTATTTTGATCATCAGCATTCTAGGTTTAGAGCAAAACACCCCAAACTTGCACTAGGAGTAATAAATAAGACAAGCCAGCATTGTAAAAGCCATTCTTTCAGAAAACCATGAGAACAGGTCAGAGTCAAGCCTCACTATCTCATCTGGCCAGAACTTCCATGAGCATCCTGAGGGAATGAGGCCATGCAGCCACTGTTCTGCAGCAGCCAAGTTAATTTGAGGATATTGGATATGTGTTTAGGAGAACTTCAGAGACAGCAGGCGAGATACTGTCACAGCATTCAGCCACTGAATTATAGACTATCTGGACCAATATTTTGCAAGTGTGAGCTATCACAGTATTTTTTAAAATATCTGTATTTGTTATGTAATATTTGGATCCCTTATTCATGTCCACTAGGAGTGAACTGGCTTTGCTAACATAAGAGATTTTTCAGTTACAGACAGCAAATCCAGCAAGGATCAGGAAATGAAAATTCTTTAATGAAGACTAATAAAATTACTAGGGAAATAGATAAAAGTGTTCTGTATTAGGGCCTTGGAAGGGCAGAGTAGGAGCTTTAGTTGTGGATTGATAACTCTGGGATGAAGTTAAGTCAGCTTCGTCAAATTAGCTTTTTGATGGTCACATCTGTCAGAGCAAATATATCACAAGATGAGGATGTGTCCAGGATGGAGAACAACATAGTGTGCAAATGGATTCTCCCTCCCCCAGCATTCAAGTGAATAGCCAGGTGCAGGTTTCCACTCAGAGGATTCTTGGCTTGCAAAATAAAGGAGGTCTCAAGATGATGAACTAACAGTTTCCCTGTAGAATTCAATGCTGAGGAAAAGGCTGAAAGAAATAACAGTCACAAGGCTCATGGCTCAGCCTCCCCCATTTGGACCCTACTGGATTGCAAATGAGAAGCAAAAGCAGTTGTCAGAACACTTTCCAACTACTGCTTCTCATCTGCTGGAATTAACCCAAAAAGATTCAGTGCCACTAAGGTCTGTTAGCACTAAGGACAAACTAAGTATCTTAGCTTTCCAGATTTTAAAGAAATGTGAAGTCTTGTTTAAAAAGCAGTTTACGAAGATGAGTTTGGGTGTTTCTTTATAGTTGAGGAAAAAATATGACCTTCTGATTCCAATTTTCCCTGAGAATGTTGGGTATTTTGGAAGCAGAAAATCTTCTTGCTGAACTCTATCAGAAAAGTGGCTTTGCATCAGATTTAACCCCAAGGCTCCCAGATTTCTCATAACAAAGAAGAGTTAAGATACAGCATTTCTTCTAATGAAATAAAGCATAAATTTACCTTGTTGTATAATCTCTATTGCATATATTGGCCTTTTGAATGCATTAAACAAAGTTTAGATACAGCTCTATATCATGTTTTTTACAGTTCTTGCTGTTTTGTGTCACCATCATTGCTGTGTTGCAGAGGATGTTGTTGCAACTCTGAGAGAGTTTATTTTCCACTTATTTTGTTTACTGCCTTGCATGGGAAGACATTCAAGGACCAAGTACAGAGACACATCATGAATGAAGGAATAGCAGAGAACTGGAGCAAGAAGAGCTGCTATCACCCTGGTCACAAGCATCTCTCTTCCCTACTTGAGATAACAGCAGGCTTAAATGCTTTTTTCGGGTGGAGTTTGATAAGACTCTCCACCACACATTTAATTTCCTAGTTTCTAGTTCCTGACTGAAGGCATTACAACCGAGTCTGTATAATTTGGCAAATTTCACCTTCTCACTGCTCAGAGCATCAACGAAACAATTGTTGACACCAATTAGTTGTTTGTATTCTGTTTCCTAGATCTCAGTGTAAAGTTCTTCCTGACCTGCAGCTGACTCTCTCTGCAGCACCCCTGCAAGGTGCCACATTTGATACCCCTGCTTTGCTCAGAGGCACCCCAGCCAAAGACCTGAAGGGAACCAAGTGAAATCCTGCCAGCTGAAAAATTGCAGACCTCTGCCTGTGTTTTTTAAGCTGAGGCCCTAAGCCCTCACTTACAGGTGTCCATTAAAACTGAGTGAAATGTTGTCATAATAGTCACAACATCTGAATGCTCATCGATGATAATTCACATAGATGTTTGTTTTTGAAGTTATTCAGAAAGAATGGACAGAAGAGCAAACAATACAGAAACAGAACTGCCACACTGAAGCATGAAAACCACCATTTCAAAGACTCTGCTTATTTTGTCCAAAATAAGCGTTTTTATCCGAGTGAAAGAGCTGACTCCCCATATCCCGACCTACTAAATCCTCAAGTGCTTATCCCTGCTCTTCTTTCTGCCAGGACAGCTTTTGTAAACTCTCTGCTAAGCTGGCTCAGGTAGCTGAACCAGCTGAAAAATGAATGGGATTCATTGCCTGGCTTTTATTTGGGTTTGGGAGAAGAATCATGTGGCTGTAATAGGATTTCTGCTGCATAAGAAAGTCAATAGAAAAACATTTTCTGGTAATCTATAGACAGGGACAGGAACAGAGATGTTCCTTAGGCTGCTGCACAAACTTTTGTCAGATTTATGCAATTTTGTAACCCCAAAACAATATAACTTACCAGCTTTTGGAGCGCAGGAATTCCTCATTTCTGTCTGCAGACTCTGCTGGCTTGATAGGTGATTTTCAAAAAGTTTTGACATCCTAGCAGTGGAAAGGCTTAGGAAGCTTTGCCTAAAGTGTTGGCCCCACATGGCTTTTATGAGGTCTCTAATGCAGCCTAAGTCTGACACAACCAAGGGCCGAAACATTTCCTGTGGTCGAATCAACACATAATACCTGTTCCAAGAGAGAGCAGGACTGCACATGGCCAAAAACCAGGGCAGAAGGCAGTGTCTTTGCTATAGAGATTACTGAAAGGAGTACCTTTGCTAAACTATTGTAACCATGCAGTCCTAAGTTTTCCACCTTAAAAGGTTCTGGTGAAATTGTGGCTGTTTGATGGTGTAAAGCTGCATATATTAGTATCAGCTGAGTTATAGAACTAAAAATGAACGGTATGTGTTCCATTAACACCATTACATTAATCGAGATAATTCATACCATCCATGACTGTTTGGCAATAGAGCGAAAAACATTAATTAAAGAATTGCATGAAACCTAAGGATGAACTCTACTGTGGTTGAAGTTTAAAGAGGAGTGATGAAAGTATAAATCATTCCTTCAAATAAGCCCAGTGTATAAAAAAGCAAATGAAATAGCAGGTGCCTTCTGTTCCAGTTGTGTTCTCTTGTCACAAAGGTTGAAAGAAAAACTGCTTTAAAAAATCTCAGGTTTAGAGATAGAAGGTTCCAGGTTAAGATACTCAGGTACAAGCTGCTATTTGCATGGTTGTTTTCTGGTCAGAGCACATCAAAATCATGCGTGTGGTTACACACTTGATGGTCTCCCCTTTATCCTTTAAAAGAATCAATTTTGTTAATTGGGTCCTAGAAGAAATAGCCCTAAATAACTGCTATGTTTTTCATTTTCTACTTTGGGAATGTATAATAGAACTGACTTTAGCCTTTTGCAATTGCTTTCCCAAACCAAGAATTGCTTAGCTAAGGAAGAATACATGATGAAAATATTACTTGATTTTTTAAAATATTTAAACCTCACTTGATGATTAAATATCTTATTACAGGATCTGAATGCTTCTAGATTCCCTAGGAACTACACATGGAAAATTTTATATGCAGTTGTATTCATTTTCATTCTGAATTGCTTAATTTTTGTTTCTTTGCAAATTTTTGATTAATTGTTCCATCACTTGCAATCACCCTTAGGGGAACTTGGCCAGCAAACTCAGTAGAGAGCTCAAACTAGGATTTCAAGCTGACAGCTTCTGAAATTGTAAGACCTGTGAAGTAAAAGTAAACTGAGCTGGAGCCAGTAAGCTATGAAGTTTAGTTCTGGTGAAAGTTTTGGCTCTGCATAGTTTAAAATATGCTTAAAAAAGTAATTTAATTGTATTTAAAAAACATTATTTCCTTGTGCTTCTAGAAAGTGTTACTTTACAAATTGTGTTAGGAGAGACAAGGCTCTAGACAGGAGAGACAGAGAATCTTGTACGAGAAGTAGGAATCCAGAAGTCAGGACTTCAAAGGAATGTACATTTAACAGCAGCACTTTGGAAGACCCAGCATTTTTACAAGAGGCTAGAGACGTGGTGAAGTCGTGAGGGAGAAGTGAAACTAAGCTGTATGTCAGGAAAATTATCCCAGCCCTGATCAGGATTACTCTAAAAATAGAAAAAAAGGCAGGTAGAAACATGGATGTCTTTCTGACAGAAAAGCCAAACCCCACTGGTACTGACACCAAGAGGATCATTTCAGAGTGTCAGCCCTTCAGGTAATTCCTGCTTGAATGTGTAGAAATCCTTAACTGACTAAGTCGTTTGGGGGTTTTGTAATCCCTAGTTCCTCTGCATCCCTTCTGCGTGGGGTGCCATGTTTCTCCAGCTCTGCTATTCCCTGAGAAATAGCTAGGCAGTGGGAATTTCTAACAGAAATATTGACTGCTATGGAAAAAGCCCAAGTGGAAATGTGAGTGTGAAAGTGATACACATGAATTGCTACAGAGCACTGTCTGTGTGATTTCATTTGAATGACCAGATGCAAATAATAAGCCAGGCTAATGGTTAGAGGACAAGAGGATGAAGAAAAGGTGAGGCAAAAAGAACCAGGAAACACAAAAATTTTGCCCAAGACTTACAAGGTCTGAAGCAAAATAATGAGCTGAAAGAAATCCAGACACCATCCACATCTGTGGGACATAAACATTCAAAATACGGTTGATTGCTGCTAGTCGCAAAAGATACAAGAGAGATGAGGATGCAATAGTCAGCACTGCTCATCTAGGCCAAGCCACACGGGTATATGTCTTGGCAAAGGATGAAATCCAAGTGCAAGGGAGCGAGATTGGTTTTGTTTAAAGTAGCTATCACATTCTCCTTCCACAGTGTCTCACACTGAATTGTTTTGTGCTAATTCCCTGCAATATTAATCACAACACTGCTATGCACCATGGGATGTGCAGAGCAGAGGTCCCACTACAGGCTGTAATGAGGCCAAACTAATTTTTGCTTTTATATTTTCTTCATATCTGTTTGTAGCTCTGTAGACTATTATTTTATAGTTATATAGTTCCTAGCTAACTCCAGTACTGATAGACAATACCAAAACACATTCCAAAGGCCCCAGTCCTATCTTGCTTCTTCCTCTGGGAACCAAGGACGAGCTACTCTCCCAAGACACTTTCTCATAAACAAAGTACAGCTAGTAGCAAGAAAGGGGGGCTCCAGAAGAGGTGGAACCAAGGGGGAGAATTACGTCATTACTTGTGCTTCTAATCAGGATTTCTTGTCAATTATGCTAATTTACTAAACCTATAAAACTGTATTTGCCTGATGTGGGCTGGGCATTTTTCCATACCTGCCCCTGGAGGCCTCCAATTAAAGACCAGCTTTTATATAACTTCCTATATTAACACTGTCTCAGAAGTGTGTTGTTTTATTTCTAGCTCTTTGAGGCACCAGTAAGTGTCTGCAGCTCCGTGATGACTGATGGGGGACTTGGCACCATGTATTTAGTGCAGAACTAGTTCCTGACAGCATCAGTAATAGGAGCAAAAGAATACTTTTGCATCAGTTGCCCAATGGCATTTTTTCACTGTTTTCTTCCTCTCACCGTTAATCAATAGTGATTTTGTTAAAAACAATGACCTCCGAGACTGCTATGCCTATGAAACTACAAGGAGCCATGAGGAGCAGAACTATAAAAGCAAAGGCTTCACATTGTTGGAAAAGAGCACAATTAATGTGAGTATACAAGTGTTTTATATGACAGTAGAGCCAGCATCTTATGCTGCTGCTGCAATTCCAAAGTTTTATCTACTTTCAGTTGTGATCCATAAAAAGTCTGTGTTATTTCTCAAGTAATAAAGGCAATTGGCAAAGAGTCACATAATTTAATTATCATCCAGGCTCTATTGTAAGGGGCTTTTCAAATCTATGTAAATCACATCACACCTAACAATACATTAAAGTGAATTTTACAGGCCAGCCTGAAGCTGTGATAGGAAAAGGAATTAAAAGTGGGAAGTAAACCCCCTGTATGCAGCAGAGTTATAGAGCATTTTTATGCCAATTGATGTTCACAGAGAAATAACTGACTGAAACTCTTGGCTGTAACGGACCAAGCCCTTAAATCCTGCTTGTATAAGAGGTATTTCTGGTTACTCTGTTTTGGTTTTTTTTAAGTGAAGCAATGCCCCTTCTGCACTAAGCATGTGCAAGTACATATGTCCAAGTTTTAAAATATTTGAAAATAAAATCTTGATGTTACTCTGCATATTCCTTAGGGGAGTCAAAATTGAGTAGATGCTGCAGATACAGGTGCCATTTCACATCAAGATGTTTGTTTTCTTTTATTCAGATTAGACAAAATTTGTTCCTTGAAATAAATCCTGACTTTTTTTTATATGCTCTTGCTAGAGTTTTGGAATTAAATCCGAAAAGGAATTATTTTCCATATTTATCGCAGCTGGACTTAACTTTGTGTTAATTTTTAATGTGCATCTGCTTTAAAGCTTTTCAGCATATTGAGCAACAGGTCTTAACATAATTAGTAACAGTACAACATAACACTGTTTCACTTGCATTTGCTCCTTGATACAAGATTAACATATGGCAAAACCTGTATTCCTTCGCTCTATTGTGTCACAGTTGCAATGTAGGCATCTCTCTAAGCTTGACATTAATGTCACTCAACAGTTTAAATATTTTCTTTTTTGACCCAAATGAATAGTCCAGTTTTGAGGGTCTTGGGTCCATTAGAAGGGAAAAACTGAAAAAAGACTTTTTGATGCAATTCTGGTTGTTTAAATTGCCATTCCCCCCCCCC